>CAXKVI010000001.1:92957925-93386184 GCA_964058755.1 Campiglossa producta
GTATCAGAGCACGCCAATCATTCCTTTTTAGCGATAACCGACGCCAATTGGAAACCCCAAGGGAGTTCAAGTCATCCTCCACCTGTTGTTTCCATCTCAGTCGAGTGTGGTACCACAAGAAACGCATCAATGAACTTTCTTGAGAAAAAACCTCCTCTTTGAGACGAAAAAATTTATGTGTCAAACTTTAAAACCCCCAACAAATGCCAAAGATTTGAAGAAAAATGTAATTAGGCGAAATCTAGGCTTGCCAAAAAAAAATTTTTTTTTTAATGTTTTTCAAAAACACTTTGTATGAGGGGAGGTACGGCCGTCTTTTTTTGCCTGTAAGCCCCAGACGCTCTAATAAAAGTGCTATGAACACTGAAAAATAAAGAACTAATAGTTGACTTGGAGTTATATGAATTCCCTACAGGGTTTGGAGACAGCATTTCTTTATGTAAGTATGTAATTCTGTCACAAATATTGTACGATTGAAAAAAACATGGCCGCTTGTCAAAAATTATTTCAGTAGCGTCCCGTATAAAAAAATATGGGGTGTGTTGAATAAAATGTTGACAATCTGTTGCTCATCACAAGCTCATCATTCGCTACATGAAAAGGAAGTATGCAATTATTGTTGCATATTGGGGTCTATCAGCTATTCCGACGGAGCTCCCGGCGGGAGAAAATTGAACAGATCTTGAGGGAATTCCAACGATTTTAAGGGAATTTGACGGTATGTTTCGATAAATTCGATGTTATCTTTATCGACTCTACTACCTTCATTCCTGCCGGGAGCTCCGCCGGAGTAGCTGATATTATCACTTAAGTATCAGCATCAGAGCATCCATAAAGTAACTTGACTGCAATACTGCAGTAATATTGATAATAATATTAACGTTAATAACTTCAAAAACACGCATCTACTAGCTTTCAGTTCTTTTCTTAAACACAAAGATATTTTCAAAATGCAATTTAACAGTGGGAGCAGTTGCCCCACCAACCCCCTTCTATACATACCAGTTTATTGAATTTTTTTTTTTGTATAATTGCTTACTGAAATTCTGTGCTCCTGATACTTGTCAAATATTAAAAACAATTTATTAGCGTGTGCTTAAATGTTTCCTTAAAATTTATAAAATATTTATTGAATCACCAATTTCGAAAAGCGCTGTTTCCAGAAATTTTTCGAGCATGTTTTTTATTATTATGCGTTCCAAATAATTTCCAGTGACTTTTATATTAAAAAACTACATCAGCTTTTAAAGGGAAAATTATACAATCTTAAATTGGATTAAAATCTCGTGTTTCAATCATCTCCTGTATTTTAGCTCGGCCTGACATAACAGCAGCATTGGAGAGCACTTAGCAGCGCATGAAACAAATAACATTTTGAAAAGTTTGTTACAAATCTAAAGTTTTCAAACAGAAACTAAGACACTAGAGTTGCAGGTTCTTATAATTTCTCACATGTCAAATTTGCTTTTTATTTTCATTGGAAATGTTCCATTTGCCGGCAGAAGCATTTTTACTACAAAAAAATAAATTCTCAAGCTTAATCATTGCGATAGAAAGTGTGGAACTTTTTTTGCCACTCTAATGTTCCCGTATATTTTTGGTAATACATCAAAACGCCCTATGTAATGTTTGTAATTTTTGAGTTCTTTCGAAAATTAGGTGTATTTGAATGTACTTTTTCTTTTTTTTTGCCCCACGAATCAATCTTTCAACTATCCTTTTCAAACGGCGATGTAGAATAAGAGAAAGATGCGTACATTGTGCACTTAAACCTGAAAGAATAATATTGACATAGAACATTTTGCAGTATGAAAAAAAATTTTCAAACTTTTTTTATCTACATACATACAAATATTGCTACAAACATACATACATTTTTCAAAATTTCATTTTTGTATATCTACCTACACAAATATTCTGTGCTCCTGTTACATTTTTTTTAAATTTCAAAGAAATGAAGCAAATAAATTGGCGAAAATGGCAGATACTACTTAAACATGCATGCGAATTACAGTAGAAATTTGCCGCCTTATTACCCGGGTCTTCAGATGAGTAATCGACTAGTCAAAAGCAACTATTCGACTAGTCGATTAGTGATAATCGAATATTTTTGGAAACGACTAGTCGAAATCGATTATTCGACTAATCGATTTGTCGATTATCAAGAGCCCTACTATTTATTGAAATTATGAAAATGACAGTTTGCAGTTGCAGTTTACAAAAAAGTGTGAAAAATATGGGAATTCATTTTAAAGTTCAGAGATTTCCTTGCAAATCCTGGTTGGATTCCATTCGGCTCACTTTACTTCGGCTTTCTACTGTAGTCGCCATAATCCCTTCGCGATTTTTATGAATGGCACGTTTAGATACGTTGGATACTAGCTGAACGTACCGCTCGGTGCCTTGAATATGGCATGGAATATTCGGATCCGGAAGCGGTGGATCTTCTTCCTCTTCAAAATAAGCTTTCAAATGTTCATACGGTATGCCTCTTGTGAATGGCGGTTCTGACAGCTCATTATCGTCGTTCAAATCAATCATATGAACGTACTCAGTGCAATCAAAATTAATTTTTGGTTTTACATAGGCACGGAGAGATGGATCAAATAAATTATCCCGAATATATAAAATTTTTTTCAGTGCATAATTCCGAATATGTTTTCGGTCGTCGAAGAGCATGCTGAGTAATACATTGAATTATTATCAATTGTGTTGTTGATCACTTTACGTTTGTTTGGCAAATATTGCGTCCATCGTATGAATTTTCCAAGCAAAGCACTACCGTATACAACCGACTTATAATATTTGACGTTAAAATACATGGGAACGTGCACGCACATTATGTATGTTGCCAAGATTTTCAAATTCTTGGATGGAATGTTGGTTGTAGGGTAAAGACGAAGGATTCTACAGGCTTTTGTGAGCCATCTAGCATGATTTATAGGGCCCGGTGTAATCATAGCCAGTGAAGTTGGAACGTAGCCATTCGAAATAGCATTAGCAATTTTGTATAGATACTTCGCATCCGTTGATAGTTTCTTCTCTTCATCTTCATCTAAGTGTGGTGGCATGTTTTCAAGTGGAATCACTTCAAAATTCGTAACAACCTGGAAAATATATTGTTTTGGGAATTTATTACTCTGTCGCTTATAGGGAAAAGTTAAAAAAAAAGAGTGATAAGTACCTGTTGGGTATGGCAATTGTGAATATCTTTTTCAAGTGATCCAGTTGAGGTTCTTAACCCAGTCGATCGCGATTTTTCCAGTGTTTCATACAAATGACGAAACGGCAATTCGTTGAAATGTAGTAAACATATCCACCAGTGTAATGCTCTGTTCAGTTGCATTTCAAATCGTCGCAATATACCTCTGCCCTCTCCAGTGTTTGTAACTTCGCCGTCAAAGCAAATGCCAATTAAATTATCCAGAGGAATCTGCTTTTCTTCAAAAAAAATCCTTCAAAGCTCCATGTTTCGCTTCAGCAGAATCATTTTTGCCTGCCAAGTAGACATAACCAAGCAATTGGTTGTTCGGCTCTTGTACGACGACTAAATGTGATTCTTTCTTCATTTCCGAATAGCAAGTTTCGCCAACTTTTATTTGAGTCAATGCGTCGTCTTTTCGACCGTCAAACGAAAATGCTTTCAAACACCAATCTAAGTTTTCTCCTTTCCCTGTCTACTTTGTTTTTGTCACCAACAATGGTTCGGCCGTGTTTATCTCTCCATCCAATGTCTTCAAACAAAGCTGATGCTAGGCAAGATGCAACTCTGCTTGTCACGCCCAATCTATCGCACATCATTGCAAACTTTGGTATACGGTATCTTGGAGAATAATGTGATTCGGTCGATGTATGAGCCACATCCATTGGAGTATCACCTTGCAAATCTGAGGGAGTTTGCTGGTACGTTACATCGACGGTTAATGCCAATGATGGTTGTATTGTAAACACTTCTGTCTCTGAAGGATCCTCAACAACAGGTATTGATAGTGTTCTATCGTTGTGCTGGTCAAAAATAAAGTGTTTCAGGTTATCGGGAATTTTACCACAGTCACAAATATTTGTTAGCAGCGGGCATTTGCATTTTGCGATGAAAAATATTTTCTTTGTACCGCCAACGAAACTTTCAAATTTTTCCAAATATCGTCCGGCCCTTGACATTTCCTTGTACACAGAGCCAACAATGCCTAATAAAATAGAACAAAAGTCATATGATATCTCTATAGATTTTCTTCAAGAAGAAGTTCTTTTTAAATTTGAAGAGAAAATCTTATTAATGTTTACAAAGGGAAATCTTGCAAAAAACAAACCGATTTCTTAGGGTTCCTAACAAGAAGATTTGACTCATTAACTGATTTCCGCATAATTGTATGTATTTATAAGATGATCTTAGGGTTCCTAACAAGAAGATTTGACTTATTAATGTTTTCAAAGAGAAATCTTGCAGAAAACGAATTGATTTCTTAGGGTTCCTAACAAGAAGATTTGACTTATTAATGTTTTCAAAGAGAAATCTTGCAGAAAATAAATTGATTTCTTAGGGTTCTTTTTAATAAGATGATCTTAGGGTTCCTAACAAGAAGATATGACTTATTAACTGATTTCCGCATAATTGTATGTGTTAATAAGATGATCTTAGGGTTCCTAACAAAAAGATTTGACTTATTAATGTTTTCAAAGGGAAATCTTGCAGAAAATGAATTGATTTCTTAGGGTTCCTAACAAGAAGATTCGACTTATTAATGTTTTCAAAATGGAATCACATATTATTGAGAAGATATTCTTTTTAATATTTCAAATAAAAAAAATAAAAAATTATATTTCAGAGTTCTTATATTGTCTTCGAGAACTTCAGATTATCAGTTACGATTCAGTTTTAGATTTCTCTTGTATTGCCTTTACCTTCTTATGTTGGCTTTTATATTTCCTTCAAGCCATCTCACCGCAGTCTTCCTTACATTGCCTTCCACACTTGCCATATTGCATCCACCGCGAATCGAACTAACCACATATTGAATGCTGAACACAGGTGCTTACCATCGAGCCATCGGGTACTTCTGCTTCTCAGCGTATAATTGTTCTACATGATGTCTGCTGATGATGATGCAAGATTTCCCTTTGAAAATATTAATAAGTCAAATCTTCTTGTTAGGAACCCTAAGATCATCTTATTAACACATACAATTATGAGGAAATCAGTTACTAAGTTATATCTTCTTGTTAGGAACCCTAAGATCATCTTATTAAAAAGAACCCTAAGAAATCATTTCGTTTTCTGTAAGATTTCCCTTTGAAAACATTAATAAGTCAAATCTTCTTGTTAGGAACACTAAGATCATCTTATTAACACATACAATTATGCGGAAATCAGTTAATAAGTCATATCTTCTTGTTAGGAACCCTAAGATCATCTTATTAAAAAGAACCCTAAGAAATCATTTCGTTTTCTCCAAGATTTCCCTTTGAAAACATTAATAAGTCAAATCTTCTTGTTAGGAACCCTAAGATCATCTTATTAAAATAAGAAGTTTTTCCTTTTTCATCTTTTTTTTCATATTTTTAAGGAAATCTTGAAAAGATTTTCTTATTAATAACACATAAAAAGAAATCGAAAAGAAATAAGAAGAAATTGCACTTAATAATATCAATAAGAATTTCCTCTTAAACCAAATAGATTTGCGTATAGTTTTTTTTTCGTTTCCGTCGTTTCGACTTCAGCCCAAAACCCGCTCATGAAGACAATCTTATTAATTTTATTAGGCATTTTTGGCTCTGTGTATTTGTCAAGTAATGCATGTAGTTTTTTTGTGATGGCTCTTTTATCCAATAAGTCAATATTCAGTTTGCTCCAAATTTCTATTAGTTTGTCGTAAACATTTGGTGTGAATGCCTTATGGCCTTGCTGGACTGAATAGTTTCACATTATGAGAATGTAAGTTGCCTAACGAGGGTGCTGGCTACATTTCTTGATGATGATGATCCTCCTTCGTCCATATTGTGTTTCTTATGCCAATAATATATTTTGAACGAATGTGTAGATATAATAAACTTTTTTGAAAACCGCAGTAATTAAACTACTTTATGTCGAAGTAAAAAATCAGGATTGACAAAAACGTTTAAATAGAACGGAATAGTAAAACTTGTTTTGAAAAAAACACAATTTTAAAATTTAAGTGAAGTTAAGCTTTGAACTCGCAAAAACAACTTCCTACAATATCTCAATAAGGCTAAGAGTCAGGTAGAAATAGTTTTTGCCTACAATCTTCAGTTTTTATTGTGCTACCTAAACGAGGGATGTAGGGTAGAAGGGGGCACATTCGCCACTGGGGCACATATCGTCCCGTTTCTGCCTTAACCTCGTATCTACAAAAAAAGAAAATTTCAGAAATCGTAGAAAACCAACTGAAATTCTCAAGTTTTGCATACTAAAAATGTAGATACGAGGTAATGGATCGTACAAAAAACCACGAAGGTTTATATATTCAACCAAATTGATTTTGGATTCGAATTTCTCGATGTCTTAAATACACTTCCACATAAAAAACGAGTTTTCTCAAAAAGTGTAGTTACGAGGTTAAGGCAGAAACGGAACGATATGCATGAGCTGCAGTAAATCGACAGTAATGGTGAGTTCATCTTTTTACAAACAGGTAGAAAGTTTTTTCGTTGACAAGCCGATTACAAACGCAAAACAGTTTTCAACTGTGTTGGAGGCAGGCTTTAAACATTCACAAAAATATAAATTAATTTGTCTCAACATATTGCAGATATATAACAATTATACTAAGAGACGCCTACCCCTTGCCTCTAGCATTCATTAAAAAAAGGCTGTTAAACAATCAACAATGGGGAGTTATGAAAAAAAATATCTTATATGAACAATTCGTTCTAACGGAAACATATACATAAAAAATGATTTGGGAGAAATGGCAATAAACTGAACGATCGGTTATATGGGAGATATATGCTATAGTGGTCCGATACTACCGGTTCCGACATATATCTCCTATAATGCCAGTATACATCTGTATGCCAAATTTCATCGAGATATCTAAAAAAAACTGAGGGACTAGTTTGCGTTCAAACAGACAGCCGGACAGACAGACAGACGGACGGACGGACAGACGGTCATGGCTAAAT
Source organism: Campiglossa producta (assembly GCA_964058755.1). Classification (NCBI taxonomy): domain Eukaryota; kingdom Metazoa; phylum Arthropoda; class Insecta; order Diptera; family Tephritidae; genus Campiglossa; species Campiglossa producta. Next base: position 92,965,066 of record CAXKVI010000001.1, read on the forward strand.
AAACTCAGCTCGTCCTGTGCCCATTTTGGTATATTTATTGATGGGTCTAACGGAAACATATACATAAAAAATGATTTGGAGTATTGAAAATGAAAAAAATCGATTTCGACCAAAACAAGTCTCAAAAACAAAAAAAAATTTTTTTTTTTTTTAACTGTTAATGCCAACGTTTTTATCGCATAATTTTATGTGGGATAGGAACTACGAGATAAATTCGTTTTCTTCGGCAACACTTTTGCACGTTTTTGAAGAAACCCTTAAAAAAATGGCGGCAAAGTTTTTTTTTTCACCAAAACACTCCTCAAAACCCCAAAAATATTTTTTTTTTTTTCAAAAAACTGTTTTCGCCAAAGTTTTTAGCGGATAATTTTAAGTCGGGCAGGGTATGTATGAAAATTTTTAAGTCAAATGAAAATTTTTGATGTAGGTCATGAAAAAAACCTTACAAATAAACGAAAAAAAATTTCAAAAAACTCAAATTTTGCAGGCTCGAAAATTATTTTTTTGGGTAGCCGTAGTGGAACTTTTTTTTCCTGAACCCAAAACCTATCGAAAAATCGATGGCGCGATATGGGTTAACTTTCTTCCATACAAATCGACCCGCCTTAATACATACACTCAAATATCAGTCTTCTATGTCAAACATAGCATAGATCCAGTATGCCCCAGCATCGCTGGACAACGGATAGCTCGTAAATATATACAAACGAAAACGCTTTATGTTGAGAAGTCACTTTCTCTTCATTAAATATGGCAATCTCATTTGTGATTACTTTTGACTTTACAAAGTGTCATTTTCACTTTTGGGTTTTCTCATATGTTCTCTTCCTCTTTTTTGCTTTTGTTATCTGACGTATTAATTTTGCCTCTGTACTAAATATATATTTTATATTCAATAAATCTTTATATTCTTAAATCTTAAAACTTTATATTCCTAAATCATAAAAGGTTATGGGCCCAGAAGTCTACGTATTGCCAAATAAAGTTTTGTTGTTTTGGAATAATGTAAATGGATAGTGAAACTATCATCCTCGACGATTCCCTTCCTTCTGACTCAGCATTTGTTTCTGGCTTAATTGAAAATTTAATTGATAGCGTTATTTCTGACTCCGAGAATCAAGTAACCCACTCCCCCTGCACTGTAGAGGGAGTGTCATACTCCCAATTGGGTTTTTTGGCACCTTTGAGCTGAAAAATGAAATTACAAGAATTATTTTTAAGTTTTTGGCAAGAAACAGTGGCTTAATTGCAGCATACAGACTTCTCGCCCCGGGAAAAAGTAAATAAATGATGAGGAATGGTTCATATTTTGCTCCTGATTATATCGGTATACTTCTTTTTTGGGGCAAATGAAAATTGTAGGATTTAGAGGGGGAGGAAGGTGGAAAATCATACATTTAAAATCGCATATATATCCAAAACTAATAAATCGATTTTTACATACTGGTACAGGTATTTAAAAACCCTTTCGTTTGATATGCATTTTAACATACCGGTGAGGCCATTATATTCACATAAATGTACGTATGTTTACACTTTTCCGGACTTTTCTCGAAAACGGTTATATGTATCGAAAAATTTTCTTTTATCGTTTGTTCGTCACGAAGTTCCTCATCGATGATGAAAATGGTTATTTTTGTAAACCCTACAGTTCTCTAGCTAGAGCCAAATTTACTTCATTCATGATATCAACCCCCATTAGTGGTTTAAGTTTAGATATCTTCTTCGATAGAGCTAAATTTTTGTGAAGAGCTTAGGTTCACCCCCAGAAAGAAAACTGCAAAAGTACCCATCGATCCCACGTGAGCAAAAAAAGTTATTCGGGGTCAAAGATCCATATTTTAGGTTTTTCTTTTTATTTTTCTCGGCTTTTGACGCTGAATAACTTTTTTAGCACATATGGGATCGACGAGAATGTTTGCAGTTTTCTTTCTGGTGAACCTAAGCTCTCCACAAAAATTCTATCTATACCTGAACCGCTATAGGGGTTTGATATCATGAATGGAGTCAATTTGGCTCTAGCTAGAGAATTATAGGGTTTACAAAAATAACCATTTCATCATCGATGAGGAACTTCGTGACGAACAAACGGTAAAAGAAAATTTTTCGATAAATATAACCGTTTTCGAGAAAAGTCCGGAAAAGTCTATACATACGTGCATTTATGTGAATATAATGTATAGAATTAGTTTTGCAATCGCGATATCTTAGAACTGGTGACTCCTAGAGAAAAACTCTTCGGACCATTTTTGTAGAGAATTTTCAGGTCTACAACTTTATCTGAGGCAGTTTTTTAGAGAAAACTAACCGTTTTCAAGAAAAATGCAAAAAACCTCAAAATTTGCCTAAAATTGGTATTTTAAATGAGTTTTTTAAAAAAGAGTTCGGGGAAAAATGCTGAAACTCAACATATCATCTTATTTTAATACATATTTGAGAATTCAAAAGAAAAAATATAGGGACATGCCCCTTTTAATAAAACATGCTTAAAACCCACCGTGACATATAACTACGGTGACCATAATTTTTTTTTGAAAAAAACAGAACTCTTTTCACTTAAGGCTTGGTGTTGCCTTCACGTAAAAATTTCGCTTCCCGGCTATAAACTATTTGGGGTAACCTTCTCAATATTTGGAATAAAAAACTGTTTTTTATGACGTAATCATCTCTTTGCAGTAAAAAATATTGCCAACGTCTTAGAAACATTGAAATTGCAATCTCAAATAATTTCAACCAAAGTGCATCAATTGAAAGTCATTTTTTAAGTATATTTTTCCTTTTTGTGAATAGTATTTCTTGATGGTGAGAGACATTTCCTTGTTAATTTAAAACCTACCATAACCACGGCTGCCGTTTTGGCCGAAATGTACCATTTTTGGTACGAATTTTTTTCCGGGTACGGAACTTCCAAATTTGGTACGTTTTTGCATTTTAACGTACTCAATTTTTGATTTCGCCGAAGCACTTAACCGCGTTAAACATAAACTAAATTTTTTTCAAATATTTTGAAAGATTTTAAATTTTTCATAAAGTTTTGAAATTATTGAGCAAACTAACTTGTAGCTCATCATGTGATGATTCATCATCATCATTTATTGGCGCTTAACCGCCTAAGCGATTTTGGCCGTTGCATATCAAAGCACGCCAGTCATTCTGTTTTAGCGATAACTGACGCCAATTGGAAACCCCAAGGGAGTTGAAGTCATCCTCCACCTGTTGTTTCCATCTCAGTCGAGGCCTCCCCTTCCTCTGCTGCCGAATTCAGGCGACGATAGGAAAACCTTCTGTGCCGGAGCTTCTTTGTCCATTCGCATAACATGGCCCAGCCAGCGGAGTCTTTGGGCTTTAATTCGCTGGACTATGGTCAGATCTGCGTAGAGCTCGTACAGCTCATCGTTAAATTTCCTTCGATACCCGCCGTTGGCATCACGGGAAGGACCATAAATCTTCCAGAGAACTTTTCTCTCAAATACTCCAAGGGCCATCTCATCTTCTCTTGACATTGTCCATGAATCTGAGCCATACATCAGGACAGGTATGATGAGAGACTTATAGAGGGTGATCTTTGTTCTTCGAGAGAGGACTTTACTTCTCAATTGCCTACTCAGTCCAAAGTAGCACTTGTTGGCAAGAGTGATTCTCCGCTGGATTTCTAGACTGATATTATTTTCGGTGTTGATACTGGTTCCCAAATAGACGACGTCCCTCACAGTTTCAAATTTGTAACTATCAACAGTGACATGGCTGCCAACGCGCCAGGTGCGCCGATTCTTTCTTTGATGACAGCAAATACTTCGTCTTGTCCTCGTTCACGGCAAGACCCACTTTTTTCGCTTCTTTATCCAGTCCAGAGAAGGCAGCGCTTACGGCGCGGTTGTTAAGGCCAATGATATCAATATCATCGGCATACGCCAGCAATTGCACGCTCTTGTAAAAGATTGTACCATTGCGGTTTAGCTCTGCTGCTCGAATTATATTCTCCAGCATCAGATTGAAGAAATCGCACGAAAGGGAGTCGCCCTGTCTGAAGCCTCGTTTGGTTTCAAATGGCTCAGAGAGGTCCTTCCCGATTCTGACGGAGCTGTTGGTAAGAGCTACTCATTTGTTAAAAAAGGTTGCCGGCACAAAAAAGCAGAACAAAAACAAAACATTTGCTTAAAAACAGAACATTTCTTTTATTTTCCTTAGAAAAAAATACGCAGAACAAGCTCCTTAAAAACAGAACTGTTCTGCCAAAAACAGAACGGATAGTCACCGTACATATAACGTTATTATAAGAGTTAAATTTTGTGAAGTGAGCCACTTTTTTCGAAGTTGAACTATCTTTCTGAAACTTTTTTGTATGGTTCACAACAACAAGAAAAAAATACGTTTGGGCCAGTTTTTCGAAATTCGAATTATTTTCATATATATTTAAAAAATTAGAAAAATCGGTTTGCCCAATCATGAGAAAATCATCAAAAAGTGAGGAATTTCGAAAAGTGTTGATAGCTATAACTTTGAAAATAATTCGAATTTCGAAAAATTATTATATATGTGTTTTTGTTTAATCGTTGTGAGCCATACTACCAACTTTCATTAAAATACGTAGCCGTCGAAAAAATTGTAGGTGGCTCAGTTCACAAAATTCAAGTCATAAGGAAACTAATGCTGGGCCCCCATTTTTTCACATATAAAAATATAATTGAATACCACATAATTTAATGTTATTTAATCTTTTTTCAGAGGCGCAGAAGTTAGTTATATAATAATTTGTTTATAACAATTAATGTTATTTAACAAAAAAAATTAGTGTAAAAAAAAAATTCAAAATTAGAGTGCCTTTTTTGAAAAATGTCAAAAAAAATTATTAAAGACGGTTCAGTAGTTTATGAGAAAAAAATGTTTGAGCGATTTGAAGCGACAAAATTCAATTGGTTATAAAAACGTAACGGTAAAAAATTTTGAGAAAAAAATTAACAGGATTTCCTACGCTTTTATAAGGTTTAATATGAAACAAATTTTTTTCGTTATTCGAACACTTGGTAAATGCCCATACCAATATTTAGTCGAAATCAACGAGTAAAATTACAAAAATCCAATAATTGATTTTTTTTAATAAAATAATTTGTCTAAGTAATGTGCATGGCGAAGCCGGGACTTGGGATGGCGTAGCCCAGGATAATACGACGCACCCGGGCTTGGCATGGCGTAGCCCAGGGTTATTTTTTAGAAGCGCGTCCGAAGGCCGCCTACGCAGAAGGGTGTACTACGCAGAAGTACTGTGCATGGCGTAGCCGGTGTTGGATTGTACCTATACAATGACACCAATTTTGTAGATTGACTAGTTTGGAAAAAATAAGCGATTCTAACTGTACATATTAATACATATGACTTAAATTTTGTGAAGTGAGCCACTTTTTTTCGAAGTTGTACTATCTTTCCGAAACTTTATTGTATGGTTCACAACAACAAGAAAAAAATATGTTTGGGCCACTTTTTCGAAATTCGAATTATTTTCAAAATTATAGCTATCAATACTTTTCGAAATTCCTCACTTTTTGATGAATTTCTCACGATTGGTTAAACCGATTTTGCTAATTTTTTAAATATATATTAAAGATGGTATCTTCTTCCAAACGACGATTAAAATTTTTGAAAAATTTTTAACTTCTCCATCGTGGTCAGATGACGCTTTTGTATGATGTTGATGGGCATTCCATCAGTAACTATTAGCAAAAAAAAAATTTTTGGCACTTTAAGTGAGCGAAAGTTATTTACATTTTTTGCCTTCATAGTACACAGTACGTAGAGAAAACAAAATTTCATGAAAAATTAACTATTCTGTAAATATGAAATGAAAATTTGGAATTAAAAATCGCGCAATTTCAAATTTTCGCGCGGTGCTTTCTTAAATATTTTTTATTCCAAATTTTCGCCTTTGGTGCTTTCTTACATATTTTTGAAATCTTAGGTTAGGTTCAAGTGGCTGCCGCAGAGGCACACCTAGGCCAGTATTAAAAGGCCCGTTGTGATACCACCAACACTAGGAAAGTCAGTTCCGGGACCCTGCCATATGGAAAATCCCGGTATTAACGGAATTCTCCACATAGCAGAATCCCGGGACTGACTTTCCTATACCGACACCGTTACTCCTCCTCGAACCATTTAGATGACTTGATGAAGGCTATCAGGTCCTTTATGTCCAGCTCCGTGACCTGGCGTAGGCTGGCCAGGAAGGGAACTCCCAAAAAGCGCATTCTCGCGCCACTTAAAGCCGGGCAGTTGCAGATGAGGTGCTCCACCGTTTCCTCCTCCTCATCATCCTTACAACTCCTACAGCATCGTCGGTAGGGCACACCAAGTCTTTCTGCGTGCCTACCAATGAGGCAGTGCCCAGTTAATACGCCTATTAATATGGAGATTTCTCTTCTCCTTAGGGCATAAATTTGTCTTGATCTTTTATGATCCCATTTCGGCCAGATTTCTTTGGATATCCGGCATCCTGGAGATTGCAGCCATCTTTCGTTGGCTTGGCGGAGTGTGTATTCCTTCAGCATAAGCTTGCATGTGGCAAACGGCATACCTAAGCGCTCTTTATCGCGAAGAACCTGCTTGGTCGTGCCCTGCCTCGCAAGTTCGTCTGCCCTACAATTTCCCTCAATGTCCCTATGTCCCGGGACCCATGTGAGGTTAACGCGATTCTGTTGGGCCATCTCTTGTAGAGATCGACGACATCTGAGCGTCAGTTCAGAGTTGAACGAGTAAGAGCCAAGGGATTTGATGGCCGCCTGGCTGTCGCTGAATATAAAAATGTCCTGTCTGATAGTGTGTTGGCCTATCCAAGCCGCGGCGTCCATGATTGCTGATACTTCAGCCTGGAAGACACTGCAGTGATCAGGTAGTCTGAAGGAGAGCTCAAGGTTCAGATCCTTTGAATAAACCCCTCCCCCAACTCTGCCGTCTAACTTCGAGCCATCAGTATAAATGGAAGTGCCGCCATGAGTGACGGGACTCCGATCCGTGCTCTCCCATTCTTCCCTGCTGGGAATGTTGATTTTAAAACCGCTATCTCCGACTGTTGTGGTCGCTCAGCGGAAGAAAGCTATAGGAGCCCATAATACAGGCGTGTCCAGTAGTGCTTGCGCCCCAGCCGGACGTTTCCCTTAGACGCAGAGCCGATGCTGCTGCTACTCGGTGCCCTTCCAGATCGAGTGGCAAAATGCCAAGAATGGCCTGGAGTGCTTCATTGGGCGTTGTTCTTAATGCACCGCTTATACAGATCATGCAAGATCTGTGTACTTTACCTAGCAGATTAAGGTTTGTTGCCTTGCTCAGCGCAGGCCACCATACCACAACTCCATAGAGCATGATTGGTCGAATGATTGCAGTGTAGATCCATTTGCATATTTTGGGGCTAAGCCCCCATTTCTTTCCAATGGCTCTTTTGCACGTGTAGAGTGCAATACACCCTTTCTTCTGGCGCTGAAGAACATTCTCCTTCCAGGTTAGTTTCCTATCCAGAACTGTGCCCAAGAACTTGGCTTTGTCAGCCAAGTTCAGGTGCACGTTATTCAGTTTTGGTAGCATTTGCGGTGGTATCTTATAGCGGTTGGTGAAAAGGACCAGTTCCACTTTTCCCGGGTTGATGCTCAGTCCGCAGCGGAGCACCATGAGGAAACCTCTCTCAGTGCTACTTGCATCAAGTCGCACAGGGTTTGTGGGAATTTGCCCCTGTATACTATAGCTAAGTCATCTGCATATGCCACTACCTTCCCGCCCCCCCAGCTTGTGTCTCGCAGCATCGAGTTGACAGTGAGGTTCCATAGAAGCGGGGAGAGAACACCACCCTGAGGCGTTCCCCTTGTGACATAGCGTGATAAGTCAACCGAGCCCAGTGATGAAACTATTCGTCTACCCCTTAGCAGTTGATCAATAAGTCCAATAAGAGACCTGCTTATGCCCAGACTTGTTAAAGCGGTGTTTATAGCATCAGGGCTTATGTTGTTGAAGGCTCCTTCAATATCTTTTCATACAGCGATTTTTCAATAACAGAAACTAGTCTGTGAAGCGCAGTTTCTGTAGATTTCCCTTTGGTGTATGCATGCTGATAGCTACAGATCAGGTTGCTATCAATAGTAGAGGAGAGGTAGTCATTTATTATCCTCTCGAAGGTCTTGAGCACAAAGGATGAGAGACTGATCGGCCTATAGTCCTTGGGCTCGTAATGAGACGCCTTCCCCGCCTTAGGAATAAACACTACCGTGGCACTTCTCCAGGAGCACGGAATGTAGCTAAGAGCCAGGCCGGCTGTATAGAGAAATACCAGCCATTTGGCTGATGTCTCCAGCGTGTTTATGAGTTGTGCGGGAATAATCCCGTCTGGCCCGGCAGCCTTGAACGGTTCGAAGCTTTTAACCGCCCACCTAACCTTTTCCTCCGTGATGGGTATGTTTACAGCCAGGTTTGTTGTAGGTGCTAGGGGTTCCTCATGCAAGTTCCCTGGGAAGTGCGTATTCAAGAGCAGCTCTAGGGTTTCCCTCTCCGTGCTGGTCCAGGATCCGTCAGGTTTGCCCAAATAGCTTGTGGCTGTTTGAGTTTTTGAGAGCACTCGTCTAAGTCTCGCTGTATCGTCGACATTTTCGACCCCAGTGCAGAAATTTCTCCACGATACTCTCTTCGCCTGCTTCAGAGCTTTTTTGTAGGCCCTGAGTTTAACTTTATATTCGAGCCATTGATTCTCCGTGCCAAGGCTCTTGGCCTTATTGAATTGTGTCCTACATGATTTACGGAGCGAGTCCAGCTCGTAGGACCACCAATGCGGCCTATGTTTACCGCGTGGTTTTGGCACTGGGCAAGCCTGCTCTAGGGCATTCGAGAGCGCCGTTGTAATAAGGGGACTTGTGGGGGCAGTGCTGGCAAGTCCCTAGATAGTATTTCATTGTGTAGCTGCCAGTTAGTGTTACGTGGGTTGCGTTTCATAACCGGCTGCTCAACAGAAAAGTCTAGAACTAATTCTACGTACCGGTGGTCGGAGAATGAGTGTTCATCGAGAACGCGCCATTTTCTGACCCACTCATAAGCGCCTTCGCTGCAAATAGTGAGATCTATGACCTCCCTACGGGTTTTAGTAATAAACGTGGGTTCGTTACCCACGTTGCAAACTACCAGGTTAGTTGTTAACAAATAATCAAACAACGACTCTCCTCTAGCATTGATATCGGAGCTTCCCCACTGGACGTGATGAGCATTGGCGTCAGTTCCGATAATAAGATGACCCATGGAAAAATTTGCCACCATGTCTTTTACCTCCCTCTGTGGCGGAGGTTCTTCGGCGTCGTAGGGCATATAGACCGATGCTATTGTCAGACTGGTACTGTCGACTGTTAAACTGGCAGCTGTAACGTCACCATTGGTATAGTTGGGCAAGAGAAAAGCATTCAGCTCAGACTTAACCAGAATACAGGCTCTAACCCTGCCCCCCTCGCTGGCTTGGATTAGCTTAAAACCCTTAATCCCCAAACCGCAAATCCTTGAGCTGTTGACCCAGGGTTCTTGGATGAGGACCACATCTATCTCGCCTTTAGAGAGACGACTGATTAAAGCAGCCGAGACTGTTTTATATTTGTGCAGGTTTATCTGAATCACCACCAACATGAGAGCGCTCAGACTTCCCTGCCACCGCCGTATCGTCGAGTTCCACCTCGTCTGGAGGCTTATCTTTCAACGACGATTTGTTCAGACCACGATTTGGCGTAGCCGAGATCCTACTAACTGTGGCAGTATTGACATTGGTGCGCTCAGGACTAGCTGCTATCACTGTGACGTTGAGGTCCTCCCCGTCCAGCAGGCTGTCTCCCATCTCCGAGCTGTTCACTGCTCCTTCGCCATTTGACGTGGCAGATACCATACTTTCCGAGTCGGACATCTCCGACTCCTCTACCGGCACTGCGATGTCCGAGCCCTCCGGTGCAGCCGAAATAGCAGCGCGCTGTGCATCGCCGCGGTATACGTGGATCACGATCTGACCCATGCCGTAGTGCACTCGCCCATTGCACCGTTTAAGGGGCTCGAGTGCTTCCTTGGTCAAGATTGGACCAGATTGACACCCCAGTCCTGCGTCGGGAGAGACGGGTTCATGATCCTCAGCATCCTGATAATTCTCTCAGGTTCAGCAGGGATAGCAGGAATCCACGCTCTTGCCCTTGGCCGAGCCGGGATGTCCTTCCAGTCGATAACCTCGATTCTTGCCCCTTGGTAGATCTCACCCAGTCTTGCAGCTGCTGCCTTGTACAGTGCAACAGTTTTTGCATCCTCGCAAGCGAATACCTTGATTCGGCCCTGGTGCCATCCCGCATCAGAACCCATCGGCGTGACACCCGGAGACTCATCCATAATGTCGAGAAGGGCATTACCGATAGCGTTCCGGACGTACCGCCACTGGTCCCTAGGGATGGCCCAGCTTTCGTTACCTCGGTCAGTGACGCCTATGAGGATCCCATCCTTAGTTACTTCAGCAAAGCTGAGTTTACCCACTACGGGGGCGTATTGCTGCCGCTTCGGGTGAGGTTTTAAATCCACGTCCGATCTCTGGCGTTTGAAGGGATTTCCATTAACCTTCTTTGGCGCGTAATCGCTTTGGAAGTTCGGTAAGATAGCTTCAGCTTCAAGGGGAATGTGTCGTCCGCCGCGGCAGAGCCCCATACCGCGGTAAGGCCATAGTTACTCTCCGAGGCGGCCCGGTATCAGAGAGGCTCCGTTCGATTACAGCCACGATTTGCCTCCCGGCTGCAAACGTCCAATGGGCACGTGGTCGCATAACACCCTGGATTGGGAGGGGGAAGATCTTAGTCGTCGCGCCAGAGAGGCTTGGCTTCTCTCGTGATGTAGTACCGGTGGCGCTATTATCACAAGGGCAACGTAGCCCTGTGGCTATCGACTTAAGCCCTCGTACCGCGGCAAGGTGTCCACCCTTCACAAGGAAATCTTACTTATATATAAAAACGTAAGTTTGTGAGTGACTGCGGATGTTTGCGGTTCTTTAACGTCTGAACCATTGCCCTGATCTTTACGCTTACAGATTTTGGACTTTGTTTCATTTCGATATATTTATCGATAACAGAGTTATCGGTCAAAATGTGATTTCGGCAAAGAGAATATATCAACCATTGTGCATAAATACCAAGTGAATTCACTTGACGATAAACGTCAAAATTCCAAAATGAGTTTTTCACCTGATTATTAGAGTTGCTTTTTCGTGTAGGAGCCATATATTCAGCACTGAGTTGCATTCGAATGCCTATAAAAAATTAGTAGCAAACAAAGTTATACATGTTTTCTAAATTTATAAAAAACATGGAAAATAATGGTTGAAAAGTTCTTAGAACAACAATTAATAAAGTTTAGTTTCAATTTATAAAGTTTATTTTACAATTTGAACTGTTAGCAATTCCTCTTTAAAAAAAGTTTGCTACTTTTTCTTAAAAATTGGAAAGATTTATACAAATACTGGAAAATACAACCATGTGTTTTGTAGTAGCAACTTCGTTACCATCTCCCGATCGTACTACGTATGTAAATAAAAATAATAAGAGAAATATGGTGGACACTTGCCGCCGTTTTGTAGTAAACAAACCGAGTGGAATATAAAAATTAATTAATCTGTGTAAAAACTGCAACAAAAGTGAAGAAAAACCATAGCGTTTTATAATGAAAATCTTGTTGTAAGTGAAACAAATGAAATATGCGTATAACTGCATAATTTAACCGCAAATGGTGATGCGACCACACGCACTCTTTCTGCCTTTCTTACAGAATCGTATACCGGATCGCTGTGTGGAACTGACACAATTGTTTGAACGCTGCAGCTTACGTGAACTACAAGATATATTTCCAACAATTATACAGTCGGTATTTGGCATTGGAAGCGGTGGCCTGGGCTGGGGACTGCGTGCAACCACAAAAGAAAATTCACTAATGTGCTTTGACATATTACACGAATTTTTTTCGCCAATGGGACCAAGGATGCGCCTATGCTATCGACTACTTAATGAAGCTATTAAATTTGATTTCAGTTTGGATCTGCTGCCGGTGAGTTGAATGATGGAGAATGCATGCTCGCTAACTAATTGATTGTATTTTGTTTGTACTTCCACAGCACAAAAACCATAAAAAAAATTCTTAAAAATTTGCAAAAAGTTCAGGGAATTTTTCCAATTTTGCAAAACGGCCATCAAAGTTTTCAACTTTTTTGGCAGAATTTCTAGCGAATTTCTGAGTACGCAGATTTGTAGGCCAGTCAATTTCATTATACGAAATTAAAAAAAAATTGAGGTGGACCGTTTTCACTGTGAGTCACTGTATGTGGAAATTGTGGATTATCAAGAATTATACCGTCGCATTCGCTGCATTGATTTATGCAGCATTTAATTTACAAAATAACTATTATTTGTATAAATTTGTATTTAGAGAGAATACCTCTTATGTATTTCTATTTGTATGTTTTTGAAAAAATTTCGATTCTTGATATATTCCTGTTGTGTACTCTTGTACTTACTTAAAAATGTCCAGAATTTTGTAAAAAAAATAAAATATATACACCAATTTTTTATTTAAATAGTTTTTATACAAAATAAAACTTTTATTTATTGATCAAAGCGTGAGGTAATAATAATATATGTACATACATACATATATCTATATCTTTACTTAATATATATTTTGAAAGCCATTTTCTTCTGAACCGCAAAGCTCCAAAACGGCTGGACCGGATTAAAAGAAATTTTGCACGTAGTTTTTGCTTGAGTCGTGTTTGGTGATGTGTGCTTCTTGGCCCATCGTGATCTCTGTATATATAAAAAAATAAATAATAAAAAAAAAAAATTGTTTTTTTCGGATTGAAATTATGCAAAAATTTTCCCAAACATAAAGCAAAACAAAACCTAAGTATGAAAAGTTATTGTTTTGCTTTTTTTGGGAACTGTGTGTGGCGTTGCTATTCCACACCACCCACGAGGTAGCGAAATAGGCGCGTTACCGATTTTTTTTTGGGTGTTCGGTTCCCCAGGAGGCCTATTTTCACCCATACATAAGCAGTACTACTATATATATATATATTATGAACAAATACTACTACCAAATAATAATACTAGACAATGCTACTGATAATGTAATGATAAAAAATACTGTGACTAGACAGTGCTACTGATAGTGTAATGGTAAAAAATACTGTGACTAGACAGTGCTACTAAAAATATTGTGACTAGGCAATATTACTCAAAATAAAATAAAATAAAAAAATTCATGTAAAATAAATAAAATAAACTCGTTTTAAGTTTTAATTTTTTTTTTTTTGATATAAAGTATAATAAAAGTATAAACTGAAAGATTGGCTGAAAATATCCCCTCAAATTAGAACAAAAAAGTTATGCAACACAGCAGCACTTTTGTGCAAACAACAACGCTGTCTCATTGTTTCACGGTGCTGCACAAAACTCTGGTTTGCCGAATGCAACGAAAACAACAATAGCAACCCAGATTTTTCCCGTTAGAATTCGCCGAAGCTATAGATTCGGCCATTGTTTTTCTGTTATTCGGCCGTATTCGGTGATATTCGTTACGTCCGGCGTTTTAATGTGTGCAGGATGTAAACAAACCGACATTTTGATACGTGCTGTCAAAACCACTGTTAACACTTGTTATCTATCCACAATGATTTCAACAAGAGCCATCACTCGTTATGAAAGCAACGAACAAGATGGATGCCGTTTTCTTTCAGGGTTTCGGTAATTTCGATATAAATATGTTATTGTCTAATCAAAATAAAATGTGTAAAAGAAAATAGACGAGAACTGAAATAACACAAGAGTCGAAACAAAAATTTACCAGCTGTCGAATTTACAAAACTGAGGAAAACAAAATTACCGAAACCCTGAAAGAAAACGGCATCCATCTTTTTCCTTGCATTTATAACGAGTGACGGCTCTTGTTGATATATTCTCTTTGCTTTCGGGTAAACTTTGGAATATTTGCACAAAATTGATATCAAACGAATGGCGAAGACCACAGCTTTCATTTGGACTTTGGTTCATTTCGATATATTTATCGATAACCGAGTTATCGTTCAGAATGTGGTTTGGGGTAAACTTTGGAATATTCGCATAAAATTGGTATCAAACGAATGGCGAAGACCACAGCTTTCATTTGGACTTTGGTTTATTTCGATATATTTATCGGTAAAAGAGTTATCGTTCTGAATGTGGTTTCGGGTAAACTTTGGAATATTTGCACAAAATTGATATCAAACGAATGGGGATGACCACAGCTTTCATTTAGACTTTGGTTCATTTCGATATATTTGTCGATAACATAGTTGGGGAAGACCACAGCTTTCATGTGGACTTTGTTTCATTTCGATATATTTATCGCTAACAGAGTTATCGGTCAAAATGTGGTTTCGGCTAAACTTGGGAATATTCCCACAAAATTGGTATCTAACGAAAGCAAAGAGAATATATAAACAAGAGCCACCACTCGTTATGAAAGCAACGAACAAGATGGATGCCGTTTTCTTTCAGGGTTTCGGTAATTTCGATATAAATATGTTATTGTCTAATCAAAACAAAATGTGTAAAAGAAAATAGCCGAGAACTGAAATAACACAAGAGTCGAAACAAAAATGTACCAGCTGTCGAATTTACAAAACTGAGGAAAACAAAATTACCGAAACCCTGAAAGAAAACGGCATCTATCTTTTTCCTTGCATTTATGTATAACGAGTGACGGCTCTTGTTTATATATTCTCTTTGACGAAAGGGGAAGACCACAGTTTTCATTTGGGCTTTGGTTCATTTCGATATATACTATATATAAGATGACAATTAGAAAAACGATAAGATATAAGATGAAAATTAGAAAAACAATATGAAAAGAGAAAAGCTTATGAAAAGGATGAAGGTGGGGTGGACGGGCAGAAGGTTGTAGAGCTGAAGTGACGAAAGCGATTCACATTTTATAAATGAAAACAGGTTAATGTTTGGGCAGGAAAACGTCTGCCGGGTCTGATAGTAATATTCTAAAATCATAATATGAAATGAAAATTTGGGATTTAAAATCGCGCAGCGCATTATATTTTTGAAATAATATTCTAAAACCATAATATGAAATGAAAATTTGGAATTGAAAATCGCGTGATTTTTTATTCCAAATTTTTTAAATATTTTTGAAATAATATTCTAAAACCATAATATGAAATGAAAATTTGGAATTGAAAATCGCGTGATTTTTTATTCCAAATTTTTTTATTCCAAATTCCCTCGTGAAGGGTGGATACCTTGCCGCGGTACGAGGGCTTAAGTCGATAGCCACAGGGCTACGCTGCCCTTGTGATCATAGCTCCGTACGGCACTTCATCACGAGAGCAGCCTAGCCTCTCTGGCGCGACGACAAAGATCTTCCCCCTCCCAATCCAGGGTGTTATGCGAAACCGTGCCCATTGGACGTTTGCAGCCGGGAGGCAAATCGTGGCTGTATTTGAACGGAGCCTCTCTGACACCGGGTCGCCTCAGAGAGTAAGCATGGCCTTACCGCGGTACGGGGCTCTGCCGCGGCGGACGACACATTTTCCCCTACTCTTCCCTTGACCCTAAGCTGGCCTTGTCCGGCGATGGGTCGTACGAACAAGATGAACTCGAATAACCTGAATAAAAACGAAAAATCTAAAAAACAAACAACGCCAAATTTCACTCCTCAGCAAAGGAGAGCTATGGAGGAGCAGGCGAGGAAGCAACAACAACGCCGGAGGACAACCTCCGTTCCACAATCAAGGGGGGATCGACAGCGATGGCAACTACGAGTCGGTCAACCAACCCTCTATCGAATAAGATTGACTTGATGGGAGCTAGCACCAGTGCGGTTGCCAACGCAGCTAAGCGGACAACGGCGGATGCTAAACTCCCATCAACCGCTGATATGAAAACCAGTATCTTTACGTCTGTGGCAGCGGTCTCACGACCTGGCCTCGGAGTTTCGAAGGAGAAGGAAGCTGCAACTGAGATGTCGGCAAGGAGAGCGACCGCGATGGCAACTACGGGTCCGCACTCCCGGGAGACATCTCCCCGCCGCTTCACATACCACGAGAAAAGATTGGCTGCAAAGATCCTGAAGAGGTATGAAGGGGTACCGCAGGAATCACTGTCGCCGAATTCCAGTAAATCTGTAGAGCTAGCGAAAGCTGTGATACCGGATTTCCAAAATTCGTACATGCCAAAGAGGTTAAAAGTTAACCCTTTCAAGCGCCAGAGATCGGATCTGGAGTTTATTCCCCCTCCCAAGCGGCATCAGAATACCTCTGGAGCGGGCAAACTAAGCTTTGCTGAGGTAACCAAGGACAGGATCCTTATAGGCGTCCTTGACCGAGGCAATGACCGTCTGGCCATCCCCAAGGACCGGTGGCGTTACGTGCGAAATGAACTCGGCAACATTCTTCTCAACGTTGCTCCGGAGTTTCCGGGTAGTTCGGCACGAGTAACGGATGCGGGTTGGCACCAGGGTCAAATTAAATTACTCGCATGCGAGGATGCAAAAACCGTAGCACTGTACAAGGCAGCAGCTGCTAAACTGGGTGAAGTCTACCAGGGCGCAAAGATAGAGGTCGTCGACTGGAAGGACATTCCAGCTCGTCCAAGGGCAAGGGCGTGGATTCCGGCCATCCCTGACGAACCCGAGAGAATACTCGGGATGCTACGGCTAATGAATCCGTCCCTCCCAACGCATGACTGGAGTGTCAATCTGGTCGGGGATGCGGTAGGGCCCGACAGACAGGTGGTGTTCACCATGAATAAAGAGTCAATCGAGCCCCTCAAAAGGTGCAATGGCCTAGTACACTACAGCGT
Organism: Campiglossa producta; assembly: GCA_964058755.1. Lineage (NCBI taxonomy): Eukaryota > Metazoa > Arthropoda > Insecta > Diptera > Tephritidae > Campiglossa > Campiglossa producta. The sequence continues at coordinate 92,981,937 of CAXKVI010000001.1, forward strand.
AGGCCAGATCGTTATCCACGTATATCGTGGTGATGCTCAGCGCGCTGCCTTCTCGGCTGCTCCGGGGGAACCGGAAAACTTATTACCAGAAGAGGAAGCGGAGGATTCCGATGCGGAAAGCATGTTATCCGCCACGTCTCTTGGCGATAGTGCTGTGAACAACTCGGAGATGGAGGACAGCCTACAGGACGAGGAAGTCCTCGACGTCACGGTGGTAGCAGCCAACGCTGAGCGACTAACATCTAACGCTACAGGCAGCAGGACTCCTGCAACGCCACATCGGGCAGTTAATCGGAACAACTCGTCGTTGATAGGCAACCTCCGGGATGGAGCAAACCTCGACGATATGGGGACGGCAGGGAAGTCTGTGCGCTCTCATGTTGGTGGTGCTTCAGATTAATTTGCACAAATCTAAAGTGGCTTCGGCTGCTTTAAGTAGTCGTCTTTCTAAAGGCGACGTGGATGTGGTCCTCATCCAAGAACCCTGGGTCAATAGCTCGAGAATCTGCGGATTGGGGACTAAGGGCTTCAAGCTCATTCGAGCCAGCGAGGAGAGCAAAGTCAGAACGTGTATTTTGGTCAAGTCTGAGTTGAACTCCTTTCTCCTACCTAACTACACCAATGGTGATATTACCGCTATCAGTCTAACGGTCGACAGCACCCGCCTGACGGTGGCGTCGGTCTATATGCCCTACGACGCCGAAGAACCCCCACCACAAACGGAGGTGAAAGACCTGGTGTCAAATTTCTCCACGGGTAATCTTATTATTGGAGCGGACGCTAATGCTCACCATGTCCAATGGGGGAGCTCCGACATCAATGCCAGGGGCGAGTCTCTGTTTGATTACCTCTTAACAACCAACCTGGTGATTTGCAACGTGGGTAATGAGCCTACTTTTATCACTAAGACCCGCAGGGAGGTCATAGACCTCACTATCTGTAGTGAAGGCGCTTATGAGTGGGTCAGAAAATGGCGGGTTCTGGAAGAACATTCTTTCTCCGACCACCGTTACATAGAAATGGTTTTAAACTTTATTGTAGAACAACCAATTATGAAGCGCAATCCACGTAACACTGATTGGCAGTTACACAATGAAATATTAGACAGAGACCTACCAGTACTGCCCTCACAAGCCCCCTCATCAGTAGAGGAGCTGGAGGATCTTGTTACTACATTTACATCGGCGCTCTCAAATGCTCTAGGACAGGCTTGTCCAGTGCCAAAACCACGCGGTAAACACAGGCCACATTGGTGGTCCTACGATTTGGACTCGCTCCGAATATCATGCCGGAAACAATTTAACAAGGCCAAGAGCTTCGGCTCTGAGCCTCATTGGCATGAATATAAAGCTAAACTAAGGGCCTACAAAAAAGCTCTGAGACAGGCGAAGAGAACCTCGTGGAGAAATTTCTGCACTGGCGTCGAAAAGGTCGACGACACAGCGAGACTTAGACGAGTCCTCTCGAAAAGTCAAACAACCATCAGCTATTTGCGAAAGCCTGACGGATCCTGGACCAGCACGGAAGAGGAAACCCTTGAGCTGCTCTTGAATACACATTTTCCGGGGAATCTGCATGATGCACCACTAGCACCTGCAACAAACCTGGCAGTAAATATACCCATCACTGAGGAAAGAGTAAGGTGGGCAGTTAAGAGCTTTGAACCGTATAAGGCTGCCGGGCCGGACGGGATTATCCCCGCGCAACTTATAAACACGTTGGAGACATCAGCTAAATGGCTGGTATTTCTCTTCACAGCCTGCCTGGCTCTCAACCACATTCCGGGCTCCTGGAGAAGCGCCACGGTAGTGTTTATCCCTAAGGCTGGGAAGGCATCCCACTACGAGCCAAAAGATTACAGACCGATCAGTCTCTCGTCCTTTGTACTCAAAACCTTTGAGAGGATACTAAGCGACTACCTTTCAACGACTATTGATAGCAACCTTATCTCTAGCTATCAGCATGCATACACCAAGAGTAAATCAACAGAAACTGCTCTGCACAGCCTAGTATCTGTCATTGAGAAATCGCTGTGTGAAAAGGACTACTGTCTCGTGGCCTTCTTAGATATTGAGGGGGCTTTCAACAATATAAGCCCGGAGGCGATCAACTCCGCTCTAACTAATCTGGGCGTAGATAGACCTCTAACTGGTTTAATTGACCAACTTCTAAGAGGAAGGAAAATAGCTTCTTCACTTGGTACGGTCGAGTTATCACGCTATGTCACAAGGGGAACGCCCCAGGGTGGTGTTCTTTCCCCGCTTATATGGAACCTCACAGTCAACTCGTTGCTACGTGACACAAGCTGGGGGGGCGGGAAGATAGTGGCATACGCAGACGATTTAGCTATTGCATTCAGAGGCAAGTTCCCACAAACTCTGTGTGACCTGATGCAAGTAGCACTGCGAGAGGTTTCGAGGTGGTCCTCTCGCTGCGGACTTAGTATCAACCCGGGGAAAGTGGAACTTGTCCTCTTCACCAACCGGTACAAAATACCGCCACTAAGCCTACCAGAACTAGATGGCACGCGCCTGGGCTTGTCGGATAAGGCCAAGTTTCTAGGCATAGTTCTGGACAGGAAACTGAATTGGAAGGAGAATGTTCTTCAGCGCCAGAAGAAAGCTTGCATCGCTCTTTACACATGCAAAAGAGCCATTGGCAAAAAATGGGGGCTCAGCCCTAGAGTATGCAGTTGGATCTACACGGCCATCAATCGCCCAATCATGCTGTATGGAGTCGTCGTATGGTGGCCGGCACTGAGCAAGACAACATACCTGAATCTGTTGCGGAAAGTCCATAGATCCAATATGATCTGTATAAGCGGTGCGCTAAGGACAACGCCCAACGAAGCCCTCCAGGCCATTCTGGGCATTTTGCCACTTGATCTGGAAGGGTTTCGGTCAGCGGCGGCATCAGCTCTGCGCCTAAGAGAAACCTCCAGTTGGGGTGCGGGTACTATTGGACACTCCAGTATTCTGGAATCTTACAGCTTTCTCCCTCTAAGCACAGATCGTTGTGCGACCACTACAGTCGGGGATAGCTGCTTCAAAATAAACATTCCCAGCAGAGAAGACTGGGAGAGGACGGATTGGTGTCCCGAAACAAATGGTGGCACTTCCATATACACCGACGGCTCGAAGTTGGACGGCAGAGTTGGAGGAGGGGTTTATTCAAGGGATTTGGACCTTGAACTCTCCTTCAGACTACCTGATCATTGTAGCGTCTTCCAGGCGGAAGTCTCGGCAATCCGGGACGCCGCGGCCTGGTTAAGCAAACGTGTTATCGGAGGAGATATCACTATTTTCAGCGATAGCCAGGCGGCAATCAAATCCCTTGGCTCATACACGTTCAACTCTGAACTGACGCTCAGCTGTCGTCGATCTCTTCAGGAGATGGCCCAACAGAACCGCGTAAACCTCATATGGGTCCCGGGACATAGGGACATTGAGGGAAACTGTAAGGCAGACGAGCTTGCCAGGCAGGGCACGACCAAGCAGGTTCTTCGGGATAAAGAGCGCTTAGGTATGCCGTTTGCCACATGCAAACTAATGCTGAAGGAGCACACACTCCGTCAAGCCAACGAAAGATGGCTGCAATCCCCAGGGTGTCGGATATCGAAACAAACCTGGCCAAAATGGGATCTTAAAAGGTCTAGACGCATTTATGCCCTAACTAGGAGGGAAATATGCATATTGATAGGGGCATTAACCGGTCACTGCCTCATTGGTAGGCATGCAGAAAGGCTAAGTGTGCCCTACCGACGATGTTGCAGGAGTTGCAAAGATGATGAGGAGGAGGAAACGGTGGAGCACCTCATCTGCAACTGTCCGGCTTTAAGCGGCGTGAGAACGCGCTTTTTGGGAGTTCCGTTCCTAGATAGTCTAAGCCAGATCGCGGAACTGGACATAAAGGACTTGATGGGCTTCATAAAGTCATCTAAGTGGTTCGAGGAGGAGTAACGGTGTCGGTTTAGGAGTGTCAGTCCCGGGATTCTGCTATGTGGAAAATCCCAACAACTCAGGGATTTTCCATATGGCTGGGTCCCGGGGCTGACTTTCCTTGTGTTGGTGGTATCACAACGGGCCTTCAAAACTGGCCTAAGTGTGCCTCTGCGGCAGCCACTTGAACCTACCTTATTCCAAATTTTAACCCTGCGGCGCTTTTTTAAATATTTTTGAAATAATATTCTAAAACCATAATATAATATGAAAATTTGTAACTAAAACATATCTTATTTCTCTGTTGGAGACAAGCTCTTAGCTTTGGATCGCATCTCATTTTTACTTGGGATTATGACACTGCAAGGGGGGTGTCATAATCCCAATTTTCTTACTTGGCATTTTGTCTTATTTTTATTTGGGATTATGACACTGCAAGGGGAGTTAACTTTAAATTACTCTCAAAAAATGTCATCGTCAAAGAAATAAAAACTCTCGTGCTTAAGTAAAATACGAATCGAGTCCAGTTAGTTAGAACAACAATGAGAAAAAATTACAGTGGAGTCAATTCATATGAAAACGTCTAGTTAAAAAAACTGGCTAGTCTCGGATTTTGCTCAAACTTTTAGGGAAACTTTTCAGAATCCTAAAGGGAAAAATTTATATTTAATTTTTATAACCACTACTTTCGGACTGGTCGAATTTTAATGTTTGAAAAACGCAATTTTTATTCTTATAGGGCTGATACATTAGCGCAAATTCCGAATTAACTCCCAAAAATGAAAAAGATTTGAGCAGATATCAGAAAACGAGCTAACGATTTGACCGCTACTGTCATCGATAAATAAACAAAAAAAGCAAGGACAACTACCAAAATTACGACTTTACCGCTACTGGACACTAGAGTCACCAAAAAATAGCGACATCTAATTTTAAACCGCAAGAACTACAACCAAAGCACTAGATGGCGCCGATTGTTAATCTTCAATTTTGTGTGTGTCAGGGTAAAATTTGGATCTGATTAAAGAAGAATTATTTGAGATAATGTCCGTGTGTGTATCCATAGCATTACATTCGATATGGCGTTTAAAAGTGGCTTGTTTAAAAATAAATCATATATCGAGTACTTGGAATTACAAACCTGCACCCAGTTTCTGTAACTTTTCAACGAAATTCGTTATTGTCGTTAACATCGATTTTGACAAATTTTATACAGAAAATTGTGTCAAAATTAACGATTTTTATGTAACGAACTTCGTTAAAAAGTTACAGAAACGACGTGCTGGTACTGAAAATACGTATTTTATTTTAATTTTTGTCAATTTTAGCTGGCTCTTGCGTCTTCACTGTTTTAAGTAGCCACTCAAAATTTTTTATAAATTAAGAGTATAATCCTAGAGAAACTAACCCATCCATCGGCCGAAAAAACTCACTCCTTATCAGTTTTCCATTTTAGCCGTTTTCCGGCTAGATCTAGCCTTTTTTTCATTTAGCCGGAAATTTTGAATCTAGCCGCTAGCCGTTTTCTTATGGTTTTTTTTAGCCGTTTTTGCCAATGTAGTAAACCATTTTTTTGTAATAAACTTAGTTCAACGCATCTAACATTTATGATAGTTCAGAGCAAGATATAGAAAATTTTGATATAGAAATATTGTAAAATGTATACAAATACCTACATTTTTCTCACATTATTATAATTTTTTTTTTTTCATTTAATGTCATGAAAGTATATGTTATTTTAAATATATTCGTTACCTGATGCCTTATTTTATTGCGACTTTTCATTAAGTCAATTATTTTTAAAGAAGTGAGCTCTGCTCAAAATTTTGCTGGTTGTACCTTTTATATAAGTCACATCTATGTAATAGATATAACAAATATAAATGTAAGCCTTTTTTATGTTTATTATATCTCTGTATATTTGGATGCAAAGCATCTGTATACGAAACTTTCTAATTGTTATGAAATTGGAGCCGTTTTCTCAAGTAAACTTTAAAATTTATCTTAATTTTTCATACAAAATTTTTGTTTAGAGTGAACTTTAATATTTAAGGCAAGATGAGAAAACGCTCCTTTATATTATAAAATATTTATATTATACGTTTTAATGAAAAAAAGCGAATAAAACGAGTGAAAAGTTGATTAAAAATTTTTAGCCGTTTTTCCGGCCAAAATTATAATTTTTTTCGCCGAAATAATTTTTTTAGCCGTTTTTTTTTCTCGATCTCGCCGGATTTGTTTTAATGACAAAAAAAAAACGAATAAAACATGTGAAAGTTTGACTTAAAACTGTTAGCTTTAGGGATACAAATAAAGAGTACAAACTACTTAATATAGTCCTTATCATAATTATAGGACACCTCGTTCTGACATGTTCTAAGCCCTTATGTAATTTTATTTTTTGCTAATAGATTCTAAATTGAAAACAGTAAAAGTCTCCGCTCTAAGCGTTTACTCTGATTTTTCAAAGGTAAAAAACTGTTTGGTTAAAGTACAAAATTTTTTTCACATATATTAAATCAAAAGCCATTTGCCCGTTCAATTTTAGTCTAACAAAGCATGGTAGAAGAATATAGAGGTAGTTCTACTTCTTCTTCTTGGTCGCCTTTGCCCTCATTTGACATAAACCGTGTTAGTGACGTTTCCTTTTGAAAATGAGCTACCGTATTTTCATACCAAAAACGAACCGATTTAAACTTCAAACAGAAAAAATTTTGAAATTTATTGAAATAACCCAGCAAACAATCGGAGTCATAAATGATGCAGAAAGGAGTCCTAAATAGGAGCGTTTACGCTCTTTATGAGCTCATTTATGAGTCCGAAATGACTGTATTTCCCTTTCTGCGATGGTGTCCGATATGAGCTAAATATCATATATTGAATGAGCCTGAATAGGAGTAAAATATGACGCCATTATGGAGCTTTCGGATGCATTTATGACTCTTAAAAAAGCCATACCTACTGCACTTTTTGGGGTTTTAAATGGCGCCTTTTCGGCATTGGAACGGGGACACTGGAATTGGGGAAACATACATGAACCTTTGGCATTAGATCAGGGATCGGCCGAATGGAAAGTGAGGGTGCATTAGGGAAAGAGCGATCATCGCACCACTAGCAAAAACCGAGGCAACAGCGTATTTTGTTGAGTCGTTGCTTGCAAGTGAGCGACTGAGCGTAAGAAACAACAGATATTGATTGTCCAGTGCGCTCATAGCGCCCTCCAAGCGAATTTGGTTCTCACATTTTCGGAAATTCCTTTAAAAATATGTGGTACAATGAATAAAGAAAAACTTATTGGAAGGTATACTTATCAGGGAATCCGCTGGAACTGTGCCAACAGGATAGCAAGAAAAATTGCCAGGAACAATCTGCACGCGATGTAATTGAATATTTATTTGAAATCAAAAAATTTTCACAAACAAAATATGAAAATTTGTTCCAAAGTTGCTTTGTTAAATGAACAATTTCAGCATACGGCTCATAATTTTCATAAAATCGGATTCATAAAGGACTTCTATATGATCTTGTTTCGGAGGCTCATATTTTTCTAACATTTAGGACTCATATCGGACTCCTAAATTATGAGCGCTCCCAGAATGTTTGAGGGAAATTTATTAAATTTCACAATTGAGAAAATATTTTTCTAAAATAAAGCGAAGGTAAGTAAAATACAAGTCTAGTTTTTGCATTTTCGCACAGACAGTAATAACGCATTTATTGATTTTCATACTTAGATGAGCTGCATATTTAGAAGCTGCACAAACGGCATCCATCTTTTTCCTTGCATTTATAACGAGTGACGGCTCTTGTTGATATATTCTCTTTGGTTTCGGGTAAACTTTGGAATATTTGCACAAAATTGATATCAAACGAATGGCGAAGACCACAGCTTTCATTTGGACTTTGGTTCATTTCGATATATTTATCGATAACCGAGTTATCGTTCAGAATGTGGTTTGGGGTAAACTTTGGAATATTCGCATAAAATTGGTATCAAACGAATGGCGAAGACCACAGCTTTCATTTGGACTTTGGTTTATTTCGATATATTTATCGGTAACAGAGTTATCGTTCTGAATGTGGTTTCGGGTAAACTTTGGAATATTTGCACAAAATTGATATCAAACGAATGGGGATGACCACAGCTTTCATTTAGACTTTGGTTCATTTCGATATATTTGTCGATAACATAGTTGGGGAAGACCACAGCTTTCATGTGGACTTTGTTTCATTTCGATATATTTATCGCTAACAGAGTTATCGGTCAAAATGTGGTTTCGGCTAAACTTGGGAATATTCCCACAAAATTGGTATCTAACGAAAGCAAAGAGAATATATAAACAAGAGCCACCACTCGTTATGAAAGCAACGAACAAGATGGATGCCGTTTTCTTTCAGGGTTTCGGTAATTTCGATATAAATATGTTATTGTCTAATCAAAACAAAATGTGTAAAAGAAAATAGCCGAGAACTGAAATAACACAAGAGTCGAAACAAAAATGTACCAGCTGTCGAATTTACAAAACTGAGGAAAACAAAATTACCGAAACCCTGAAAGAAAACGGCATCTATCTTTTTCCTTGCATTTATGTATAACGAGTGACGGCTCTTGTTTATATATTCTCTTTGACGAAAGGGGAAGACCACAGTTTTCATTTGGGCTTTGGTTCATTTCGATATATACTATATATAAGATGACAATTAGAAAAACGATAAGATATAAGATGAAAATTAGAAAAACAATATGAAAAGAGAAAAGCTTATGAAAAGGATGAAGGTGGGGTGGACGGGCAGAAGGTTGTAGAGCTGAAGTGACGAAAGCGATTCACATTTTATAAATGAAAACAGGTTAATGTTTGGGCAGGAAAACGTCTGCCGGGTCTGATAGTAATATTCTAAAATCATAATATGAAATGAAAATTTGGGATTTAAAATCGCGCAGCGCATTATATTTTTGAAATAATATTCTAAAACCATAATATGAAATGAAAATTTGGAATTGAAAATCGCGTGATTTTTTATTCCAAATTTTTTAAATATTTTTGAAATAATATTCTAAAACCATAATATGAAATGAAAATTTGGAATTGAAAATCGCGTGATTTTTTATTCCAAATTTTTTTATTCCAAATTCCCTCGTGAAGGGTGGATACCTTGCCGCGGTACGAGGGCTTAAGTCGATAGCCACAGGGCTACGCTGCCCTTGTGATCATAGCTCCGTACGGCACTTCATCACGAGAGCAGCCTAGCCTCTCTGGCGCGACGACAAAGATCTTCCCCCTCCCAATCCAGGGTGTTATGCGAAACCGTGCCCATTGGACGTTTGCAGCCGAATTCCAGTAAATTTGTTTCATTTCGATATATTTATCGCTAACAGAGTTATCGGTCAAAATGTGGTTTCGGCTAAACTTGGGAATATTCCCACAAAATTGGTATCTAACGAAAGCAAAGAGAATATATAAACAAGAGCCACCACTCGTTATGAAAGCAACGAACAAGATGGATGCCGTTTTCTTTCAGGGTTTCGGTAATTTCGATATAAATATGTTATTGTCTAATCAAAACAAAATGTGTAAAAGAAAATAGCCGAGAACTGAAATAACACAAGAGTCGAAACAAAAATGTACCAGCTGTCGAATTTACAAAACTGAGGAAAACAAAATTACCGAAACCCTGAAAGAAAACGGCATCTATCTTTTTCCTTGCATTTATGTATAACGAGTGACGGCTCTTGTTTATATATTCTCTTTGACGAAAGGGGAAGACCACAGTTTTCATTTGGGCTTTGGTTCATTTCGATATATACTATATATAAGATGACAATTAGAAAAACGATAAGATATAAGATGAAAATTAGAAAAACAATATGAAAAGAGAAAAGCTTATGAAAAGGATGAAGGTGGGGTGGACGGGCAGAAGGTTGTAGAGCTGAAGTGACGAAAGCGATTCACATTTTATAAATGAAAACAGGTTAATGTTTGGGCAGGAAAACGTCTGCCGGGTCTGATAGTAATATTCTAAAATCATAATATGAAATGAAAATTTGGGATTTAAAATCGCGCAGCGCATTATATTTTTGAAATAATATTCTAAAACCATAATATGAAATGAAAATTTGGAATTGAAAATCGCGTGATTTTTTATTCCAAATTTTTTAAATATTTTTGAAATAATATTCTAAAACCATAATATGAAATGAAAATTTGGAATTGAAAATCGCGTGATTTTTTATTCCAAATTTTTCCCTGCGGCGCTTTTTTAAATATTTTTGAAATAATATTCTAAAACCATAATATAATATGAAAATTTGTAACTAAAACATATCTTATTTCTCTGTTGGAGACAAGCTCTTAGCTTTGGATCGCATCTCATTTTTACTTGGGATTATGACACTGCAAGGGGGGTGTCATAATCCCAATTTTCTTACTTGGCATTTTGTCTTATTTTTATTTGGGATTATGACACTGCAAGGGGAGTTAACTTTAAATTACTCTCAAAAAATGTCATCGTCAAAGAAATAAAAACTCTCGTGCTTAAGTAAAATACGAATCGAGTCCAGTTAGTTAGAACAACAATGAGAAAAAATTACAGTGGAGTCAATTCATATGAAAACGTCTAGTTAAAAAAACTGGCTAGTCTCGGATTTTGCTCAAACTTTTAGGGAAACTTTTCAGAATCCTAAAGGGAAAAATTTATATTTAATTTTTATAACCACTACTTTCGGACTGGTCGAATTTTAATGTTTGAAAAACGCAATTTTTATTCTTATAGGGCTGATACATTAGCGCAAATTCCGAATTAACTCCCAAAAATGAAAAAGATTTGAGCAGATATCAGAAAACGAGCTAACGATTTGACCGCTACTGTCATCGATAAATAAACAAAAAAAGCAAGGACAACTACCAAAATTACGACTTTACCGCTACTGGACACTAGAGTCACCAAAAAATAGCGACATCTAATTTTAAACCGCAAGAACTACAACCAAAGCACTAGATGGCGCCGATTGTTAATCTTCAATTTTGTGTGTGTCAGGGTAAAATTTGGATCTGATTAAAGAAGAATTATTTGAGATAATGTCCGTGTGTGTATCCATAGCATTACATTCGATATGGCGTTTAAAAGTGGCTTGTTTAAAAATAAATCATATATCGAGTACTTGGAATTACAAACCTGCACCCAGTTTCTGTAACTTTTCAACGAAATTCGTTATTGTCGTTAACATCGATTTTGACAAATTTTATACAGAAAATTGTGTCAAAATTAACGATTTTTATGTAACGAACTTCGTTAAAAAGTTACAGAAACGACGTGCTGGTACTGAAAATACGTATTTTATTTTCATTTTTGTCAATTTTAGCTGGCTCTTGCGTCTTCACTGTTTTAAGTAGCCACTCAAAATTTTTTATAAATTAAGAGTATAATCCTAGAGAAACTAACCCATCCATCGGCCGAAAAAACTCACTCCTTATCAGTTTTCCATTTTAGCCGTTTTCCGGCTAGATCTAGCCTTTTTTTCATTTAGCCGGAAATTTTGAATCTAGCCGCTAGCCGTTTTCTTATGGTTTTTTTTAGCCGTTTTTGCCAATGTAGTAAACCATTTTTTTGTAATAAACTTAGTTCAACGCATCTAACATTTATGATAGTTCAGAGCAAGATATAGAAAATTTTGATATAGAAATATTGTAAAATGTATACAAATACCTACATTTTTCTCACATTATTATAATTTTTTTTTTTCATTTAATGTCATGAAAGTATATGTTATTTTAAATATATTCGTTACCTGATGCCTTATTTTATTGCGACTTTTCATTAAGTCAATTATTTTTAAAGAAGTGAGCTCTGCTCAAAATTTTGCTGGTTGTACCTTTTATATAAGTCACATCTATGTAATAGATATAACAAATATAAATGTAAGCCTTTTTTATGTTTATTATATCTCTGTATATTTGGATGCAAAGCATCTGTATACGAAACTTTCTAATTGTTATGAAATTGGAGCCGTTTTCTCAAGTAAACTTTAAAATTTATCTTAATTTTTCATACAAAATTTTTGTTTAGAGTGAACTTTAATATTTAAGGCAAGATGAGAAAACGCTCCTTTATATTATAAAATATTTATATTATACGTTTTAATGAAAAAAAGCGAATAAAACGAGTGAAAAGTTGATTAAAAATTTTTAGCCGTTTTTCCGGCCAAAATTATAATTTTTTTCGCCGAAATAATTTTTTTAGCCGTTTTTTTTTTCGATCTCGCCGGATTTGTTTTAATGACAAAAAAAAAACGAATAAAACATGTGAAAGTTTGACTTAAAACTGTTAGCTTTAGGGATACAAATAAAGAGTACAAACTACTTAATATAGTCCTTATCATAATTATAGGACACCTCGTTCTGACATGTTCTAAGCCCTTATGTAATTTTATTTTTTGCTAATAGATTCTAAATTGAAAACAGTAAAAGTCTCCGCTCTAAGCGTTTACTCTGATTTTTCAAAGGTAAAAAACTGTTTGGTTAAAGTACAAAATTTTTTTCACATATATTAAATCAAAAGCCATTTGCCCGTTCAATTTTAGTCTAACAAAGCATGGTAGAAGAATATAGAGGTAGTTCTACTTCTTCTTCTTGGTCGCCTTTGCCCTCATTTGACATAAACCGTGTTAGTGACGTTTCCTTTTGAAAATGAGCTACCGTATTTTCATACCAAAAACGAACCGATTTAAACTTCAAACAGAAAAAATTTTGAAATTTATTGAAATAACCCAGCAAACAATCGGAGTCATAAATGATGCAGAAAGGAGTCCTAAATAGGAGCGTTTACGCTCTTTATGAGCTCATTTATGAGTCCGAAATGACTGTATTTCCCTTTCTGCGATGGTGTCCGATATGAGCTAAATATCATATATTGAATGAGCCTGAATAGGAGTAAAATATGACGCCATTATGGAGCTTTCGGATGCATTTATGACTCTTAAAAAAGCCATACCTACTGCACTTTTTGGGGTTTTAAATGGCGCCTTTTCGGCATTGGAACGGGGACACTGGAATTGGGGAAACATACATGAACCTTTGGCATTAGATCAGGGATCGGCCGAATGGAAAGTGAGGGTGCATTAGGGAAAGAGCGATCATCGCACCACTAGCAAAAACCGAGGCAACAGCGTATTTTGTTGAGTCGTTGCTTGCAAGTGAGCGACTGAGCGTAAGAAACAACAGATATTGATTGTCCAGTGCGCTCATAGCGCCCTCCAAGCGAATTTGGTTCTCACATTTTCGGAAATTCCTTTAAAAATATGTGGTACAATGAATAAAGAAAAACTTATTGGAAGGTATACTTATCAGGGAATCCGCTGGAACTGTGCCAACAGGATAGCAAGAAAAATTGCCAGGAACAATCTGCACGCGATGTAATTGAATATTTATTTGAAATCAAAAAATTTTCACAAACAAAATATGAAAATTTGTTCCAAAGTTGCTTTGTTAAATGAACAATTTCAGCATACGGCTCATAATTTTCATAAAATCGGATTCATAAAGGACTTCTATATGATCTTGTTTCGGAGGCTCATATTTTTCTAACATTTAGGACTCATATCGGACTCCTAAATTATGAGCGCTCCCAGAATGTTTGAGGGAAATTTATTAAATTTCACAATTGAGAAAATATTTTTCTAAAATAAAGCGAAGGTAAGTAAAATACAAGTCTAGTTTTTGCATTTTCGCACAGACAGTAATAACGCATTTATTGATTTTCATACTTAGATGAGCTGCATATTTAGAAGCTGCACAAATTCAAGGTTTGTGTGCAGAACAGGCAATGTGAAATTTTTCAGACTCCCGACGGTGCCTGATATGAGGGAGGAGTGGCTGAACGCCTTTATGGTATCTGTGGATCGGATGCAGTACCCAAAGATGCATTTGTCTATTCAGACCACTCTCCCGGATGATTTGAAGCCGAGCAACCGATAAAGTCTACTTAGCTGTCCGTTGTTTCTTCTTATTTCAAAAATCTTTGAAGGGAATGTTTAGTGTGTTACATGAGTCTGAAATCACAAATTTTTTTTATAAATTTCAAGACCATTTCGGGACCATATTGGAAAAATTTCGGGTCCATTTTGAAACTTTATCGGGATCCTTCCGGTATTGTTTTCGGACCCTTCAGGATATTTTCCGGATTATTTTCGGGACTTTTTCGTGTCAGTTTGGACTTTACCGGGATTATTTTCGAAGCCATTTCGATACTTTTTCGGGATCATATTAGAGTCATTTCGGGATTATTTTCGGGACTATTACAAGATCTTTTCAGGACCATTTCGGAACGTATTTGGGATCATTAGAGCCCTATTAGAATGGAAAAATGGAATGTGACGGTCTGGAGAACTTTGGGAGGGAAAAAAATCCAAATTTTAGTTATGTTGACTTGTTATCTGAGGGGCTTTGGAAGCCAACAAAAGAATTAATGCAAAATTTAAAAGTTTTAAAATCAGTTTTTGTTAAATATAATAACAACGATTTAAACGATTCACCAGTCTGTCTCTTGCTAAAAAAACTTAAAATTTTAGAAGAAAAAATAACTAAGCGGTTTTTTGGGTAGAACATATTTCCGAATAAGATATTTGAATAGGAAATATAATGAAAAGAAAAATGAAAATGTATACAAAAAAATGAAAAAATTACAACATAAATACTAAAAAATTTGTTTTGTGTTATAATTTGGTGCTCTTGCTGATGGTAAGCTGTATTCCGAATTTTTTTTGTTTACAGGTGTAGGAATATATCCATAGGCCGATTTCACAATCTACGTTTAACGCAAACTGGGATTTAATCGACGTATTTTTTTACGGTTACTGTCAAATTAATCGCAATTAGCATTAACCGGCTTTTCGAAAGAGGTCCTAAATCTCAACACTTAAATCGAAAAGTTTTGTCGCATTAGTACGACAAAAAAGATTTTTTGAACGTTATTTTTAGCTAAATATAGTTCCCAATACGCATTTTTGCAGCAGAGATATTTTTTGAACCATTTACAAATTTTAAAGCACCTTTATGGATCCTATTTTGTAAGTATTTTTACTTTACAAACCATGTTTTTTCCTATATAAAAAATCCCCCAAAAATAAAAAAAATTACCAAAAAAAATATTTGTTGAGGTGGCAGCGCTCTGTGGTCAACTGAAAAAAGATACGAATGACAACTAACACAGTTTATGTCATAGTGAAAATACCTTTATTTTTTATATCATATAACAAAGTGTAAATTTTAAGTATCTCAAAAATCTCCTTTAATTGTTAAACATTTTTTTTGAGGGCATCAGACATTTTTTTCCTTAGAACTAAAAATGTTGATTTTGGGATATATAGAGAAAAGTGCGGAGCATAGTAAAAAAAATTCTAACAATTAAAGGAGATTTTTGAGATGCTTTGTTAGAATTGAACGGGCTACAAAATGGCATTTTCGGTTTTTTGATTCAAAATATTTGAAAAAATTCTGTACTTTTACCAAAAAGTTTTTGAACTTAAAAAAATCAGAGTAAACGCTTAGAGCGAAGACATTTACTGTTTTCAATTTAGAATTCTATTAGCAAAAAATGAAAATAAAATTACATAAGGGCTTAGAACATGTCAGAACGAGGTGTCCTATAATTATGATAAGGACTGTATTATAAAATATTTATAATATATGTTTTAATGAAAAAAAGCGAATAAAACGTGTAAAAAGTTGGTTAAAAATTTTTAGCCGTTTTTCCGGACAAAATTATAATTTTTTTCGCCGAAATAATTTTTTTAGTCGTTTGTTTCTTGATCTAGCCGGATTGCTGAACAATTCTGGCAACACTTGTTTTTCTTGTAATTACATCCGGCTTATTATAGTAATAAAGTTCGCTAAGCACATCATCATCATTTATTGGCGCTTAACCGCCTAAGCGATTTTGGCCGTTTCTGTTTTCATTGGAATTAAGTTTTTTACGTGGCGGGTCCCAAACCCAGCGCACAACCTGTTTCGGGGTTTTGGAAAATATTTACACATTTATATAGCGAGCCGCTTGCTTCAAGACAGACGCCCGCTTGCAGCCGCACCTCATGGTGAACAGACGCTACGCAAAGACCTCGGTGAGCCCTTAAACCAAGTATGTCAGAGTGGCCCCACCGGGGCTCCCTCTCTTTCTGCCGCGAGCCTAGGTAGCTCCCGTTGCCCAGAGTGCACGAACGAGGACGCAAGAGTCGGGATTGAGCAAGGTCACTTAGCAACCACACTCCATTACACTCCTACACGCTAAGCACATGCAAGTGCAAATAAAATCGTGTAATATTTCGTGAATCGTACATAATTGGTCCAAACGAGCCGGATCCATGGATTCATTAATGCGCCAAAGAGCCTCGATTAAGGCTCAAATTACCCGTATAGAGAATTATATACAAAAGCCCGAGTGCACAATTGCCGATATCAAAGTGCGTTATGCAAAGATAGACGACATTATCAAGCAATTTGATATGGTGCAAACATCAATTAAACAGTCCGTTGCTAATGATAAGCTTGAAGACGAATTAAATGTACGTGATGAATTTGAAACCAATAGCTTCACAGTCAAAGCAAAAATGTTCAGCCTTCTCGACGAAGCAGCGCCCTAGATCGGTCTTCCCTTCCAACATGATGAAATGAACAACACAAGCATAGGAGCCGCTCTGGAAAGTATTGCTAATAACCAAACTGCTCTCAATTCCATACTGGAAAAATTGTCAACGACATCGATACAAAAGGAAATCACTCCTAGTCGAAGCATTATGAAGACTACTTTTCCAGAACTATCCATTCCCGAATTCACGGGCGTGTTCGATGATTGGGTTCGTTTTAGGGATTTATTCGCCGCTATTATAAAATCTCGCAAGGATTTAGCTGGCATTGAAAAAATGGAATATCTACAAGGTCGACTGAAGAGTGAAGCATTGTCGATAATTAAGCATCTGTCACCCAGTGATGACAACTTCGAAACGGCATGGGCGCTATTATGTGAGCGATACAACAAAACGTCTCTCATTGTTGATACCCATCTACGTAAGTTATTCGAACACCCACCAATTAAAACGGGGAGCCTCGACTCTCTCAAACAATTTTACTTTGCGACAAACGCTGTCATGGTCAAAGGTGTTACTATACGACATGTTGAAAAAACTGGACGAAGCTTGGGAGCGCGAAACCAAAAAAATTGAGGAGCCAACGTTTCAACAATTTCTCACATTCCTGAGCGAGCGTATAGCTGAAAAGGAGAAATTCGAAGATTGCCCTCGTAACGAGCAATAGCTGGCGCCATTCAAAGGTGCAAAGAGTCGTACTCTCGCAGCTTCATTTCCTTCGTGCCCGAAATGCAAACAAAATCACGCACTCTACCAATGCTCGCTATTTAAATAATTGCCAATACCTTCTAGAAATGAATTTGTAAGTACACACGGCATATGTCCCAATTGCCTGCGCGTTAAACACAATCTAACAGAGTGCAAGTTCTCTAATTGCCGATTGTGTAGAAGCAAGCACAATACGCTGCTACACGAAACTAAATCATCAGCTAATGTGTTATCGATAAATGCCACTGAGTATGTACCTGTGTCGAAGTATAAAAAAATCACTATTCTGCCGACAGCTATTGTAATGGTAAGTGATGGTCGACGTTGATAACTGAATCACGTACTCAGCGGTTAAACCTAACACGAACGAACGCAAAAGTATCAATAAGTGGAATCGGCCAACCCAAGAAATGCATGACAACTCGAGGAAAAGTTGTATTGAACATCTCAGCAGCAAATGATATTACAGCAACTGCATATGTAGTACCAGAACTCACCGATGAATTGCCACAGGTAAGAGTAACAGAAGCTAGTATAGAATTCTTCAGAAAGCTAAATTTAGCAGATCCCTACTTCGATCAACCCGCTGCAATCGATATTTTATTGGGTGTCGATGTCGTATTTCAAGCACTTGTCGATGGCAAGTAACACACCCCTCGCAGGCATTAATCGCTAAGAACACACTATTCGGTTGGGTTGTGGCTGATAGCACTGAAAGCATAAAACCACCAACTGAGATACGTGTGTTTAAGGTGTCTGTCACAGATCTTGATCACCTCTTAAGAGGCTTTTGGGAACAAGAAAGCCTCACTGATGGTGCAGTCACAAATGAAGCTACCGAAAATCCTATAGAAAAGCATTTTTGTCAAACCCATACTGTACGCCCCGATGGGCGTTTCGTCGTCAGGTTGCCCTTTACTCCGCTTGTTTCATCCCTCGGCCTTCATGCATGACTACGAGGCACAGAGTCACATTACCAGAATAACATCACGCGAAAATGACAAAAATGGTTACTTTCTACCACACCATGCCGTTCTTAAGCCGGCAAGCACATCCACCAAATTGCGAGTAGTTTTTGACGCCTCAGCGAAGCCTCGAAATGGATTGTCACTGAACGAATGTCTTATGGTAGGCCCAGTAATCCAAAACGATAGAAGCTGCAAAAAGCGTATCGAACGATATTAATAGTTTACTTTCATAAGTGGGAATGAAGCTATCAATAATCGCTAAAATATTCGATCCTCTGGGGTGGTTATCCCCGATGGTAATATTTCTAAAAAATTTAATGAAAAAGGGGTTGGCAACCGGTATTGGTTGGGATGAGCCTATACCAAAACCATTGTTAGACGAATATAATACCTTTCGGGATGGGGGCTGAAGGTATATCCGAGTTGTCTGTACGAAGATGGACACAATTGGTTGACAATTCAAGGGCCGAGCTACACGTGTTTGCAGACTCATCGAAACTGGCTTATGGTGTAGTGGTATTATTACGAATATAAGATTCAGATAACAAAATAGATGTTTCGCTCATTGCAAGTAAAACTCGGGTTGCGCCTTCTAAGCCAGAGTTAAGTATTCCACGACTGGAGTTATGTGCAGCACTTTTAGCAGCACAGCTTGTCGATAAGGTCAGCCGCTCTATAAAACATAACGATATGCAATTATTCGGATGTACTGATTCTACAGCAGTTTTGTACTGGATAAAAGGGGCCCCCGGCAACGAAATGTATTTGTCGATAATCGTCTCTCAAAAATCGTTAGTCTACTACCTGCTACGAATTGGAGCTATGTTCCTATCCTGCAGACTATACTACGAGAGGAATAATGCCAAAAAATTTGCCAAATCTTACACCTTGGTGGCGTAGTGCTGATTTTTTACACCAGCCAATTGTGAAAGGGTGGGAAATTCCGCATTACGTATACAATGACGAAGCTTATGTGATTGAGTCAAGTACAAATCAAATATCACAGCAGCCCGACTTCTACACTGAGCATTTATCAAGTTTTTCTAATTTTTCCCGATTAGTGCGTTCTATAGCCAGAATTAAACGAATGTTTCGTTCCAAAGGTAAAGCGGGTAATGGATTTCTCACTGCAAATGAATTAAATGAGGCGAGACTTACACTAATACAACTTGCGCAGCAATCTATGTTCAAGGGAGAGATCAATCAACTAACTAGCGGTAGGCAAATTCCCAAGCAAAGAGCATTTTACGGTTTAAATGCATACATAGACGAAAGGGATATAGTTCGCATTAACAGCCGGCTGACTTCGCAAACATTCCATACGAGCAAGCCCACCCGTCCATTTTGAATAGTAAGCACCACTTCAGTAGGTTACTCATCAAAGCGGTTCATAAAGGTAATCTTCATTCTGGTGTTCGACAGACAGTTGTTTTAGTCTCATTAGCTTACCACATCATCGGTTGTTCTAGAGCCGTTCGTCGTTGCGTGTACAGCTGCCCTGCATGCATGAGGTACAAGGGAGCTCCGTATCAGCTACTTATGGGACAACTTCCTCGACAGCGAGTGCAACCCAGCATGCCTTTCGTTAATACCGGCGTTGATTACTGCGGACCGGTGACCGTTAGGACATGGAAGGGACGCAGTGCCAAAACACATAAGGCGTATATTGCAGTATTTGTTTGCCTAGCAACAAAGGCCCTTCACCTCGAAGCTGTAACTGAGCTGTCAACGGAAGCTTTCATTGACCCTCTACGTAGGTTCATCGCACGTCGTGGGTTGTGCCGCAGCATATTTAGCGATAATGGTCTAAACTTTGTTGGTGCTAATCAAGTTTTACGCAACATTTTTAATCTACACAGCACTCAGGATTATCAGAATGCAATTACCGATGAAGCTTTCAATTTGGGCATAGAATGGCACTTCTCACCCCCTTACGCCCCAAACTTTGGGGGATTATGGAAAGCTGGAGTAAAGACGGTAAAATTTCATCTTAGAAGGGTCATGGGTACCAGTTCGTTTACCTTCGAAGAGCTCTCCACGGTTTTATGTCAGATCGAGGCCTGTGCAAACTCAAGACCACTTTGTCTACGGTTCGAAGGCGACACTGATCCATTAACGCCAGCACATTTTTTAATAATGCGCCCAATCAAGTCTATTCCTGATCAAGGCAGCATGGTGTCAACGCTGAACAGATGGCGTTATATGCAAACAATCGTGAACGATTTTTGGCGAAAACGTGACGCAACTTCGTATAAGACCCAAATGGCAGAAATTATTGGCCAACATTAAAGTAGATGATGTGGTGATATTGAAGGATCCAAACCTGCTACGTTGCAAATGGCAGTTGGGTCGCATTACGCGATTGCATCCAAGAATCGATGGTTTGGGGCGAGTGGTAGACGTCAAAACTCAGACTGGAGAGTACCGGAAACCTATATCTAAGATATGTCCATTATTTGTTGACGAGTAGTTGAAGCCCAGTAATAGCTTCAACCTGGGGAGTATGTTTACGGTATCGCTACCATCAAATGCAACGCTGCTGATCTTATTCAGTTATTGTTTATCTTAGTTATTCTTGTTTTCTTAAGTCACTGTAATGACATTTTCTGTTGTTTGTTTTGATACGTACATTTGTTTTTCTTGTAATTACATCCGGTTTATTATCGTAATAAAATTCGCTAAGCACATGCAAGTGCAAATAAAATCGTGTAATATTTCGTGAATCGTACACCTTTTTTGCAATAACCACAATTCTAAGCTATATAAAATTTAATATGTATCGATAGTTCTCCCCGAGCAGGGTGTGTGTCAACAAACCAAAAAAAAAAAAAATTAATTATAATATGAAAAACCTAACACCACTACAAATGCTATGTGTGTATGTAGGTATGACCACTTGCATTGTTGTGTTGCATTCATGCTGTTGGGGAGAGCCCGATTGCGAGAACAAGAGTTGTTTTGTTGGCAGCAATGGTAAACAGAGTCAGCCCGTCAACTTTATTGAGCGTAGGTACCTACAAACAGTATTTACAAAAACAAAAGCTGTGAGTAGGTATTCAGAGAAGAAAATGCTTGCCTAGACTGCCTAAAAGTTTGAAAAAAAAAATTAAATTACAAATAAGCTACATCGTGCACAACTCCCTTCGTGAATAGACTATGAAATAAAATTAAATAGAAAATTGATAAAATAATATAAAATAAGGTAAAATAAAAAATAGAAAAATGACTGAAAGTAAAGAAAGAAATTTGTAGGAAATGAAAGAAAAGGAAATAATATAAAAAAATAAAAATAAATCAAAATGAAAAAAAAAAAATTATAAAATAAAGAAAGAATCGGAAAAGGAAAGGAAAAGAGAGAAAAATCAAAGGCAAGTAAAGGTAGCGAAAGGAAAGATGGACAGAAAGAAAGTAAAGGAATCAAAAATAAAGGAAAATAGAGAAAGATAAAGAAAGGGAGGAAAAGAAAAAGAACGGAAATAAAAGGTAGGAAGTGAAAAATGGAAATAAGGCGTTTTGTTTGTTCAGTCCTCAGTTACAGAAATTTGAAAATAACTTATATAAATCAGGGACCGAAAATAATTGTTATTTCAGACGAAAAGGTTACGTGAAAATTCCCTTTATATTTTTTAGGGAATTTTTAACCATTATCGTAAGAGGTATTTTATTTTGGTTATCTTAGAGATATATTTTTTTTGGTTACGAATAACCATTAAGTCAACCAAAATAACTATTACCGCAAAGGTTCACCTGAAGAAGTTGGTAACACAAGTTAATGAATTGAACTAGGTTTGTGGGCGCCAATACTAAACTTTGCTTTATACTTTTATGCTCCTTATTTTCTATTTCAGAGCGATAGACATCTTCCTCAAGCAACGCACCGCCCTTCAGAAAGTAATGCGTTCATTGGCGAAACGTCAAATACACAGAGCCAAAGGTACCTAATAAAATAGAACAAAAATGATTTCTTAGCCAACGGTGTCACAGAGGAAACTACCAAAAGGGCCTGCATACTTAGTTGGATTGGGGCCGATAATTTGGAACTCTTACAGAAACTATTCGATGGAAAAGTTAAAGAAAGGACTTTCAAAGAAATCGCAACAACGCTAACGGTCATTTTATTGAAAAACAACACGTGTTAGCAGCTCGTTTCAACTAAAGATTGCTTGTTCGTTTGCTCCAAATCGGGATGCAATGATTCGTACGTAGACAGCAAAATTCGGGATATGATTGTGATGCATACGCCTCATGAAAAGGTGAGGACGGCTGCGTTACAAAAAACTAACCCATCTTTGGAAGAGCTCCTACAAATTGCTTCTATTTATGAATCGACCGTGCGAACTTGCTCAATAATGAAAGAATCAGATTCAGCAACAGTTAACAAAGTCTCAAAATATTCATCAGCAAAGAGTCGCTCCACAAGTCGAACCAATACCAAAGGCAGAGGGCGAAGTCATTCACGAGGCCGTAGTACTCCCAAGTCGTGCCCCAGTTGTGGAGTAAATCACGCAAGGTCCGACTGCGTCCACTACAAAAAGAAAACAAAGTGTAACGCCTGTTCTAAAACGGGTCATATAGCATCCGTTTTTCAATCAGCTGCTACGCAGAAGAAGGAGAGTAAGGGCCACCAAGCAAATGCAACTGACACTAATACATTCGAAAGCATCAGTGTTATAGAGATTATAAATTCCTCTGGCAGTACCGATAAAAAACTTGAAGTTAAGCTTCAAGTGAATGAAAGGATAGTCAATTTCCAAGTAGACACCGGTGCCTCGTGCTCGTTAGTTGGCATTGATGGCTACAAGGCATTAGGAGCACCGTCATGCACTCCCACACAAAAAGTTGGTTAGTATTTATAATTTACCCTTTGCTTATCACGATGAGGTGCGCGCAGAGATAAACCGTCTAGTAGGTACAAATGTTTTGAAACCAATAAAATCAAGTGAGTGGGCGGCGCCGGTTGTCGTTATCCGCAAACTGGCACATTGCGTGTGTGCGCTGACTTTAAAGTAGGTCTAAATTCGCAAATAGAGATAAATCGTTTCCCTATACCGAGAATAGAAGAGCTTTTTAATAAGCTTCAAGGTGGCAAATATTTTTCAAAAATAGACCTTAGCGAGGCTTATCATCAAATTGAGTTAAGCGATGCTGCAAAAAAATATATGGTCATCAATACTCCGTTCGGACTGTTCCAGTACCAACGAATGCCCTTCGGGATCGCAAGTGCCCCTGGCATTTTTCAACGGTTTATGGAAAGTTTAGTCTCAGGGGTCCCGGGGTGTGCCGTTTATCTAGACGACGTTATAATTACAGCGGAAACTGATAAACAACACCTTGAGAAGGTTGGTGAAATTTTCAAACGACTAGAGGGCGCTGGTTTAACATGCCGAAAAGAAAAATGCAATTTTGCGAATGAACAAATCGAATACTTAGGTCATATTATTAGTTCAAAGGGAATTCAACCATCCGAAAAAAGATTAGAGGCAATAAAATCCATGCCTAGACCTAGGAACGTAAGAGAAGTAGAGTCATTTATTGGAAAAATAAATTATTATAATAAGTTTATCCCAAATTTTTCCGAAAAAGCGTCGGCACTAAACATATTAAGAAGACAGGGTCATCGTTTTGAGTGGGGGAAGCAGCAAGAAGAGGCCTTCACCATATTGAAAAACGAAATTATCAAAGCGACTCTGCTCGTGCACTACGATGGTAAGCTACCCATTATTCTCGCGACGGATGCCTCCAAATATGGAATAGGCGCCGTAATCTCACACCGATATCCCAACGGATCCGAGAAGCCTATTGCTTTCGCCTCTAAGACATTAACCAAAAGTCAGGTCAATTATTCACAGGTGGAAAAAGAAGCATTGTCAATAGTTTTCGGAATCACTCGCTTCCACCAGTACCTCTACGGTTGTTGTTGTTGTTGTAACGATGTGTAGTCCTGCCCAACGCGTATTTTTCCTTAACCTAATTGTCATCAATATCTTCTAACGGGAGTCCAAGGAAACTAGCAGTTTCAATAGGGTTGGACCAAAGAGAGATGGGTGTTAGAAGAGTGGGCTCAAATGAGCAAGAAAATAAGTGATTGGTATTGTGGGGGGACGAGCCGCATGCCGGACATACATTCGGCACATCAGGGTTCCGTCTAGATATGCAGGAGTTTACCCTACTACAATATCCAGAGCGTAATTGAGCCAGAGTGACCCTTGTCTCTCGAGGAAGATGACGCTCCTCTTCAGAAATGCCAGGTGTTGCGGCATGTAAGACATTGCTTAGCGGACAGAGCGCAGAGTAATGGCCAACAGACGTTGTATGGATATGCCCCAAAGCCTGTTTGTGCACCTGTAGATCAAACGGCGTTGTTATATAGTGACGGATCTCATCAAAATGTTTACGTAGATGCGACCTTATGGTCCTAGGAGGCGGAATGAGTTCAAGCAGTTGTCTACCGGGATGCTGTGGTTTACAGCAATTCAGTAGGTACTGCTTGTTTAGCATTTCATTATGCTCCCTAACTGGATGCATTTCCACCTCATTATGTATATGAGATATAGGTGACATAAGGACGCACCCCGTAGCGGTTCTGAGCGCGGTGTTTTGACAGGCCTGAAGCTGATTCCAGTGAACGTCTGCAAGCCCCGGCGACCATATCGGCGACGCATAGTTCAGGATCGGCCGACCAATTGCCTTGTACGTTACCAACAACGTTTCTTTGTCTTTACCCCAAGTACTGCCGGCTAGTGACTTGAGGATTTTGTTGCGGCTCTGTAATTTTGAGACAATTGCAGCTGAATGGGCAGCGAAAGTGTGCATGGTGTCAAAAGTCACTCCTAAAATTTTTGGGTGAGCGACAGTAGGTATTTTATGATCACCTACATAAATTTCTAATTCCATGCCAACCTGCACCGTCCACGTCGTGAATAAGGTCGCCGAAGACTTTGTTGGCGACAATGTCAAGGTTCGGGCAGTGAAGAACTCGACTAGAGAGGGGAGATAACCATTTATTTTGGAGCACATCTCATCAACGGAAGTACCAGTTGCCAATATCGTGCAATCGTCTGCGTAAGAAACAATCGTAACTTCTTCTGGTGGAGGAGGAAGTTTCGAAATATAGAAGTTAAACAATAACGGGGAGAGGACACCACCCTGTGGTACCCCTTGTTTTATCTTCCTGGCTTTAGATTTTTTGTTTCTAAATACAACAGACGACCGACGAACACTGAGATAATTGGCGGTCCAACGCTTTAGACAGGGGGGGAGTGACGAGTCTTCCAAATCGGCTACAAGTTGCCCATGATTTACTGTGTCAAAAGCTTGACTCAAATCAAGTGCAACTAGAACCGTCCTGTCATTAGGCCTATTTTGATTAAGACCGTCAGTTATCTGAGTGTTTATGACATTTAGAGCAGATGTTGTGCTCCTACCTTTCCTGAAGCCATGTTGGTGCTCGGCTAACATTAAGTGTGATGTGTAGAGCGGGAGCAGGACCGCCTCAAGTGTCTTTACTACTAGCGAGAGGAGTGATATCGGGCGATATGACTCCCCAACGTTAGCTGGCTTGCCAGGCTTTAGTAGTGGGATCACAGTTGCCTGCTTCCATTTGTCGGGTATGACAGCTGTGATCAGAGACAAATTAAAGACGGCAGTTAAATATTTGACTCCCGCTAGGCCGATGTGTTTTAGATGCACCATGGCTATGCCATCAGGGCCGATGGCTTTGGAGTTTTTGGCCTTCCGGATGGCCTCTTGAACCTCTGTAGCGGTGATGGGAACGGGGGCATAGTTTTTGTGTTTATGCGCACGCCTGAAGATTCCACGTCTAGCCCTGTCTTGCGCAGGCTGTGGGACATATTGTCGACAAAAAGCCTGTGCACATTTCCTGGGGTCATTTATTGTCTTGTCACCAAAGGTAATGTCGACATTTTTTGGTGGACCCGAAGGATTCGACAAGAACTTGACGGTGGACCATAATTTCCCAACACCGGTAGAGAGGTTACAAGACCTGAGGTGCTCCTCCCATTGTGTTTGTTTGTGTTCGTTAACCAACCGTCTGATTTCCACGTTGAGATCACCGATCTGTGGGTCAGATGGATCGATGTTGCGTATGAGGTCACGTTCGTTGGCCAAAGCTGCGGCCTCAGCTGGGAAGTTAGGCCTAATATCTTGTATACTACCAGCTGGTATAAAAGGGGCTGTAGCCTTTTTAATGACCTCACGTATGTTACGCTCGCCAACGTGTACGTCAGTGGGAATGGCAAGATCACCAAAGGAGCTCTCCGTGAATTCCAAAAAGCCGACCCAATTGGCCTTTTTGAAATTCACGTATGTCCTTTTCTCCGACGTGATAAAATCCGTGGCACGATCGACAGACAGGATGATAGGCAGGTGGTCGGATGACAGGGCCACCATAGGTTGCCAGTTGATGCTGTTAATTAACCCCGGGCTAACAATAGTTAGGTCCGGGGAGCTACTGCAGTTAACAGCCATCCTAGTTGAGGAGTCTCCGTTCACAGTACAGAAAGAGGAGTTATCAATTTGATCGGCTAATTCCCGTCCTCTGCCGTCCACAGAAAGGTGTGAATGCCACATATCATGATGGGCATTAAAATCGCCCATGATGATATGGTTATCGCCACAAAGAAACGCCCTAAGGTCAGGACGATAACTTCTGGGGCAGCAGGTGACGGGAGGAATGTATATATTGATTAGCTCGAGATCAACGCCACCAGCTTGTATAACTATACCTTGACACTCTAAAGGTAAGTCACTTTGGTCAGTGTTGATATCAAATTCCCTATACTGCACCGTATGGTGAACAAGGAACGCGAGACCACCTCCGCCGTCCATACGGTCATGCCGGAGTACGTGGTAGCCTCCACTCGCTCGGAGATTCGAGTGGGGGCCAAGTTTTGTCTCCTGGATTGCAGCAATTTTGATTTTATGTAGCTGCATAAATGTGATTATCTCCGCTATCTTGCCGGTCAAGCCGTTGCAGTTAAATTGCAACAATTTAAATTGCGAAGGAGAGGCAATGGCCACTCTGGGAGTTAAAGACTGATGTGTTCGCCTAGATGGTGGTAGGTTATGTCGCGATATTGATCTCCGTTGCAGTCCTGAAGCCGGCGGAATTCGTTCACTATTAGATGAGTGTACATCCGTCGGCGTTGAGGGCTGCACAACTCGACAGCAAGGCGCGACAAACACATCAGTCCAGAGATTTCTGTTTGCGAGCCCAGAACATATGCGTAAGTGACACAGGCCAAGGCAGGAGTTGCACTTGACCGATGCCACAGACGCATATATCCTGTGCCGACATACAGTGCACGAAGAGTGAGGGACCAGAAGTTGATGGACTTGACTTTCATTCGTGCTAGTGCCGGAAGAAGTTATTAAAGAGTTTAGAGACGGGGGCTGAAGCTCAGTAGTGCTATAAGCATCAACTGATGTGCTACGAAGAAAGTAGCCATGAGTGGGTGCTTGTGCTGTTGATGCACTAGGAAGTAAGCTACAGCCGGGAACACATATATTCTGCTGGGCAATATAATTATTGTAGGTCGTGGAGACTTGATTATTAGAGGGCGATAAAGCAACATATGAGCGTCGCTTGCCTCGGGACGTCCTAGGACGTCCCGAGGCAAGCGACGCTCATATGTTGCTTTATCAACAATCCCGGCCAAAATGGGATATTAAAAGATCTAAATATATTTACACCCTAAGAAGAAGGGGTATATCTATATTAATAACCGGGCACTGCCTTATTGGAAGGCACGCAGCAAGGCTGGGTGTACCCTATCGACGATGCTGTAGGAGTTGCAAAGATGATGAGGAGGAGGAAACGGTGGAGCATCTCATCTGCAACTGCCCGGCTTTAAGCGGCGCGAGAAGGCGCTTTTTCGGAGTTCCCTTCCTGGATAGCCTACGCCAGGTAGCGGAGCTGGACATAAGGGACTTGATGGCTTTCATCAAGTCATCTAAATGGTTCGAGGAGGTGTAACGGTGTCGGTTTTAGGAGTTTCAGCCCCGGGATTCTGCTATGTGGAGAGTCCCAATAGCAATGGGATTTTCCATATGGCTGGGTCCCGGGACTGACTTTCCTAGTGTTGATGGTATCACAACGGGCCTTTTAATACTGGCCTAGGTGTGCCTTTGCGGCAGCCACTTCAACCTACCTACCATAATCACCGTTGTATTACTGAAAATATTAGATAACGTCTCTCCTTGCTTGCATGTCCCAAAATCTAAATCTTATATATAAATGTTCAAAAGTTGTTTCCTTTCCTTTTGTTTACGATATCGCTACCATCAAATGCAACGCTGCTGATCTTATTCATTTATTGTATATCTTAGTTATTCTTGTTTTCTTTAGTCACTGTAATGACATTTTCTGTTGTTTGTTTTGATACGTACATTTGTTTTTCTTGTAATTACATCCGGTTTATTATAGTAATAACCCTGCAGTCAAATTCCGAACTACTCAGCAAACATACTAGTTCATTGACTAACCATTTTGCGGCATATGCATACCAGTTCATTGTTGATTAGTTTTAAAACCAGTCAATGCCAAACTACTCAGTGAAAATTCTAGTTCATTGACTAAACATTTTGTGGTGTATTTATATTAGTTTCTTTCTGACTACCTTCAAAATAATCAATTCCAAACTACTCAGCAGACACCTAGCTCGTTTACTATACATTTTATGGATGTTTTTATACTAGTTATTTGCTGATTACCCTTAAACCAATCAATGCCAATCTAATCAGAAAACATACTAGTATACAACTATAATTTGCTGGGAGAAATCATATTAGTCAGGAAAATCCTGGTTCGTACTAGTATGTAAGTATGTATGAATCTCGGGTTGAAATCATACTACACCTTTTTCAGTTTATATTCAGAAAGTTTTCTGAGTATCAATTGTAATTTTCTGAAGGTCAATTGTATTTTTCTGAATATCAAATGGAAATTTTGAATATGAATTGTAATTTTCTGAATATAAATTGTTACTTTCTGAATATAAACTGAAAAAAGTGTAGTCAGAAAAAGTCTAATCTATTTTAGAAAAATACTAATTAGAAAAATTCCATTTCATACTACATTATTATTATAAGGCCTTATTGCACCGCAACCATTAGTACGATCTATTGTAGTACATGGTACTATGCAAACATTATTTGAAAATTTTGGTTTGCTTCTTTTGCTCTCTTGTAATTCACAGATGCTTTTTCGTGTTTTGGGTAAATACAAATATGATGCTGATGTATATATGATCTAGTATGTCAACTGCTATATTTCTTGTGTATATACACAGAAAAAAAGCACTGGTTAAAAGGCACTGGTAAAATCAACCATCTCGTGCTGTTATCCTGAAGTTGACCAAATTTTGGTTGTTTGAAGGGTAATTTTTGTTGAAGTAACTGCATTCAGATCTTTTATGATCCCTCTAGATCTTTTATGATCCCATTTTGGCCAGGTTTGTTTGGATGTCAGGCACCCTGGAGATTGTTGCCACCTTTCGTTGGCTTTACGGAGTGTGTACTCCTTCAGCAACTCCTTCGGCAAACGGCATATGCAAGCTAATACTGAAGGAGTACGCACTACGTCAAGCCAACGAAAGGTGGCAACAATCCCCAAGGTGCCGGACATCCAAACAAACCTGGCCGAAATGGGATCATAAAAGATCTAGAGGCACACCATATCGACACTATCTACAACTTCAGATTTTTTTTCTTTCGAAAAACTGAAAAAAGGAAAATAATACTAAAGATAATATTAATATGTGTTTTTTGAGAAAAATTTACCTACGCGCTGCAGGAACCAGACAAGCCGACATATGTTTCGATGATACTGGAGTTACATCTCTTCAAGGACTTTTCTTCCCGGCATTGTGAGAGTCGAACTCACAACACTATAGTGACTTGTATGCTAGAAGGTCTAGCACCTTAGGCCACTGCCCAGCTTGAAGGTAAACCCTTCTCAGTGTCCATTTATGCATATATTTATACTTCCATATAGAACATTTCTTTAATTTCAATGCTAACTTATATGAAAGATTTGCGAATTTTAGGACTTGGTGTGAAACCTATGAAAGAATTTTCATACTTAATTAAGCACGAATATTTTTCCATTTATAACATTTAAACTCTTTGTTGCTTTTTTGACTTGTAGTCTATTGTTGTAAATACCGACGGTATTTTCAAGCAATTTTCGGGATTGTATACATCTCTTCATCTCTTGTATACAATCCCGAAAATTGCTTGTAAATACCGTCGGTATTTACAGCAATAGACTACAAGTCAAAAAAGCAACAAAGAGTTTAAATGTTATAAATGGAAAAATATTCGTGCTTAATTAAGTATGAAAATTCTTTCATAGGTTTCACACCAAGTCCTAAAATTAGCAAATCTTTCATATAAGTTAGCATTGAAGTTAAAGAAATGTTCTATATGGAAGTATAAATATATGCATAAATGGACACTGAGAAGGGTTTACCTTCAAGTTGGGTAGTGGCCTAAGGTGCTAGACCTTCTAGCATAAAAGTCACCACAGTGTTGTGAGTTCGACTCTCACAATGCCGGGAAGAAAAGTCCTTGAAGAGATGTAACTCCAGTATCATCGAAACATATGTCGGCTTGTCTGGTTCCTGCAGCGCGTAGGTAAATTTTTCTCAAAAAACACATTTTCATACAATCCCGAAAATTCCTGTAAATACCGTCGGTATTTACAGCAATAGACTACAAGTCAAAAAAGCAACAAAGAGATAATATTAATATTTAAGTGATTGAATCGGCTGGCAGAAATCCTTGGGCTGAACCCTCCCAGAGGGTGCCGGCTGGTAATAGACACTACAGAAACCCCTACGCAGGGGAGTGTTAGCTAAGTTCAGAAATCAGTGCCATTGGTGCCTTAGGTCTTTAATAGCTCTGGCATATGGAAATGATTTTTGAACGTGGCCTCAAGGTGGGAACCGGGCCACACCCAGATGAAATGGTGGCCCCCCCTAATCCAGGTTGTTATGCGATTCCGTGCCCATTGGATGGTTTGCAGTCAGGGGTATCCGACTGTATTCTTACGAAGCCTCCCGGATATCGGTCCACCTCCGGGAGTAGCGGTGACTTGCTGCGGCATGGGGCTCTGTCGTAGTCGACCGTTTCATATCTCCCTTTCACATACTTTCAGGCTGCCGAACGGTCTCATCTCAGTAGGCAGCCTACGAACTAGTTATATAAATTTTCCACATGAATAAAAACCAAGCCTCGGAGCCCTGCAGGGTAAAGATGCTGCCTCTGGCACAGGCGTTAAAAATACTTATAAAACCCTGCCACAATCGGGAACCGCTAAGGTGGCGCCTATCAGGCCTGCACGGCCTCAAACCACTTTTAGGCCCCCTGCGCGAGCTAGCAGCAGTAGGACCAAACCCCCTGAGGGCAAGTCCGAACCTGTAACAGCCGGCAAAGCTAGCTCCACTGAGGGAAAGCAACTCCAGGCTGAGCAAACGCAGGTGGCCCGTCTTACGGGCACCTCTGCTCAGCATGTGGCGGAAACCAACACCTGGTCCTCCACGGACAGAGTGACTGCCCCCGCCCATGCAAAACAAACTCGTGGCAAGCCGGCTGACCCGCTAGAGGGTTCTAAGGCAAGCAAACGAGTCCTCCTCTCAGTCCGCAATCAGCGGAATCTACGCAATGCCGCCAAAATTGTAGAGAGACTGGGCAAGTCTCCCAGCGATAAGCTGACGGCAGAGCAAAAAAGCTCTCTGGCCTGGGCAGGAAAATCATTGCGGAAAAATCATCGCGTAACACCGCAAACCGATCCTGCCAATACGGCGCCAACCGGGTCGGATGGGCCAGCCCTTAAAAGGCAGCGGTCGATAGTAAACGCCTCGAGCGTTCCTAAAAGGCATAGGTCCATAACCTCTGCCCCTTCTCCACCTGCCCTAACAAAACCGTTCAACGAGGTTTCCAAGGGCAAAATCACGCTGGCGGTTTTGAACCGCGGCCATCCGGATGGAAACATTACCCCGGACAATTGGAAGGATGTCCTGAACGGCCTTCTCAGGCAGTTCAAGGACATTATGGACAAGAACCCGGGTGCTGCTCCCATTATCCGCGATGCCGGCTGGTATCAGGGCAGGATTAAACGAGTTTCCTCCGCAGACGAGCGCTCTTGCCGTCTGTACACACTCGCCATAGCTTCGGTGGGGGAGCTGTGGCCCGGGGCTAAGCTGGATGCCGTCAGTTTGGAAGAAATTCCAAACAGACCGAGAGCTTGGGCCTGGGTCCCAGACGAGCTGGCGGAGCTTGGCGAGATTCTGGGCACCATCGCGCAAAGCAACCCGGGACTACCTTCAAGCGATTGGAGGATAGTCCGCGTGGGCGAGACAAGGGAGAAGCAACGCTATGTCGGTTTCGTCATTAGCGAGGCGTCTCTCCCTTGGCTTGCTAAATGTGATGGAGTGTTAAGCTACGGCTTCTACTCCATCACGTTGAAAGTTAAGCGGGATGGTACCCAGAGAGAGGAACCGGAGGAGATGGAGACGAAGCCCGAGCTTCAGAGTGATGTGATGGCAGGAAACACCTTGAGCGCACTTGTTACGCTTGACTCTGAGGCAGCAGCTACCTCCATCGAGTCGGCTCCGATGAATTTGGAGGAGGTGGGCAGCGCCTCGAGTGTACCCACCTCCACCGCAGCAAATCTCACGACCCCATGCAACACCTCGAGTGTACATGAGGTCGATATCGAACTAGCACGTAGTGCTCCAGAGTCCGAGAGTGATACACTCTCGGTATCTGAGCTGGCAGGGCAGCTCTCTACCAGCATTGACGAACACCTCCTCCTGGAATCCGACCAGTCAGATGTTGGCTTCGACGATACAATCGTTGAGGTGGCATCGGGCGGGACGGAGCAGGGGGAGATGGACGTCGATGCTGAGTTTTCAGAACGGTCCTAATGGTCCGGATACTGCAAATTAACCTGCATCACTCTAAGGCAGCCTCCGCTGCGCTAATCTTACGCCTCTGCAAAACATCGGAGGCGGTTGTTCTAGTCCAAGAGCCATGGGTCGTCGGTACCAGGGTCTGTGGGCTGAATACCGATGAGTACCAGCTGGTGACGCCACCTGCAAAAGGTAGACTCAGATCATGTATTCTTATCAGAAAAACTCTTTCTTATTTTCTACTATCTCCTTTCAGCGATGATGACTTCACCTGTATCAGCCTCGAGCTGCAGGACTATACCCTCTGGCTGATGTCCGCATACTTTGCGCCCGATCGCCCCATCTCTGCACAGGATAGGCTCAGCCAGGCGGTAAAGGAGGCCCAACTCAAGGGGCTTCCAATAGTCATTGGAGCCGACGCCAACGCGCACCACCTCGCATGGGGCTCAACCGACACAAATACAAGGGGTTAGTCTCTTTTTGATTTTATCATAGAAAACAACCTCTGTATCTGTAACTCAAGCCAACTTTTGTCACCTCGAATAGGAGGGAAGTTCTAGATATTACTCTGGTTTCAGGACCTTTCTCTGACTTAGTTAAGGAATGGAAAGTTTCCGATGATAACTCCTACTCTGACCATATGTACGTAACTTTTAATCTGCTTTTGCGACCTCCGCCTATGGCGGTTTACAGGAACAGGCGACGTACGGACTGGGACCTTTACAAAGTGGTCCTGTCCTCTACCCTCCAAGAAAACGCTTCTCACGGTAGGTCTTGCCTCTTGTAGCGCCTCTCTCAGACATATCGTTTGCTTCTCTCGGTAAGCTAGACTCACCGTCTAAGATAGACGAAGCAGTAGATCTTGTCACCAATTCTTGTAACGCTGCCTTCATAGCAGCCTGCCCGGAGATTAAAAAAAGGGGTAGAAAGAAACCGTACTGGTGGACCCCTGAAATCTCCGAGCAAAGGAAGAACAGCAGAAAACTCTTTAATCAGGCAAAACAGACAGGGATCTGGTCCCCCTACAGGGACGCCTTAACATCTTTTAAGAAGTTAACCAGGAGAGCCAAAAGGGAATCCTGGAAAAACTTCACAAGCAATATTGAGGAAGTCTCGGCGGCAAATCGCCTACGTAAGGTCCTCTCCAAAAACCCTACTCCTCTCAGTTGTATTCGTACAGCTGATGGAGAATGGGCCTCATCTAGTGCTGAAATCCTGGATACCCTGGTCACGGCCCACTTTCCGGGCAGCACCTCTCAACCATACCTACCCTCGAACTCGCAATCTAACCCAAGGCCGTCGCGGCCCTTGGACCACATAGTCAGCAGAAAAGGAGTTAACTGGGCAATCAGGTCCTTCAAACCCTTCAAATCACCGGGACTATATGGTATATTTCCCGCCGAACTACAAGCTGCGAGCGATCTTATTAGTCCGCTGCTAATTTCCATTCTTCACTTACAAGGTATGCCAACAGAGGAACCCCCCAAGGGGGTGTTCTCTCTCCTCTACTTTGGAACCTGACGGTGAACACTCTTTTATCTAGACTAAAGCACACCGGCTGCCAGGTCATTGACTATGTAGACGACATAGCCCTGACGGCTACTGGCAAACATCCTTGGGTGCTTAGCGAACTCTTGCAAAATGCGCTGAATCTAACAAAAACCTGGTCTGAGGAATGTGGACTAAGCATCAGCAGTGCAAAAACTGAGATGCTGCTCTTCACCCGCAGACGCAATATACCAGATTTCACCGCCCCATCGCTGAATGGGAGGGTGATCAAACTCTCTACCGAGGTTAAATACCTTGGCGTAATTTTTGACAAAAGGCTGGACTGGAGGCGTAATATGGAGGAACGCTCCAGGAAAGCCACAATGGCGCTCTACGCCTGTAGGTCGGCAATCGGAAAAAAGTGGGGTCTTCAGCCCGACATTGTCCACTGGATCTACACGGCAGTGGTGCGACCTATACTATTCTACGCCGTCACCATATGGTGGCCGGCTCTCGAGATCCAATCTAACAAAACCAAAGCCACAAAGGTGCAACTGGGTGATTTAAATGCTGAAGCTCATTTATTTTTAATAATTTTAGTTATTACGTAATTAGAAAACAAAATAACAACAATGAAAGTTTGTTTTTGTTTTGCTAATCTTAAATCAGGGGAAAATATTGAAAGATAATGACAAACATTGAAAACTTGACACTTTTGGTCCTTTAGATTTCACATCAGAGATATCTGACTGCACAAAGTTTATATTTTTCATCATCTTCCTCTAATAGGTTTTGCATTAGTATACTTTCAGTTATTCATTTCTTAGCCATGTTGAGCAAAAACGGCTTCAGGCGCGAGCTAATGAATTGAGTCGAAGAATAGAATTTTTGATACGCTGAATTGCGTGCTCTTTAT
Organism: Campiglossa producta; assembly: GCA_964058755.1. Taxonomy (NCBI): domain Eukaryota; kingdom Metazoa; phylum Arthropoda; class Insecta; order Diptera; family Tephritidae; genus Campiglossa; species Campiglossa producta. The sequence goes on from CAXKVI010000001.1 coordinate 93,017,522, forward strand.
TGATATTCTAAAAACTGTTGGATTTACACAAATTTTAGTGCTACTTATACTATTGAGATACGACGGTTCTTATCTTGTTTGCTTGTTATCTTGTTTGCTTATGAATGCGTCGGTTGCTATCGTAGCTATTTGGGTTTTTATACCCAGCGTACTAGTACTAGTGCAAGGGTATATTTTGTTCACATAACGGTAGTTTGTAACGGCACAAAATTATCGAGATAGATATAGAGTTCCATATATGAAAGTTCTTAGTTTGAAAAGAGGATTTCATTCAGGAATGTCCGTCCGTCTGTGTACACGATAACTTGAGTAAAAATTGAGATATTTGCATGAAATTTTATATACAGGTTACTCTTTGGACAAGGTAGGTTGCTATTGAAAATGGGCGAAATCGGATGATAACCACGCCCCCTTTTTCGATATCGAAAATTTCGAAAATCATAAATAGACATATTTCGGTAACTGAAATGACTAAAACGATGTAATTTCATAGGTGAATCCAACCGGCCATCCTCTTATGATTTTTGCAAACAAATTTTATAGTGGAATTTTTGAAAATTTGACTGGTCGTAACTTTTAAACTGATTAAGATGGAACGATGAAATTTGGCACAAGGCATACTAGTATCGTTGGGAGTATATGTGATGAAATTGGATAAAATCGCCTCCCAACCATGCCCACTTTCGATATCGAAAATTTCGAAAAACACACAAATTGAGATATCTCGGTAACTGAAATGGCTAAAATGATATAATTTCATGGGTGAATCACCCAGGTCGTCCTCTTATGATTTCTTCATAAATTTTTTATAGTGGGCGTGGCACCGCCCACTTTTAAGGGTGGAGTTTTTGAAAATTTGACTGGTCGTAACTTTTAAACCGATTAAGATAGAACGATGAAATTTGGCACAACGCATACTACTATCGTTGGGAGTATATGTGATGAAATTGGATAAAATCGCCTCCCAACCATGCCCACTTTCGATATCGAAAATTTCGAAAATCACCTAAATTGACATAATTCGGTAACGGAAACGGCTAAAATGATATAATTTCACAGGTGAATCGCCCTGGTCGTCCTCTTATGATTTCTTCATAAATTTTTTATAGTGGGCGTGGCACCGCCCACTTTTAAGGGTGGAGTTTTTGAAAATTTGACTGGTCGTAACTTTTAAACCGATTAAGATAGAACGATGAAATTTGGCACAACGCATACTACTATCGTTGGGAGTATATCTGGTGAAATTATTAGCGGTGCCCTCCCCTCCACTCCCACCAAGGCTCTTGAAACCATACTTTTCCTTCTTCCCACTGACCTGTATGGGAAATTTACTGCCAGTTGCAACGCAGCTAGGCTCAACGCACTAGAACCCTGGAGGGACTGCAGGTTTGGGCATACCCAAATCCTGAAGCAACTTCCCAACTCTTAATTAAAGCTGGACTACGCAATACCACGGCCTTGCTGGGATAACAAGTTCGAAACGGGGATCCCAGAGAGAAGCGAGTGGAAAAATTGCGTGGAACCGGGAAGTCAAGAAATCTCCGTTTTCACGGACGGCTCTAAACTAGACAACAAAGTCGGCAGTGGAATCTTCTCAAGTAAGCTCGACATTAATATGAGCTTACGCCTTCCAGACCACTGCAGTGTCTTTCAGCCTGAGCTTATAGCTATCTGGGAAGCTGCTCGCTATCTGACTAACCTGCTAGTGACTAACTCTATCTCCATTTTTTCCGACACCCAAGCTGCCATAAAATCCCTGCAAAGTAGTAAGACGTCGTCACTAGTGGCGATTAAGTGCAGGGAAGCTCTAAATAAGCTATCCGATAAGTGCAGCCTGAGTATAATATGGGTCCCAGGCCATAGTTTTGTATCGGGTAACTGCGCTGCCGATGAGCTAGCAAGGAAGGGCACCTGTCTACAAACAATCACCTCCGCCAGCTGGGTGAGCCCCCCTCTAAATACATGCAAGCACTGGCTGCGTTCCCGGTTCATAGAACAAGCCGACGCAAGATGGGCCATGGAGCCGACTTGCAGAACGTCCAGGCAAATTTGGCCCAAACTTAACGAAAAAAAGTCGCAATCGGTAATTCATCTGAATCGCCTATTCATTAGCCCACTAGTGGGCCTTCTGACAGGACACTGTCTTATGGGAACCCATGTCGCTCTCATGGGCCTCTATACAAATGACTTCTGCCGCAGCTGCAGGGACAAGGAGGAGATAGAAAGTGTAGAACACTATCTATGCCACTGTCCCCCTCTGTCGAAAACCAGGTACCGATGTCTCCGCAAACACTCCTTTGGATGCCTCGCGGAGCTAGAATCTGCAAATATCGATGATATTCTGCGCTACATCAGACAAACGCGCTGGTTTAGCTTCGTGGGTGTATGAACTCCGGCCCTAAACACATGGAATCTTGGGGGATCCGTCTGTCTGTCATCACCATATAGAGTTGCAACGTATACGTTGCACTTTGTATGGGGGTGACGGGCGGACGGATCCCTTCAAGGTTTTTATGTGTTTTTGGGGCCTCCTGCCTCGACCCGTCCCAGCGGAGAGGTCGTATGTCAGAAGGTTTCTTACAAAACTTTTTGGGGGATGCGACCTTTCTGCTGGGTTAGGTCGATCTACAGAAAGGGAAATTAGGGCTCCTTTCGTGGTATCACAACGGACCAAACTAAGGCCCACGTGAGCCTCCGCGTGGACCGCGGAGGCAGCCACTTTAACATACATACATACAAGTGATTGAATCGAAGCGCCAAGTGGTTGTTGTTGTTGTAGTGAGGTTTAGCCCTGCCTAAATGTCAGACAGGGTCACCCCGAGTGTATTGCTCTCGGCCGGGTCGATACAAGAAAACGGCCCGGGTCGTTTCGGCACGATGGGTACAGCACAAGTACTGGTTCCGTTCTCGTATAACCGGCAATACAAGAAACTAGCCGTGTAAGTGTTCTAACTGGGCACTGCCTTATTGGTAGGCACGCAGAAAGTCTAGGTGTGCCCTTTCGACGATGCTGTAGGAGATGCAAAGATGATGAGGAAGAGGAAACAACTCAGGGATTTTCCATATGGCCGGGTCCCGGGACTGACTTTCCTGGCCTAAGTGTGCCTCTGCGGCAGCCACTTCAAGCTAACCTAACCTAACTGCATTCAACTGTTTGAACACTCACAGATTTGTAAATTAAAAAAAAAACTAGGTCCCGCCAACTTGTAGGAAAAAAATCAAAGCAGCACACTATAAGTTGGAAGAGAAGTTCGGCAAAGTCCCGTTAGAGGTTATGACAACCTGTTGGTATATAAACTTGAGTATATTGACAACAACAATATAAATTAACTCTAACAATGTTCCTTTAACTCGAGCGTATGGCCCAGCATGAAAGCAGTCTTACTTTGACTCTTTTTGATGTAAAAATAAGACTTACTTTTATCTATATATACATATGTGGGACCGGAACTCCGTAGTGGACGACTAACTTAACCTTAAGTAACCATAATTTACCTTACATAAAACTTTGACAAATGCGCGCCTCGTTTTTGAGCATTTGCAAAAATTTCGCTTCGCTTTACGTTCAAAAAACTTTGTATGAAAGTGGATCCTACAAAGTTTAATGGAATTGGGCCTTCGCCTATATAATCAAACTTGACGAACGCGGAATTTGAAAGGAGCCATTGCAAGTTGAATTCAATAATTAAGTTAAAAATACAATAAACAACATAATTTAAAAAATATAGAAAAAAAAATTGTGTTGACTTTACCGAGAATCGAACTCAGAGCCTTTAGCTCATTTTTGGCTGTGTATGAACTGGTATATCAACTGGTATAATGCTGATGCAGAGGCTGACTAGTATACCAATTGGTATGATGCAGAAGAGGACAATTGCTTTTCTTTTTCTCTTGTAACTGCTTCTTTTATACCTTGTAATTCACAGATGCTCTTTCGTGTTTGGGTAAATACAAATAGTCGCTGCTTTCTAAAGAATAAACTGGTATATTGCTGATGTAGAAGCTGACTATGATACTGGTGCATAGACCGACTAGTATACCAACTGGAATGAATGTCAAATTCGTGGACTAGTATGACAAGTGGTACGATCTGAATGGGCATAATAATTAGTATGCTGCCGCATAGACTGAGCAGTATGTCAACTGGTATGATTCTGATGTATATATCAACTAGTATGTCAACTGGTAAGATTCTGATGCATATATGAACTAGTATGTCAAATGGTATATTTCTGATGCAAATTTTAACTAGTATGTCAACTGATATGATTATGATTCATAAATGAACTGGCATGTCAACTGGTATGATTCTGATGCATAAATGAACTAATATATCAACTGGTATGATTCTGACACATATACATATGAACTAGTGTGACAACTGTTATGATTGCGATGCTTTTTTTAACTAGTCTGTCAATTGGTATGATTCTGATGCATATATGAACTAGTCTGTCAACTGGTATGATTCCGATGCATATAAGAAGTAGTCTGTCAACAGGTATGATTCTGATGCATATATGAACTAGTCTGCCAACTGGTATGATTCTGATGCATATATGAACTAGTCTGTCAACTGGTATGATTCTGATGAATATAAGAACTAGTCTTTCAACTGGTATGATTCTGATGTATCTATATATGAACTAGTCTGCCAACTGGTATGATTCTGATGTATATATGCACTATTCTTTCAACTGGTACGATCCTGACGTATATACGAACTAGTCAGCCAATAGGTATGGTGCTGATGCAGAGAAGGACAATTGCCATCTCGTAGGACATTGTCGTGTTAAAAATACGAGTTGCTAATATGGAAAAATTACAGAACTTGAACTAGTTGAGGCCGCCTGGCTGACTGGTATTTGATTAGTATAAAACTAGTTAAGTTGACTGCAGGGAAATTGCTCATGCGTGCCCTTTCAAGGACTTTTAATAAAGTTAATTTTTAATATTTAATTTTTTTTAATGGTCAAATGAAACACTTGCATAATAGCTCCGCATGGCACTACATCACGAGAGTAGCCTAGCCTCTCTGGCGCGACGACAAAGATCTTCCCCCTCTCAATCAAGGGTGGTATGCGATACCGTGCCCAATGAACGTTTGCAGCCGGGAGGCAAATCGTGGCTGTAGTCGAACGGAGCCGCTCTGATACCGCGCCGCCTCAGAGAGTATCTATGATCTTACCGCGGTATAGGGCTCTGCGGCGGCGGACGACACACTTTCCCCTCGCTCTTTCCCTGACCCAGAACTGGCCTTGTTCGGCGATGGGTCGTACGAACAAGATGAAAAACGCAAAACAAAACTTTAAATAATCAACAAATTCGTTCACTCCTTAGCAGAGGATAGCTATGCTGAAGCAAGCGAAAACACAACGTCGGAGGACAATCTCGACTTCAAAAGCAACCGGGGGACTGACAGCGATGGCAAGTAGATTAAAATTGCGTGCGACGACGCAAGAACGGTTGCACTGTACAAGGCAGCAGCTGCAAGACTAGGTGAAGTCCACGAAGGTGCAAAAGTCGAGGTCATCGACTGGAAGGACATTCCGGCTCGGCCAAGGGCAAGGGCATGGATTCCTGCCATCCCTGCAGAGCCTGAAAGAATTCTCACAATGCTGCGCCTAAGGGAAACGTCTGGCTGGGGCACAAGCACAACTGGACACTTCAGTATTCTGGGATGTCACAGTTTTCTCCCTCTGAGCACAGATCGGTGACAGCTGCTTCAAACGAACATTCCCAGCAGGGAGGAATGGGAGAGGATGGATCGTTGCCCCGCTACTAATGGCGGCAATTCTGTTTACACTGATGGCTCGAAGCTAGACAGCAGAGTTGGAGTAGGGGTTTATTCAAGGGATCTGGAACTTGAGCTCTCCTTCATACTACCTCGTCATTGCAGTGTCTTCCAGGCTGAAGTCTCAGCAATCTTGGATGCCACGGCCTGTATAAGTAAACTCGCTATCGGCGAGGACATCGTTAATTTCAGCGACAGCCAGGCGGCAGCGTAAGCTCTTGGCTCTTATTCGTTCAACTCTGAACTGACGCTCAGCTGTCGTCGATCTTATCAAAAGAAATGGCCCAACAGAACCGCGTGAACCTCGCATGGGTCCCGGGACACAGGGACATTGAGGGAAACTGTAATGCAGACGAACTTGCCAGGCAGGGTACGGCCAAACAGGTTCTTCGATATGATGAGCGCTTAGGTATGCCGTTGTCCACATAGAAGCTAATTCTGAAGGAGTACACACTCCGTCAAGCCAACGAAAGATGGCAACAGTCCCAATGGTGCCGGATACCAAACAAACCTGGCCAAAATGGGATCATAAAAGATCTAGATACATTCACGGCCTAACAAGGAGAGAAATCTCCATATAAATAGGTGTTTTAACTGGGCACTGCCTTATTGGTAGGCACGCAGAAAGGCTATGAGGAAACGGTTTAGCACCTCATCTGCAACTGCCCCGCTTTAAGCGGTGCGAGAACGCGCTTTTTGAGAGTTCCCTTCTTGGATAACCTACGCCAAATCGCGGAGTTGGACATAAAGGATTTGATGGCTTTCATAAAGTCATCTAAGTGGTTCGAGGAGGAGTAACGGTGTCGGTTTAGGAGTGTCAGTCCCGGGATTCTGCTATGTGGAAAATCCCAACAACTCAGGGATTTTCAATATGGCCTTAGTGTGCCCTGCGGCAGCCACTTGCTTTGCAAAAATGCAAAAAAAATAAATTCCATGATAAAATAAAACTGTGGTTACTACTCTACAAACGCTTATATAGCTTATATAGCTCATTATTTTGCAAGTGTTTTATTTATTCATTACAAAAAAAAATTTACTTCGACTTATTAAAAGTCTTTGAGAGGACACTCGGATGTACAACATTTAAATGGGCAATTTACTCCTGACTCCAATCTAAATACAAGTCGTTATGTCATTATTTCTCTTAAAATTACTGTTTCACGAGATATAAGCCAATAAAGACATATACAATTTTTTCACTACAGATGGCTAGATTTTTTTTACAGATCTTGTCTTTTATCCCCAAACTTTCAGAAAATGTATTTGGAGGGAAGAGAATTAAAACTTTGACCCCTAAACTATCCCACATTGTATGTTTTTAGAAAATTTAAAACAGTTTTTTCTCAGTTTTACGCCAACCCACCATTGCAAAAATGTTAATATAATTCATATGCAATGTTAATATTAGACTGTGATTAATATCCTACCAAACGGTGGATAGCTTATCTAATCCATAATTTTGCAAGTATTTTATTTGACCATTACAAAATAATAAAAAATTAGAAAATTAACTTCGACTTATTAACAGTCCTTGAAAGGACACTCGCAGGTACAACATTTATATGGGCAATTTACTCCTGACTGGAGTCGTTAATCATTCATCATCATCATTTATTGGCTCTTAACCGCCTAAGCGATTTTGGCCGTTGCCTATCAAAGCACGTCAGTCATTCCTTTTTAGCGATAAGTCATCCTCCACCTGTTGTTTCCATCTCAGTTGAGGCCGCCCCTTCCTCTGCTGCCGAATTCAGGTGACGATATGAAAACCTTCTGTGCTGGGGCTTCTTTGTCCATTCGCATAACATGCCCCAACCAGCGGTGCCTTTGGTTTAATTCGCTGGACTATGGTCAGATTTGCGTAAAGCTCGTACAGCTCATCGTCAAATTTCCTTTGATACTCGCCGTTGGCATCACGGGAAGGACCATAAATCTTCCGGAGAACTTTTCTCTCAAATACTCGTTGGATTTCTAGACTGATATTATTTTCGGAGTAAATACTAGTTCCCTAATGGACGAAGTCCCTCACAGTTTCCAATTTGTAACTATCAATAGTGACATGGCTGCCAAGGCGCAGGCGCGCCGATTCTTTCTTTGATGACAGCAAATCGAAAAAGAGATGGAGTGTGTCGATTCTTTAATCATGGGTCTTCTCCAGGATTTGGCGTATTGATAAGGTCCAATCAGTTTGTGTACGATCTCTTTCACACAATATGCCAGAAAGAACCTTATAGGCGATATTAAGAAGACTGATTCCGCGGTAGTTGGTGCGGTTAGCGGGTTCGCTTTTCTTGTGGATTGGGCAGAGCACACTTAAATTTCAATCCGGAGGCATGCACTCGCCTGACCATATTCCGCATAAGAACTGATGCATGCTTTTTACCAGCTCTTCGCCTCCGTGTTTCAAGAGCTCGGTGGGTAGTCCGTCTTTTCCAGTCGCTTTGTTGTTTTTTAGCCTGGATACAGCTATCCTCACTTCATCATAGTAAGGTGGTGGGACGACTTCTCCATAGCCAGGGATCGGGGTATCGGGTTCGACGTCTCACTCGCAATTTAGCAGTGAGGAGAAATGCTCCCTCCATAAATTAAGTACACTCTGTACGTCGGTTACCAGGTCGCCATTATTGTCCTTACAGGAACTTGCCCCGGTCTTAAAACCTTCCGTCATCCGCCAGATCTTTTCATAGAAATTTCGGGCATCATTCCTGTCAGCCAGCATCTCAAGCTCCTCACACTCACGCCTTTCGGCCTCACTTTTCTAGGTACATGCCCTAATATCCAAAAATTAAAGAGGGTTCTCATTCGAGGCTTTTTGTTTATTTTCATTGGAAAACAGACGCTGCGAAAAGACCTCGGTGAGCCCTTACACCAAGTATGTCAGAGTGGCCCCAGAGGGCTCCCTCTCTTTCTGCCGCGGGCGTAGATAGCTTACGTTGCCCAGAGTGTACGATCGAGGACGCAAGAGTTAGGATTGGGCAAGGTCGCACAGCAACCACACCCCGTTACACTCCACTTATATCATTATTTCTCCTAAAAATACTGGTTTAGTAAATCATAGCCAATAAAGACATATACAATTTTTTAGTGCGTTTTCAGCCTTTAAGTCAAATTTTCATGAAATTTTTTCAGTACAGATGTCCAGGTTTCTTTACAGATCTTATTTTTTATCCTCACTCTTTCAGAAAATGCGTGTGGAGCGAAAAAAAAATAAGAACTTTATTTCTGTGTGTGTTCTAGTGCTCAATTAACCCTAAGTTTTGCGCTTTGTATGAAGAAGTCAAAAAATAAATAATTATATTAATTTTTTTATTGTGTTTCTTTATTGCAGTTGTTTTAAATTTGTAAAACAGATGCAAAAAAATAGCATAAATAAGATCTAGGTTAACAAAACTTAATATTATACAGAAAAACCTCTCATAGTAGTACCCAAAGTTATGGAAAACCATGCCGTCCAATTCTCTTACAACAAGGCAGTCTAAATGTATTTTCCTATCAAATGAATACATCTGTATCTTCCTATGCAGTTGTACTTCTTGCAAAAAGATGACCATGAGGGTGGTCAACTCGAGTTTAAAATTTCATTTATGAATACTATTGTTCTTTTGATTTCAGTTATAATTTCCCAAGATGATTATTTTTTCATATAAAAACGTGAAGAAAGATTTGTTTTTTAATAGATAATAGTGTGATGTGATCCACTTTATTATTTCACTATCCGCGCACCCCTTCGAAAAACCCTGGATACGCCACTGCATACTGCACACATCTACAAATGTCGTATATTGAACTTCTGGGCGCTAATAAATTTATATGTACGTTCAAATTTAAATTTGTTGAACCCGCCGACTTAGTGAATCGAATAAATTACTTTGTACTTTCTTTGCCTCAACCTTCTCGTAAGAAAGAACGCAGATGTATAACTACATATTTTATGTGTACATAGATTTATAATACCTACCACAGAAAAATTATAAAAGTATCATGGTGATTATAAGGTTTGACCAATTGCTGTATGTTTCGCAGTTCGCGTATACCTACGAAGTATCTCTATACAAAATAAAGTAGAGTGAACGGTGCGCGAAATCAAAACGATTTATATCATATTCAAAGGCTTAGTTCTTAATCTTTTATGATGGCGTCTAAGAACAAAAACCTACAGTTCAACACAGATGTATTGTTCGACACATCTTCAAGGAAACATAAAAAGCTTTCGAGAACGTTTCCAGAAACTTCCGACGATGAAATTGTAATATCTGGAATGGCAGGGAAATTTCCCAATTCGCATAATATTGAGGAGTACGAGTACAACCTTTATAATAAGGTGATTGAAAATCATGTAATTGAAAAATGAGGGTGGGCGTTACAGCACAAGGAATATTATGTTCATTTAACAGAAAGTCATGTTACTTAATTCGAAAAGTAAAAGAGCGGTGTTAGAATATCTAATATGAGCAATAGTGTTGAAAAATAATAAATTGAAACATGGTAGAAAAATACAGAGGTAGTTTCACTTCTTCTTCTTGACATAAACCGTGTTTTTGACGTTTTCTTTTAAAACGGAGCTACCATATCCTTAAGAAATTAAGGTTCCAAAAAAATATTTTTTCTGTAATTTTACTTCACACGAAGTAGAAAATAATCAAAATATATGCCACATAATAAACAGGAATGAAGAAATAAGTTGCGATGAGAGTCATATTTTTTTCCAACCCTGCGGTGAATAGTGAAGGTAATTGTTTTACCCAAAATATCTATAAAGAATGACAAATACAACTGTCTACAAGTGCGAGGTCTAAGTGTCACATGATTATTTATTTTATTATATGAAAGGTTTTCTGCACACAAATACAATGGGTTACGGCCCAATTTTGGGATCGGACGCAGTGAAATTATTAGTTTTTGCCCACAAATTTTCACTGAATCGAAAATTTTAATTTCCGCTTTCGGATCATTGATATCGAAGTAAAACGCGTTTTGATACCTCCACATTTTTGAAGACGTTTCAGCAGTTTCTTGGGACTATTTTGATTCAGATATATAATAAATAAAGTCGGGAGATTTCGGCACGAAAAAATGGCGCAGGAGGCCTGGGATTCGCGATCGTGATTCTCCGGGCGCGATGCCTTATTGTGAACAGATCATGGCTTGGTGTCTAAAGTACAATAGACATGATGGGATTATTTTATATTTCATCTGAAACTCTGAGTTTTAGCTTTTCAGAGGCAAAAGGTCCACAAAGTTATAATTGTTTGAACAAAAAGTAAATCAAAACAATTAATATCACCATTTTTTATAATTTTTACATAACTCTGCCTTTATAATATTATTTTTTACCCCATAAGTTATAACGATGTCTGGTATTCGTACAATATTAAAGGGGAGTCAATAATATTAGCAAAAATCGTTGCTGACTAGTTCGGATTTCCTCAAACTTTGAGGGACATTTCTTTAGGGTCGTAAAGGATAAAATTTACACTCATTTAATTTTTATATAACCACTCGTTTCGGACTGGTCGAATTTCAAAGTTTGAAAAACGTAATTTTTAGGCTTACCCTAATATTGATGTAAAAATGTTTATATTAGAGACATCTTTACATTCGATATGGCGTTTTAAATGTAAAAGAGAGTAGTTTACCTGTAGTACCTGGTATTAAACACCTGGTACTGAAAATACGTAATTTTTGTCCTTTTTGTTAATTTTAGCTGGCTCTGGCGTCTTTACTGTTTTAAGTAGTCACTAACTTTTTTTTGAGAAAGTAAGGGTACATATCCTTATAGATAAATTATTATCTCGAAAATTGTAAGCTCTAAAACGGAGATGTTTCTTAAGAGATAAAAATACGAATTTCTCGAATTAATTGCACGCGGTTTTTTTTTTTGGAAAGCTGTTTGCTTCAACTTTAAGACTTTATAAGGGTTGCTTGAAAAAAGTTCCAAAAATTATACGAAAGATTACTTTGCAAAAAAGTTTATATTGGTCCATCAGCAGAGACCCTTAGTATGAAAATAAAAAAAACAAAATGTTGAATTATTAGAAACTAAAGGTCAGGACTGGAGATCACGAGGAATTCGTATTTAGAGAATATGATTTACTATTTACTTTTAAACAAACTACTCTCTTTTAAAACGCCATATCGAATGTAAGGATATTTCTAATAGAAACCTTTTTACAGCTATAATAGGGTAAACCTAAAATGACGTTTTTCAAACTTTGAAATTCGACCAGTCCGAAACCAGTGGTTATAAAAATCAAATGTGTGTAAATTTGCTCCTTTAGGACCCTAAAGAAGTGTCCCTCAAAGTTTGAGCGAAATCCGAGACTAGCCAGCTTTTTGAATTAGACCTTTCCATATGGAATGTCTCTGGGACATTTTTGGAAAATAAATAACTAGCCACATGTTATTTTTTAATAAACCATTTATTTTTTTAGTTGTTTTGTCATTAAAAAATCCAAAAAATAATGTTACTATAAATGACTTGAAAGTGTATACAGTGTAAATGGGGTATAAGAAATAGCCCTTAATTCCATAGCGCTACAACTTAACCCATTAACGCCCTCTGTACCCACAAGAGTACATATTTTCAAATATCGAAAACCGCGGTGTAGCGTTAGTGTGGTCGGCCTACTACACCAAGTGATCTGGTATCGACTCCCGGTCAAACCAACATCAGAAATTATTTAGAAAAAGCATTTTCTAAACGGGGTCGTCCCTCGTCAGCAGGGAACGAAAATAAACTGGACAAAATATTTCCCATTTACTCATTGAGTAGCATGTCATTTAAGTTTTGTACAGTTAATTACGTTTTTAGGTACAGTCTAATAAAATTACAACAACCACATGAAGCCAGGGAAGAAAAATATTAAAAACGCGCTTCCGGACTCGTGATCCTGAGGCCAAAACCCGTCTTTTGAGCCCTCCCCCATAGTTTAAGCTAATTTATTAGCAGTTGGGTGCTAAAGGAAACAAATACCGAAAAGTTTATAAACACAAACGTTTCAATTTAGTGAAGCAAAATATAAGTGTATGAATGTGGTAACAGGTAATAGTGTCACTGGTAATAGTGTCAATTGACACTATTGCGCTTTTGGAAATGGAAATAGTGTCAATTGACACTACGAGTATTGCTATTTTAGGCAGCGGTTGCCTGCGCAGCGCAGTGTTGTAAGGGATGGATTTTTATTATATGATTATTTACAAAATTATGGTTTCTCCTTTTACGAAATATGCACTATTAGTGATTTTAACCTTCCGTAAAATAAAAAATTCCCTTCTATTATTTTATAATTTACAAAATTAAGGTTTCTCCTTTTACGAAATGTGCACTATTAGTGCTTTTAACCTTTCGTAAAAGGAAAAATTCCCTTCTATTATTTTATAATTTACAAAATTATGGTTTCTCCTTTTACGAAATGTGCACTATTAGTGATTTAAACCTTTGGTAAAAGGAAAAATTCCCTTCTATTATTTTATAAGTTACAAAATTATGGTTTCTCCTTTTACTAAATGTGCACTTTTAGTGATTTTGACCTTTCGTAAAAGGAAAAAATCCCTTCTATTATTTTATGATTTACAAAATTAAGGTTTCTCCTTTTACGAAATGTGCACTATTAGTGATTTTAACCTTTCGGAAAAGGAAAAATTCCCTTCTATTATTTTATAATTTACAAAATTAAAGTTTCTCCTTTTACGAAATGTGCACTATCAGTGATTTTAAGCTTTCGTAAAAGGAAAAATTCCCTTCTATTATTTTATAATTTACAAAATTAAGGTTTCTCCTTTTACGAAATGTGCACTATCAGTGATTTTAACCTTTCGTAAAAGGAAAAATTCCCTTCTATTATTTTATAGTTTACAAAGTTATGGTTTCTTCTTTTACGAAATGTGCACTATTACTGATTTTAACCTTTCGTAAAAGGAAAAATTCCCTTCTATTATTTTATAGTTTACAAAGTTATGGTTTCTTCTTTTACGAAATGTGCACTATTAGTGATTTTAACCTTTCGTAACAGCAAAAAATCCCTTCTATTATTTTATAATTTACAAAGTTATGGTTTCTCCTTTTACGAAATGTGCACTATTAGTGATTTTAACCTTTCGTAAAAGGAAAAATTCCCTTCTATTATTTTATAATTTACAAAATTATGGTTTCTCCTTTTACGAAATGTGCACTATTAGTGATTTTAACCTTTCGTAAAAGGAAAAATTACCTTCTATTATCTTATAATTTACAAAATTATGGTTTCTCCTTTCACGAAATGTGCACTATTAGTGATTTTAACCTTTCGTAAAAGCAAAAAATCCCTTCTATTATTTTATATTTTACAAAATTAAAGTTTCTCCTTTTACGAAATGTGCACTATCAGTGATTTTAACCTTTCGTAACAGCAAAAAATCCCTTCTATTATTTTATAATTTACAAAGTTATGGTTTCTCCTTTTACGAAATGTGCACTATTAGTGATTTTAACCTTTCGTAAAAGGAAAAATTCCCTTCTATTATTTTATAATTTACAAAATTATGGTTTCTCCTTTTACGAAATGTGCACTATTAGTGATTTTAACCTTTCGTAAAAGGAAAAATTACCTTCTATTATCTTATAATTTACAAAATTATGGTTTCTCCTTTCACGAAATGTGCACTATTAGTGATTTTAACCTTTCGTAAAAGCAAAAAATCCCTTCTATTATTTTATATTTTACAAAATTAAAGTTTCTCCTTTTACGAAATGTGCACTATCAGTGATTTTAAGCTTTCGTAAAAGGAAAAATTCCCTTCTATTATTTTATAATTTACAAAATTAAGGTTTCTCCTTTTACGAAATGTGCACTATCAGTGATTTTAACCTTTCGTAAAAGGAAAAATTCCCTTCTATTATTTTATAGTTTACAAAGTTATGGTTTCTTCTTTTACGAAATGTGCACTATTACTGATTTTAACCTTTCGTAAAAGGAAAAATTCCCTTCTATTATTTTATAGTTTACAAAGTTATGGTTTCTTCTTTTACGAAATGTGCACTATTACTGATTTTAACCTTTCGTAAAAGGAAAAATTCCCTTCTATTATTTTATAATTTACAAAATTATGGTTTCTCCTTTTACGAAATGTGCACTATTAGTGATTTTAACCTTTCGTAAAAGGAAAAATTCCCTTCTATTATTTTATAATTTACAAAATTATGGTTTTTCCTTTTACGAAATGTGCACTATTAGTGACTTTAACTTTCGTAAAAGGAAAAATTCCCTTCTATTATTTTATAATTTACAAAATTATGGTTTCTCCTTTTACGAAATGTGCACTATTATTTATTTTAACCTTTCGTAAAAGTAAAAATTCCCTTCTATTATTTTATAATTTACAAAATGTGCACAAATTACAATGAATGGGCATGTTTTTAGCACTTTTGACACTATTTCCATTTCAGTTTGGAAATAGTGTCAATGACTTATTTTCCATTTTCTTGTTGACACTAATTCCATTTCGAAATTGGAAATAGTGTCAAATGACACTATTACCAGTGACACTATTACCTGTCACCTATGAATGTATGTTCATATAGAAAAAAAATTTCTTCAGTTTTATTTTTTATTTCGGTTGTAAATTTCAAAAACTATATTTTACAATTTTCCAAGTGAACTCAGCTTTTGGATTTTGTTTTGTTTTGAACTATGAAATTAATAAACAAAACATAATGATACTGTATAATATAGTTTCCCTGCAAACACAGTGACCATCATTTGAGGTTCAAACTTCAAACTTGAGGTTAACGTTCCTCACGATCCATCACGTTTTAAGGGTAATGTGAAAAACTTGAGGGACTCCATCTTCTTCCCACTTACGTATTTCTGCGTTCAATAACTAATATAGCTGTACTCTTCTGTTTCCTTCATCAAACTTGATGTTTGCATGTGTCAAACTTGATCCACTGCCTCATCAATGAGTGTCAAGTGATGCCTTAAATGATGATCACGGCAATGTGTGCGATTGAAAAAGATATATTTTATTATTTCTATCTCATGTTGCATTAAAAATACGTATTTATAGTGTATTTATAGCTATTATTATTATTATTATTTTTTTTTTTCAAAGTGAAATTTCTAATAGTTATTGAATCTTATACCGTTTTCTTTTGTCGCCATTTCGTAGAGGAACATTTTTATAATTTTAACTTCGCAATGTGAAATTGCTGCACACTTAAAATTTTCAGTGTCACCCTGCATGTCTTCAGAAGAAGAAAACACTGCCGCCATTTGAAATGTCTAAAGTGTGTATGCCTATCGGTGCTGCTTTATTGTGGCTGATATACATGCGTAAGAAAGTGACAGAAGTATGTTTTTGTTTGTTATTGCCGTTTATCAGGGCAAATAATCGCACCGTCTACGACAGCGAGGGCAAGAAATGTTGCCTTTTTGCAATTTTATAGGGAAGGGTGGTTGAGAAAAGATAATGATGCCCTCTATGGAGTTAATGCCCATTTTACAACAGAATATGGCTTTTAGCGGGCATGTGGCGAGGGCGAATTTTCGTGCAGAAAACGCTATTAGCACAAAAAAAATAGACATTTTCTTAAAGTGGAGGCTTTAATCATACCTATTAAACTAAGTAGATACATTTAAAAAGGACTGATTTATGTACTATTTCAAGTAACACATACAAAATATAGTCATTATTAAATGGATGTAATTAGTTTAATAATTATGATATTGGCACTATATAAAATGTTTTGGAAACTTCAGAGGCTCCACTTAAAGAAGCAGGACCACTTCGAATAAAAAATTACTCAAATTAAAAATAGTTCATCATTTATTTTAAGGGGGTAGACCTAATCGAAATTTTTTTTGAACCACCCTAATGTATATATGTACAAAATATGTATATTACCTTCACTCAGTTTTTCATTTTCTAACATCAAAACATTTTCTCGGGAAGCTTTGTCCTTTATATGTATTTTATAATAGTTGGATATTACGGGGCGAAATCAGCCCCCTTTGTTAATAAATTTTTTCCTTTGTTCGGATAGAATGCACCAAAATCGTTATCAATCTGAAATATTAAGACAATTGAAAAAATAAATAATTATCTACGTTTATCATTTTGTATAAAGTAAAAAGGTACAATAAGTTAACAAAATTTACCAGCTAGGGCCGAAGAAGACAATGTTTGTAAAGCGGCCATTCTAATAGAAAAGTTGGTATGGTTTCGCCTTTCTCAACCGAATTTTTCAAGCAAATTATTCTGTAAGCCTGATTTTTTTTCCAATTATCTTGAATTTCATCTATATGTCTATCATTGTATTTCAACTGGGTTTGGATTTTTTGACATAAAATTTGGTCGATTTCAGGATTTTCGTATGCTGGCAATTCGTTAAGTTTTGTAGCAGCTGAACACAAAGTCAACGCCTTTTTTCCTTTTCGATGATTAAAATAGCGATCGTACAGTTTAGGTACCATATGGCTTTGGTTTCTCCGCGTCTCCCAAAATAAGTTGACTGCATTGAAGAAAATTGAATTAAAAAGTGAAATACGGGTAACGGGTTTTTTGTTTTAAATGAGAACACACCACAATACCGACAAGACATAATCCAGACAATTTTATGAATATTGCACACTAAATCAAAAACAGTCACAACTCAAAAAAATTTTACGACAAACATCACCAATAATTCCAGCTTAAGCGATTTTGGCCGTTGCATATCAAAGCACGCCAGTCATTCCTTTTTAGCGATAACTGACGCCAATTGGAAACCCCAAGGGAGTTCAAGTCATCCTCCACCTGTTGTTTCCATCTCAGTCGAGGCCTCCCCCTTCCTCTGCTGCCAAATTGAGGCGACGATAGGAAAACCTTCTGTGCTGGAGCTTCTTTGTCCATTCGCATAACATGGCCCAGCCAGCGGAGTCTTTGGGCTTTAATTCGCTGGACTATGGTCAGATCTGCGTAGAGCTCATCGTTAAATTTCCTTCGATACTCGCCGTTGGCATCACGGGAAGGACCATAAATCTTCCGGAGAACTTTTCTCTCAAATACTCCAAGGGCCATCTCATCTTCTTTTGACCTTGTCCATGAATCTGAGCCATACTTCAGGACAGGTATGATGAGAGACTTATAGAGCGTGATCTTTGTTCTTCGAGAGAGGACTTTACTTCTCAATTGCCTACACAGTCCAAAGTAGCAATTGTTGGCAAGAGTGATTCTCCGCTGGATTTCTAGACTGATATTATTTTCGGTGTTGATACTGGTTCCCAAATAGACGAAGTACCTCACAGTTTCAAATCTGTAACTATCAACAGTGACATGGCTGCCAAGGCGCAGGTGCGCCGCTTCTTTCTTTGATGACAGCAAATACTTCGTCTTGTCCTCGGCATACGCCAGCAATTGCACGCTCTTGTAAAAGATTGCTCGTGGAAATAAGACATATTTACCACCCCCAGAAATACGATTTGATCAATTTGGACACTGGGCAGAGGTAACGGACGTAAAAGGAAAACGAAAATGTAAATTTCCTGGCTGTAAATATGAAACACAAGTAATTTGCAAAAATGCTTGGTCAAAGACAGAAACTGTTTTCAACAATTTCATACAAAATAAATGTTCCTCTTATTGATATTTTCGTGTTTTTATTTAGATAGTTTGCCTCATAGTACATATCATATTAATACCCAATTTATGCCTTCATCAGGCAAGACCGCTTATAAGCGGTGTAACGGGTTTTCCACTTTTCTCGATGAAATACGCACCAAGCGCCAAAAATGGTTCCGTTTCCGTTTTCCTCGATGCAAAATTAGTCTAGGTGAATTTTTTCAACATCGTAGCCCCCCGTATTGAAAATTCGCCTGCTTGAGGGTTAAGAAGACTGATTCCGCGGTAGTTTGTGCGGTTAGCGGGATCGCCTTTTTTGTGGATTGGGCAAAGCACTCTTAAATTCCAATCCGGAGGCATGCATTCCTCTGACCATATTCAGCATAAGAGCTGATGCATGCTTTTTACCAGCTCTTCGCCTCCGTGTTTGAACAGCTCGGCGGGTAGTCCGTCTTTTCCAGGCGCTTTGTTGTTTTTGAGCCGGGATATAGCTATCCTCACTTCATCATAGTCAGGTGTTGGGACGACTTTTCCATCGTCAGGGATTGGGGTATCGGGTTCGACGTCTCCCTGGCAATTTAGCAGTGAGGAGAAGTGCTCCCTCCATAATTTAAGTACACTCTGTACGTCGGTTACTAGGTCGCCATCATTGTACTTACAGGAGCTTGCCCCGGTCTTAAAACCTTCGTTTGGCTAATTCAAAGAGGAATTTATTACAGTAACAGTGACTAATTGGGAAATGAACTGCATAACTGTTAATTAATATCAGAGAAAAATATAACAGACGCACAGTTTATTTAACAGTGGTATTTGGTAAATTCACAGAGGAATTTATAAAACTAACAGTGGTAATACCAGAAATTTCTGTTAATAATGACAGGACAGATTTGTTAAGCTATCAAAGGAAATCAACAGGTCAATTAACATTTTTAGTGTTGAGATCTACAGTGATACAGTTTAGTTCACAGTGCCAATTGCCTTTTCAAATGGGATTTATGGCAGTACGTTGAACAGATTTATTCGTTATTGAAACTTATATTTTTCGTCATATAAACAATAAATCCGTCGGATTAAGTAAAATTCTGTTATTTCTGCCATTTTTAATGCCAACTGCTGGGAACTGTTAATATTACAGACAATTTTTTTCTGAGTGTAGGTATAGATTGTTGGGCCAGTAAATTTTGCGCGGGGGTGAAAGACACCGAACATCGCCACTCAGGTGCATGCCAAGGGCATATTTAATTGCAATCCAAGTGTTCAGTAAATGGTTGCTAGAGTTGGTGTAATCAAACAAGCATGAACTCCGCGGCGAGTTGTACCAGCAGGGTCCGAGGCACGCTTGACACATTTCTATAGTTAAAATTTCCACAGCGTTAAGCAGCAGGAGAGAGTAGAGCCAACCTCGATGGGGTCTTTAGAAGTTTTCTTTCTGACGGCGAACCTAAGCTCTCCACCAAATTTGATAAGAAACGCTTTAAATTTTGCATATACGCGGTTTTTCACGCCGAGCAATGGTACATCAAATGAAAGGTAATTCAATTACTTACCTAACGCACACATTGTTTGAAATTCGGTTCATTAGTTTGGTAGATCCATATGTTCAAACTTACTCTTAGCGACCAGTGATATCGCGAGGGCATTTAATTGCCAATCACAATTAGAAGTTATATATACCGATTTCTCCAAAGCCTTTGACAAGGTGGACCACGTTGTCCTACTAAATAAACTCTATGGTATTACTGGAGAGCTTCTGAAATTCTTTGCTAGTTTTCTTAGCGGGAGGAAGTTATTTGGGAATATGGGTTCAGTCTCCTCAAATTCCAATGTCAATTCTTGATCAGTTATTCCGCAAGTTACCCATTGTGGTCCGCTATTATTTTTTGCTTTTCATCAATGCTTTTCATCAATTCACATTGCCGATGATGTTGAACTCTTGCTGCAAGTTGACAAAGTTTCTGATTGCAGGAAGTTGCAAGCGGTTTAAGTATTTTTCAAACGTGGTTTACATTTAGGGCCGCTTGCATAAAAGCTGATAACGACTAACCGGAGTTTAATTGACGTATTTTGTATGGTTAGCTGTCAAGTTAATCACCGATTAGGCTTAATCAGCTTTTATGCAAGTGGCCCTAAAGGTTATAAGACCATCCGAATCTGCAATGTCTACTGGAGCGGCCATACTAATGAGCGCAGATTCGGCGTCGGTTTTGTGCTAGGAAAGAAACTTGTAAAACATGTAGTGTCCTTCACAGCCGTGAATGAGCGTCTCGCCACCATCCGATTTAAAATACGATTTTTCACCATATCGTTTATCTCCGTGCACGCACCGACCGAGGACAAGGACGACGTGGAAAAAGATGCATTCTACGCGAAATTAGAAGAAACTTATGAGCGCTGCCCCCGTCATGATATCAAAGTCATGCTTGGCGACTTTAGCGCCAGGGTGGGCAAAGAGGGTGTATTTGGCCCCATTGTTGGAAAGCTCAGCCTCCATGATGAGACTTCACCAAATGGATTCAGACTGATTGACTTCGCCGGTGCACGAAACATGGTCGTGTCCAGCACCAGGTTCAAGCATAAAAAGATCCATCAAGCAACATGGCTATCGCCGGATCGGAAAACACGCAACCAGATCGATCAATTTGTGATAGACGGACGGCAACGGAGCGTATGAGCAGTGGGGACATATCTCCGGAGCACTTCGTACCGCAGCCGAAGAAGTAATTGGATTCCTGCAAGTGAAAAAAAAACAGCTGGTACGATGATAGAGAGTGCAAAGACGCAGTCAAAAGAAAGGACGATGCGTTAAAAGCGAATGCAACGAGGAGTGTGTGTGAGCACTACCGTGAGATGAAGAGGGAAGCGAGACGGCTTTTTCGGGCGAAGAAAATTGAAGCGGGAAAGTGTGAAATCGAAGAGCTTGAAATGCTAGCCAGCAGAAGCAACGTCCGAAAATTTTATCAAAAAACTTGACGAATGACGGAAGGTTTTAAACCTGGGGCAAACTCTTTTAAAAATGACAACGGCGACCTAGTGGCAGATGTTAAGAGAGTACTAAGGTTATAGAGGGATCACTTCTCTGTCCTTCTAAACGGAGGAACAGAGCAACAATCCAGAGAAGAGGACGAACCCGACCCCACAATCGAAGACGATGGAATCCAAGTTCCATAACCCGACTATAACGAGGTGCGAATAGCTATATCACGGCTAAAAAACAATAAAGTGGCGGGTGCTGATGGCTATCCCGCCGAGCTATTCAAATGCGGCGGCGAGGAGCTGATAAGGTGCATGCAACAGCTCTTGTGCAGAATATGGTCGGATGAATGCATGCCTGAAAATTGGAATCTAAGTGTTTTCTTCCCAATCCATAAGAAGGGAAATCCCGCAAACTGCGCCAACTATCGTGGAATCAGCCTTTTTAGTATCGCATATAAGGTCCTATCAAGCGTATTGTGCGAAAGACTGAAGCCTGACGTAAACCGACTGATTAGACCTTATCAGTGTGGCTTCAGACCTGGTAAATCTACCATCGGCCAGATTTTTACAATACGCCAAACCTTGTAAAAAAACCGTGAGAAAAGGATAGACACACACCATCTCTTTGTTGATTTTAAAGCCGCCTTCGATAGCACGAAAAGGAGTTGCCTATATGCCGCTATATCTGATTAGTGTTTCCCAGCTAAACTTAAACGGCTGTGCAAAATGACGCCGAGCAACACCACCAGCTCGGTCAGAATTGGGAAGGACCTCCCCGACCCATTCGAAACTCAGACGTCGACATAGTTCAGCGGCTTCGCTGGCTAGGACACGTGGTGCGAATGAACGAAGACGCTCCGGCCCAGAAGGTATTCTTATCGGCACCCGCCGGTGGAAGTAGAGGAAGAGGGAGGCCACGTCTCCGATGGCAGGACCAAGTGGAGGCAGATCTAAGAACACGCGGTGTCTCCAATTGGCGCCAGTTGGTCAACAAAGAGCCGACTGTCGAAACATGTTAGACGGCCAAAATCGCCTAGGCGGTTAAAGGCTATTTTAAAGCTATTTTAAGTAAGTAAGGTGTACATCAAATAACTTGTTCTTGAATACCAAGAAATGTGCTATTGTATCGTATACCATAAAACCAGGAGCGTTTTGTTACCCGCTGGAGTTGGGCGCCCGCCACGGCTGTTTGTAAGAGCTTGGTGATCCACCTGGGCATCACCCAGCATCAAGCTGAAAACAGAAACGACTTTTGCGTCGTCTTGCGTGACATTTAAATTTTTACAGCAGAGATAAAATTACATAGCTCAATGCAACCTGTCTCATAACGCGTTTCAACCCGCGTTAGCGCAGAGACTTGACCAAGTTTTATCCTTTTACGTGCGATGACATAATCGGCAGATTTTTCCTTGTATATTTTCGCGTTCATTGTGGGATACTTTTTCGGGCTTGCGCGGTTTTGCCAAAGCTATAAATGTATCTGATTACCGCTTAAAAGTATCACACACATTTGTTTAGGTTCAACAATTTATACTTTCTTTAATCATCATCATCACCTTCACTCGCCCGCACAGCGACGTCTATCGCCCCATTTTCACCCTTGCCCAAGCATCACCCAGCATCAAGCTGAAAACAGAAACGACTTTTGCGTCGTGTTGCGTGACATTTAAATTTTTACAGCAGAGATAAAATTACATAGCTCAATGCAACCTGTCTCATAACGCTTTTCAACGCGCGTTAGCGCAGAGACTTGACCAAGTTTTATCTTTTTACGTGCGATGACATAATCGGCTGATTTTTCCTTGTATATTTTCGCGTTCATTGTGGGATACTTTTTCGGGCTTGCGCGGTTTTGCCAAAGCTATAAATGTATCTGATTACCGCTTCAAAGTATCACACACATTTGTTTAGGTTCAACAATTTATACTTTCTTTAATCATCATCATTTAGCGATTTTGGCCGTTGCATATCAAAGCACGCCAGTCATTCCTTTTTAGCGATAACTGACGCCAATTGGAAACCCCAAGGGAGTTCAAGTCATCCTCCACCTGTTGTTTCCATCTCAGTCGAGGCCTCCCCCTTCCTCTGCTGCCAAATTCAGGCGACGATAGGAAAACCTTCTGTGCTGGAGCTTCTTTGTCCATTCGCATAACATGGCCCAGCCAGCGGAGTCTTTGGGCTTTAATTCGCTGGACTATGGTCAGATCTGCGTAGAGCTCGTACAGCTCATCGTTAAATTTCCTTCGATACTCGCCGTTGGCATCACGGGAAGGACCACAAATCTTCCGGAGAACTTTTCTCTCAAATACTCCAAGGGCCATCTCATCTTCTTTTGACCTTGTCCATGAATCTGAGCCATACTTCAGGACAGGTATGATGAGAGACTTATAGAGCGTGATCTTTGTTCTTCGAGAGAGGACTTTACTTCTCAATTGCCTACACAGTCCAAAGTAGCACTTGTTGGCAAGAGTGATTCTCCGCTGGATTTCTAGACTGATATTATTTTCGGTGTTGATACTGGTTCCCAAATAGACGAAGTACCTCACAGTTTCAAATTTGTAACTATCAACAGTGACATGGCTGCCAAGGCGCAGGTGCGCCGCTTCTTTCTTTGATGACAGCAAATACTTCGTCTTGTCCTCGGCATACGCCAGCAATTGCACGCTCTTGTAAAAGATTGCTCGTGGAAATAAGACATATTTACCACCCCCAGAAATACGATTTGATCAATTTGGACACTGGGCAGAGGTAACGGACGTAAAAGGAAAACGAAAATGTAAATTTCCTGGCTGTAAATATGAAACAGAAGTAATTTGCAAAAATGCTTGGTCAAAGACAGAAACTGTTTTCAACAATTTCATACAAAATAAATGTTCCTCTTATTGATATTTTCGTGTTTTTATTTAGATAGTTTGCCTCATAGTACATATCATATTAATACCCAATTTATGCCTTCATCAGGCAAGACCGCTTATAAGCGGTGTAACGGGTTTTCCACTTTTCTCGATGAAATACGCACCAAGCGCCAAAAATGGTTCCGTTTCCGTTTTCCTCGATGCAAAATTAGTCTAGGTGAATTTTTTCAACATCGTAGCCCCCCGTATTAAAAATTCGCCTGCTTGAGGGTTAAGAAGACTGATTCCGCGGTAGTTTGTGCGGTTAGCGGGATCGCCTTTTTTGTGGATTGGGCAAAGCACACTTAAATTCCAATCCGGAGGCATGCATTCCTCTGACCATATTCAGCATAAGAGCTGATGCATGCTTTTTACCAGCTCTTCGCCTCCGTGTTTGAACAGCTCGGCGGGTAGTCCGTCTTTTCCAGGCGCTTTGTTGTTTTTGAGCCGGGATATAGCTATCCTCACTTCATCATAGTCAGGTGTTGGGACGACTTTTCCATCGTCAGGGATTGGGGTATCGGGTTCGACGTCTCCCTGGCAATTTAGCAGTGAGGAGAAGTGCTCCCTCCATAATTTAAGTACACTCTGTACGTCGGTTACTAGGTCGCCATTATTGTCCTTACAGGAGCTTGCCCCGGTCTTAAAACCTTCGTTTGGCTAATTCAAAGAGGAATTTATTACAGTAACAGTGACTAATTGGGAAATGAACTGCATAACTGTTAATTAATATCAGAGAAAAATATAACAGACGTACAGTTTATTTAACAGTGGTATTTGGTAAATTCACAGAGGAATTTATAAAACTAACAGTGGTAATACCAGAAATTTCTGTTAATAATGACAGGACAGATTTGTTAAGCTATCAAAGGAAATCAACAGGTCAATTAACATTTTTAGTGTTGAGATCTACAATGATACAGTTTATTTCACAGTGCCAATTGCCTTTTCAAATGGGATTTATGGCAGTACGTTGAACAGATTTATTCGTTATTGAAACTTATATTTTTCGTCATATAAACAATAAATCCGTCGGATTAAGTAAAATTCTGTTATTTCTGCCATTTTTAATGCCAACTGCTGGGAACTGTTAATATTACAGACAATTTTTTTCTGAGTGTAGGTATAGATTGTTGGGCCAGTAAATTTTGCGCGGGGGTGAAAGACACCGAACATCGCCACTCAGGTGCATGCCAAGGGCATATTTAATTGCAATCCAAGTGTTCAGTAAATGGTTGCTAGAGTTGGTGTAATCAAACAAGCATGAACTCCGCGGCGAGTTGTACCAGCAGGGTCCGAGGCACGCTTGACACATTTCTATAGTTAAAATTTCCACAGCGTTAAGCAGCAGGAGAGAGTAGAGCCAACCTCGATGGGGTCTTTTGAAGTTTTCTTTCTGACGGCGAACCTAAGCTCTCCACCAAATTTGATAAGAAACGCTTTAAATTTTGCATATACGCGGGTTTTCACGCCGAGCAATGGTACATCAAATGAAAGGTAATTCAATTACTTACCTAACGCACACATTGTTTGAAATTCGGTTCATTAGTTTGGTAGATCCATATGTTCAAACTTACTCTTAGCGACCAATGATATCGTGAGGGCATTTAATTGCCAATCACAATTAGATGTTATATATACCGATTTCTCCAAAGCCTTTGACAAGGTGGACCACGTTGTCCTACTAAATAAACTCTATGGTATTACTGGAGAGCTTCTGAAATTCTTTGCTAGTTTTCTTAGCGGGAGGAAGTTATTTGGGAATATGGGTTCAGTCTCCTCAAATTCCAATGTCAATTCTTGATCAGTTATTCCGCAAGTTACCCATTGTGGTCCGCTATTATTTTTTGCTTTTCATCAATGCTTTTCATCAATTCACATTAAATTTTCGAAATGCCTGATGTTTGCCGATGATGTTGAACTCTTGCTGCAAGTTGACAAAGTTTCTGATTGCAGGAAGTTGCAAGCGGTTTAAGTATTTTTCAAACGTGGTGTACATTAAAGGTTATAAGACCATCCGAATCTGCAATGTCTACTGGAGCGGCCATACTAATGAGCGCAGATTCGGCGTCGGTTTTGTGCTAGGAAAGAAACTTGTAAAACATGTAGTGTCCTTCACAGCCGTGAATGAGCGTCTCGCCACCATCCGATTTAAAATACGATTTTTCACCATATCGTTTATCTCCGTGCACGCACCGACCGAGCACAAGGAAGACGTGGAAAAAGATGCATTCTACGCGAAATTAGAAGAAACTTATGAGCGCTGCCCCCGTCATGATATCAAAGTCATGCTTGGCGACTTTAACGCCAGGGTGGGCAAAGAGGGTGTATTTGGCCCCATTGTTGGAAAGCTCAGCCTCCATGATGAGACTTCACCAAATGGATTCAGACTGATTGACTTCGCCGGTGCACGAAACATGGTCGTGTCCAGCACCAGGTTCAAGCATAAAAAGATCCAGCAAGCAAAATGGCTATCGCCGGATCGGAAAACACGCAACCAGATCGATCACTTTGTGATAGACGGACGGCACGCTTCCAGCGTTATGGACGTACGTACGATGAGGGGCCCGAACATCGACTCCGATCACTACTTGGTAGCAGCCAAGATTCGTACCCGCCTAAGTACAACAAAAGAGGCGCCACAAAAACGCAAGGAAAGCTGGACGTAGCATAACTGCAGTCACAACAGGCAGCCAATGACTTCGCAGAACGACTCGCACACCTGCTCTCAGAGAGCACAACTCAACTCAACGGAGTGTATGAGCAGTGGGGACATATCTCCGGAGCACTTCGTACCGCAGCCGAAGAAGTAATTGGATTCCTGCAAGTGAAAAAAAAAACAGCTGGTACGATGATAGAGAGTGCAAAGACGCAGTCAAAAGAAAGGACGATCCGTTAAAAGCGAATGCAACGAGGAGTGTGTGTGAGCACTACCGTGAGATGAAGAGGGAAGCGATACGGCTTTTTCGGGCGAAGAAAATTGAAGCGGGAAAGTGTGAAATCGAAGAGCTTGAAATGCTAGCCAGCAGAAGCAACGTCCGAAAATTTTATCAAAAAACTTGACGAATGACGGAAGGTTTTAAACCTGGGGCAAACTCTTTTAAAAATGACAACGGCGACCTAGTGGCAGATGTTCAGAGAGTACTAAGGTTATAGAGGGATCACTTCTCTGTCCTTCTAAACGGAGGAACAGAGCAACAATCCAGAGAAGAGGACGAACCCGACCCCACAATCGAAGACGATGGAATCCAAGTTCCATAACCCGACTATAACGAGGTGCGAATAGCTATATCACGGCTAAAAAACAATAAAGTGGCGGGTGCTGATGGCCATCCCGCTGAGCTATTCAAATGCGGCGGCGAGGAGCTGATAAGGTGCATGCAACAGCTCTTGTGCAGAATATGGTCGGATGAATGCATGCCTGAAAATTGGAATCTAAGTGTTTTCTTCCCAATCCATAAGAAGGGAAATCCTGCAAACTGCGCCAACTATCGTGGAATCAGCCTTTTTAGTATCGCATATAAGGTCCTATCAAGCGTATTGTGCGAAAGACTGAAGCCTGACGTAAACCGACTGATTAGACCTTATCAGTGTGGCTTCAGACCTGGTAAATCTACCATCGGCCAGATTTTTACAATACGCCAAACCTTGTAAAAAAACCGTGAGAAAAGGATAGACACACACCATCTCTTTGTTGATTTTAAAGCCGCCTTCGATAGCACGAAAAGGAGTTGCCTATATGCCGCTATATCTGATTAGTGTTTCCCAGCTAAACTTAAACGGCTGTGCAAAATGACGCTGAGCAACACCACCAGCTCGGTCAGAATTGGGAAGGACCTCTCCGACCCATTCGAAACTAAGCGAGGTTTCAGGCAGGACGACCCCCTATCGTGCGATTTCTTTGATTTGATGTTTGAGAAAATAATTCAAGTTGCACAACTTAATCACGGTGGAACAATATATTACAAGAGCGTACAACTGTTGGCGTATGCGACGACATCGACATCATTGGCCTCAACATCCGCGCCGTAACTTCTGCGTACTCCAAATTAGAAAAAGAAGCGAAAAAAATGGGTTTGGTGGTGAACGAAGGTAAAACGAAGTACCTGCTGGCATCATGCAAAGAGTCAGCGCATTCGCGTCTTGGCAACCATGCCACTGTTGGCAGCAATAATTTCGAGATAGTAAGGGACGTTGTAAACCTGGGAAGCAGCATTAATACCAACAACAATGTAAGCCTGGAAATTTTCTCCCTCGAAATTACCTTTTCGTCAGTTCCGAACATATCCTAGACAGTGGGAATTATCCCCCGCTGCATTACTTTTTCTATACTTCGGAGCTAGTGAAAAGGTAATGAAGTTGTTTTTATATAAAAGAGATTGAAAACGAACGTGTACCAGAAAACTAGAGATTTTTCAAACAGGGTTTAGAGAAAATTTACATAACGCTTCAGACTCTGGCCTCAACATTAACCGATCAGCTTAATATATGATTTTACATTGGGCTGAAAACTGAAATCGTCAAAGTTGAAGTTAAGCAAAACTGAGTTATTCTCAACTTATGTCAAAGTCGAGTTCGTAGTTTCGAAAGTAATATGTATATAAATCAGCCTTTATGTGCATTATTACCTGAAGTGAACAATCTGAAGTCTGTGATGAACTCAAGGGCGAAGGGGAGAATCCCTCACCTTCATTCCTTTTAATCCACTGATTAACTTTTTGAATTGCGGACGTTATATCTTCATCTTCGCCAAACTATACACTGAAGAAATGAAAAATTAATGATGAAGTCAGTATCGTAAAGGAAATATATATATTACCTGTTGTTTTTCCACACTTTAATTTTCTAACATAATTTAACTTTGGTGCCTACTACGTCAATTGTAGGAAAAATTTTGTCCAAATCTGTTTCAGTTCAATATCGCAACTCTTCAATTCCTACGCTGGCATCTATGGATAAATAAATTATTTTATTTTTGTAAAAATTTGTAATTATTTATTTTCCTGCGCAACTGTTAAAACACTTTCAAAGACGCTTTCCCGATAAACAACCCTAATCAGAGATAAAGAAATGTATTTCTGTCAAAAGATTTTATTTGTTGCAATTGCGCTCAATTAGACGTATTTTTAGCAGTTGTGCCAGAATTTAGAGAATTACCAAAAATATTTCAAAACTATATACGAAAATACATACAAATATACGTACAGTATTGTGAATGAATGGCAAGCAAAAATTGCGATAGGACTTGGCTACCATTGTATTTCACAACACTGTATGCGGACACCTTGTGTATGCACTTTCAATTTATTTATTGAACGTAATGCACTTTGAAAATATATAGTTGATGTAAATAGCATCTATTATTTTGCGAATGCATTTAATAAACTATACATTTTCAATAAATATTGCGCAATTCCAGAATATTTGGCCAAATAAGAACTTACTTCTTAGTACAAGATAAACTTTGTCCAATTCCCATTCTGTAAGCAAACTTAAAAGCTTTTCATCCACCTCCAATGCTGTGCTTTCATATAAAATTATATTTAAATCACTTTCCGATGCGTCCATAGTATTATTAATTAATTAATTATTATTTGTACACACAATTTTTCACAATTCACAGAAATTCTTAGCACGCGTCTATCGTTTGCGAATAAAAATATGTATTTGCTTCACAGACATAAAGCTAACGGGATAGTTGTTTGTTGTTTCAAATTAACAGAAAGGCGGTTGATTTAGCGTGAATCATTGGGAAATGAAATGCAAATTCTGTTAATTAGGAGCAGAGCAAAAAAATATACAGACGTACCGTTTATTTAACAGTGATATTTGGCTAATTATCATCATCATTTATTGGCGCTTAACCGCCTAAAGCTGGAATTATTGGTGATGTTTGTCGTAACGCTGTAGTCGTATCCAATCAGCTGATTCGACCAACCTTATGGGATTTAATGCAATCGATTATTGGTGCCATATCGTAACGCTAAGGTCGTAACCGGATCGTAGCCACCTAACTGGTTTTTGGTTTTCCGCGGTAACGTAAACAGCTGATTATCTTTTTTGTTCAGTTTTGCATTCATTTTTCGAATTTATTGGTTTTTGCTATTTGGTGAGTTATCATTTTACATTTTTTAAGAAAATATTAATTAAGATTGTGTTCATAGCTGAGTAAAATGACGATAAAGCTGTTTACGGTTACCGCACCAATAATCGATAAAAATGTGTCGCATAGGGTTGCGTTAGGGATACGACTACAGCGTTACGACAAACATCACCAATAATTCCAGCTTAAGCGATTTTGGCCGTTGCATATCAAAGCACGCCAGTCATTCCTTTTTAGCGATAACTGACGCCAATTGGAAACCCCAAGGGAGTTCAAGTCATCCTCCACCTGTTGTTTCCATCTCAGTCGAGGCCTCCCCCTTCCTCTGCTGCCAAATTCAGGCGACGATAGGAAAACCTTCTGTGCTGGAGCTTCTTTGTCCATTCGCATAACATGGCCCAGCCAGCGGAGTCTTTGGGCTTTAATTCGCTGAACTATGGTCAGATCTGCGTAGAGCTCGTACAGCTCATCGTTAAATTTCCTTCGATACTCGCCGTTGGCATCACGGGAAGGACCATAAATCTTCCGGAGAACTTTTCTCTCAAATACTCCAAGGGCCATCTCATCTTCTTTTGACCTTGTCCATGAATCTGAGCCATACTTCAGGACAGGTATGATGAGAGACTTATAGAGCGTGATCTTTGTTCTTCGAGAGAGGACTTTACTTCTCAATTGCCTACACAGTCCAAAGTAGCAATTGTTGGCAAGAGTGATTCTCCGCTGGATTTCTAGACTGATATTATTTTCGGTGTTGATACTGGTTCCCAAATAGACGAAGTACCTCACAGTTTCAAATTTGTAACTATCAACAGTGACATGGCTGCCAAGGCGCAGGTGCGCCGCTTCTTTCTTTGATGACAGCAAATACTTCGTCTTGTCCTCGGCATACGCCAGCAATTGCACGCTCTTGTAAAAGATTGCTCGTGGAAATAAGACATATTTACCACCCCCAGAAATACGATTTGATCAATTTGGACACTGGGCAGAGGTAACGGACGTAAAAGGAAAACGAAAATGTAAATTTCCTGGCTGTAAATATGAAACACAAGTAATTTGCAAAAATGCTTGGTCAAAGACAGAAACTGTTTTCAACAATTTCATACAAAATAAATGTTCCTCTTATTGATATTTTCGTGTTTTTATTTAGATAGTTTGCCTCATAGTACATATCATATTAATACCCAATTTATGCCTTCATCAGGCAAGACCGCTTATAAGCGGTGTAACGGGTTTTCCACTTTTCTCGATGAAATACGCACCAAGCGCCAAAAATGGTTCCGTTTCCGTTTTCCTCGATGCAAAATTAGTCTAGGTGAATTTTTTCAACATCGTAGCCCCCCGTATTGAAAATTCGCCTGCTTGAGGGTTAAGAAGACTGATTCCGCGGTAGTTTGTGCGGTTAGCGGGATCGCCTTTTTTGTGGATTGGGCAAAGCACTCTTAAATTCCAATCCGGAGGCATGCATTCCTCTGACCATATTCAGCATAAGAGCTGATGCATGCTTTTTACCAGCTCTTCGCCTCCGTGTTTGAACAGCTCGGCGGGTAGTCCGTCTTTTCCAGGCGCTTTGTTGTTTTTGAGCCGGGATATAGCTATCCTCACTTCATCATAGTCAGGTGTTGGGACGACTTTTCCATCGTCAGGGATTGGGGTATCGGGTTCGACGTCTCCCTGGCAATTTAGCAGTGAGGAGAAGTGCTCCCTCCATAATTTAAGTACACTCTGTACGTCGGTTACTAGGTCGCCATCATTGTACTTACAGGAGCTTGCCCCGGTCTTAAAACCTTCGTTTGGCTAATTCAAAGAGGAATTATTTTTACAGTAACAGTGACTAATTGGGAAATGAACTGAATAACTGTTAATTAATATCAGAGAAAAATATAACAGACGTACAGTTTATTTAACAGTGGTATTTGGTAAATTCACAGAGGAATTTATAAAACTAACAGTGGTAATACCAGAAATTTCTGTTAATAATGACAGGACAGATTTGTTAAGCTATCAAAGGAAATCAACAGGTCAATTAACATTTTTAGTGTTGAGATCTACAGTGATACAGTTTAGTTCACAGTGCCAATTGCCTTTTCAAATGGGATTTATGGCAGTACGTTGAACAGATTTATTCGTTATTGAAACTTATATTTTTCGTCATATAAACAATAAATCCGTCGGATTAAGTAAAATTCTGTTATTTCTGCCATTTTTAATGCCAACTGCTGGGAACTGTTAATATTACAGACAATTTTTTTCTGAGTGTAGGTATAGATTGTTGGGCCAGTAAATTTTGCGCGGGGGTGAAAGACACCGAACATCGCCACTCAGGTGCATGCCAAGGGCATATTTAATTGCAATCCAAGTGTTCAGTAAATGGTTGCTAGAGTTGGTGTAATCAAACCAGCATGAACTCCGCGGCGAGTTGTACCAGCAGGGTCCGAGGCACGCTTGACACATTTCTATAGTTAAAATTTCCACAGCGTTAAGCAGCAGGAGAGAGTAGAGCCAACCTCGATGGGGTCTTTTGAAGTTTTCTTTCTGACGGCGAACCTAAGCTCTCCACCAAATTTGATAAGAAACGCTTTAAATTTTGCATATACGCGGTTTTTCACGCCGAGCAATGGTACATCAAATGAAAGGTAATTCAATTACTTACCTAACGCACACATTGTTTGAAATTCGGTTCATTAGTTTGGTAGATCCATATGTTCAAACTTACTCTTAGCGACCAGTGATATCGCGAGGGCATTTAATTGCCAATCACAATTAGAAGTTATATATACCGATTTCTCCAAAGCCTTTGACAAGGTGGACCACGTTGTCCTACTAAATAAACTCTATGGTATTACTGGAGAGCTTCTGAAATTCTTTGCTAGTTTTCTTAGCGGGAGGAAGTTATTTGGGAATATGGGTTCAGTCTCCTCAAATTCCAATGTCAATTCTTGATCAGTTATTCCGCAAGTTACCCATTGTGGTCCGCTATTATTTTTTGCTTTTCATCAATGCTTTTCATCAATTCACATTGCCGATGATGTTGAACTCTTGCTGCAAGTTGACAAAGTTTCTGATTGCAGGAAGTTGCAAGCGGTTTAAGTATTTTTCAAACGTGGTTTACATTTAGGGCCGCTTGCATAAAAGCTGATAACGACTAACCGGAGTTTAATTGACGTATTTTGTATGGTTAGCTGTCAAGTTAATCACCGATTAGGCTTAATCAGCTTTTATGCAAGTGGCCCTAAAGGTTATAAGACCATCCGAATCTGCAATGTCTACTGGAGCGGCCATACTAATGAGCGCAGATTCGGCGTCGGTTTTGTGCTAGGAAAGAAACTTGTAAAACATGTAGTGTCCTTCACAGCCGTGAATGAGCGTCTCGCCACCATCCGATTTAAAATACGATTTTTCACCATATCGTTTATCTCCGTGCACGCACCGACCGAGGACAAGGACGACGTGGAAAAAGATGCATTCTACGCGAAATTAGAAGAAACTTATGAGCGCTGCCCCCGTCATGATATCAAAGTCATGCTTGGCGACTTTAGCGCCAGGGTGGGCAAAGAGGGTGTATTTGGCCCCATTGTTGGAAAGCTCAGCCTCCATGATGAGACTTCACCAAATGGATTCAGACTGATTGACTTCGCCGGTGCACGAAACATGGTCGTGTCCAGCACCAGGTTCAAGCATAAAAAGATCCATCAAGCAACATGGCTATCGCCGGATCGGAAAACACGCAACCAGATCGATCAATTTGTGATAGACGGACGGCAACGGAGTGTATGAGCAGTGGGGACTTATCTCCGGAGCACTTCGTACCGCAGCCGAAGAAGTAATTGGATTCCTGCAAGTGAAAAAAAAACAGCTGGTACGATGATAGAGAGTGCAAAGACGCAGTCAAAAGAAAGGACGATGCGTTAAAAGCGAATGCAACGAGGAGTTTGTGTGAGCACTACCGTGAGATGAAGAGGGAAGCGAGACGGCTTTTTCGGGCGAAGAAAATTGAAGCGGGAAAGTGTGAAATCGAAGAGCTTGAAATGCTAGCCAGCAGAAGCAACGTCCGAAAATTTTATCAAAAAACTTGACGAATGACGGAAGGTTTTAAACCTGGGGCAAACTCTTTTAAAAATGACAACGGCGACCTAGTGGCAGATGTTAAGAGAGTACTAAGGTTATAGAGGGATCACTTCTCTGTCCTTCTAAACGGAGGAACAGAGCAACAATCCAGAGAAGAGGACGAACCCGACCCCACAATCGAAGACGATGGAATCCAAGTTCCATAACCCGACTATAACGAGGTGCGAATAGCTATATCACGGCTAAAAAACAATAAAGTGGCGGGTGCTGATGGCTATCCCGCCGAGCTATTCAAATGCGGCGGCGAGGAGCTGATAAGGTGCATGCAACAGCTCTTGTGCAGAATATGGTCGGATGAATGCATGCCTGAAAATTGGAATCTAAGTGTTTTCTTCCCAATCCATAAGAAGGGAAATCCCGCAAACTGCGCCAACTATCGTGGAATCAGCCTTTTTAGTATCGCATATAAGGTCCTATCAAGCGTATTGTGCGAAAGACTGAAGCCTGACGTAAACCGACTGATTAGACCTTATCAGTGTGGCTTCAGACCTGGTAAATCTACCATCGGCCAGATTTTTACAATACGCCAAACCTTGTAAAAAAACCGTGAGAAAAGGATAGACACACACCATCTCTTTGTTGATTTTAAAGCCGCCTTCGATAGCACGAAAAGGAGTTGCCTATATGCCGCTATATCTGATTAGTGTTTCCCAGCTAAACTTAAACGGCTGTGCAAAATGACGCTGAGCAACACCACCAGCTCGGTCAGAATTGGGAAGGACCTCCCCGACCCATTCGAAACTAAGCGAGGTTTCAGGCAGGACGACCCCCTATCGTGCGATTTCTTTGATTTGATGTTTGAGAAAATAATTCAAGTTGTACAACTTAATCACGGTGGAACAATATATTACAAGAGCGTACAACTGTTGGCGTATGCGACGACATCGACATCATTGGCCTCAACAACCGCGCCGTAACTTCCGCGTACTCCAAATTAGAAAAAGAAGCGAAAAAAATGGGTTTGGTGGTGAACGAAGGTAAAACGAAGTACCTGCTGGCATCATGCAAAGAGTCAGCGCATTCGCGTCTTGGCAACCATGCCACTGTTGGCAGCAATAATTTCGAGATAGTAAGGGACTTTGTAAACCTGGGAAGCAGCATTAATACCAACAACAATGTAAGCCTGGAAATCCATCGAAGGATAACTCTTGCAAACAAATGCTACTTTGGGCTGAGTAGGCAATTGAGAAGTAAAGTCCTCTTTCGACGAAAAAAAACAACACTCTATAAGTCACTCATCGTACCCGTCCTGCTATATGGTGCAGATGCATGGACACTGACATCTGACGAGGCGGCTTTGGGAGTATTCGAGAGAAAAATTCTTCGAAAGATTTATGGACCCCTAAAAGTTGGCGACGGCGAGTACCGAAGAAGATATAATGATGAGCTGTATGAGCTTTACGCAGACGTCGACATAGTTCAGCGGCTTCGCTGGCTAGGACACGTGGTGCGAATGAACGAATACGCTCCGGCCCAGAAGGTATTCTTATCGGCACCCGCCGGTGGAAGTAGAGGAAGAGGGAGGCCACGTCTCCGATGGCAGGACCAAGTGGAGGCAGATCTAAGAACACGCGGTGTCTCCAATTGGCGCCAGTTGGTCAACAAAGAGCCGACTGTCGAAACATGTTAGACGGCCAAAATCGCCTAGGCGGTTAAAGGCTATTTTAAAGCTATTTTAAGTAAGTAAGTAAGGTGTACATCAAATAACTTGTTCTTGAATACCAAGAAATGTGCTATTGTATCGTATACCATAAAACCAGGAGCGTTTTGTTACCCGCTGGAGTTGGGCGCCCGCCACGGCTGTTTGTAAGAGCTTGGTGATCCACCTGGGCATCACCCAGCATCAAGCTGAAAACAGAAACGACTTTTGCGTCGTCTTGCGTGACATTTAAATTTTTACAGCAGAGATAAAATTACATAGCTCAATGCAACCTGTCTCATAACGCGTTTCAACCCGCGTTAGCGCAGAGACTTGACCAAGTTTTATCCTTTTACGTGCGATGACATAATCGGCAGATTTTTCCTTGTATATTTTCGCGTTCATTGTGGGATACTTTTTCGGGCTTGCGCGGTTTTGCCAAAGCTATAAATGTATCTGATTACCGCTTAAAAGTATTACACACATTTGTTTAGGTTCAACAATTTATACTTTCTTTAATCATCATCATCACCTTCACTCGCCCGCACAGCGACGTCTATCGCCCCATTTTCGCCCTTGCCCAAGCATCACCCAGCATCAAGCTGAAAACAGAAACGACTTTTGCGTCGTGTTGCGTGACATTTAAATTTTTACAGCAGAGATAAAATTACATAGCTCAATGCAACCTGTCTCATAACGCTTTTCAACGCGCGTTAGCGCAGAGACTTGACCAAGTTTTATCTTTTTACGTGCGATGACATAATCGGCTGATTTTTCCTTGTATATTTTCGCGTTCATTGTGGGATACTTTTTCGGGCTTGCGCGGTTTTGCCAAAGCTATAAATGTATCTGATTACCGCTTCAAAGTATCACACACATTTGTTTAGGTTCAACAATTTATACTTTCTTTAATCATCATCATTTAGCGATTTTGGCCGTTGCATATCAAAGCACGCCAGTCATTCCTTTTTAGCGATAACTGACGCCAATTGGAAACCCCAAGGGAGTTCAAGTCATCCTCCACCTGTTGTTTCCATCTCAGTCGAGGCCTCCCCCTTCCTCTGCTGCCAAATTCAGGCGACGATAGGAAAACCTTCTGTGCTGGAGCTTCTTTGTCCATTCGCATAACATGGCCCAGCCAGCGGAGTCTTTGGGCTTTAATTCGCTGGACTATGGTCAGATCTGCGTAGAGCTCGTACAGCTCATCGTTAAATTTCCTTCGATACTCGCCGTTGGCATCACGGGAAGGACCATAAATCTTCCGGAGAACTTTTCTCTCAAATACTCCAAGGGCCATCTCATCTTCTTTTGACCTTGTCCATGAATCTGAGCCATACTTCAGGACAGGTATGATGAGAGACTTATAGAGCGTGATCTTTGTTCTTCGAGAGAGGACTTTACTTCTCAATTGCCTACACAGTCCAAAGTAGCACTTGTTGGCAAGAGTGATTCTCCGCTGGATTTCTAGACTGATATTATTTTCGGTGTTGATACTGGTTCCCAAATAGACGAAGTACCTCACAGTTTCAAATTTGTAACTATCAACAGTGACATGGCTGCCAAGGCGCAGGTGCGCCGCTTCTTTCTTTGATGACAGCAAATACTTCGTCTTGTCCTCGGCATACGCCAGCAATTGCACGCTCTTGTAAAAGATTGCTCGTGGAAATAAGACATATTTACCACCCCCAGAAATACGATTTGATCAATTTGGACACAGGGCAGAGGTAACGGACGTAAAAGGAAAACGAAAATGTAAATTTCCTGGCTGTAAATATGAAACACAAGTAATTTGCAAAAATGCTTGGTCAAAGACAGAAACTGTTTTCAACAATTTCATACAAAATAAATGTTCCTCTTATTGATATTTTCGTGTTTTTATTTAGATAGTTTGCCTCATAGTACATATCATATTAATACCCAATTTATGCCTTCATCAGGCAAGACCGCTTATAAGCGGTGTAACGGGTTTTCCACTTTTCTCGATGAAATACGCACCAAGCGCCAAAAATGGTTCCGTTTCCGTTTTCCTCGATGCAAAATTAGTCTAGGTGAATTTTTTCAACATCGTAGCCCCCCGTATTGAAAATTCGCCTGCTTGAGGGTTAAGAAGACTGATTCCGCGGTAGTTTG
The DNA here is from genome assembly GCA_964058755.1 of Campiglossa producta. Lineage (NCBI taxonomy): Eukaryota > Metazoa > Arthropoda > Insecta > Diptera > Tephritidae > Campiglossa > Campiglossa producta. The sequence continues at coordinate 93,055,753 of CAXKVI010000001.1, forward strand.
TGCGGTTAGCGGGATCGCCTTTTTTGTGGATTGGGCAAAGCACTCTTAAATTCCAATCCGGAGGCATGCATTCCTCTGACCATATTCAGCATAAGAGCTGATGCATGCTTTTTACCAGCTCTTCGCCTCCGTGTTTGAACAGCTCGGCGGGTAGTCCGTCTTTTCCAGGCGCTTTGTTGTTTTTGAGCCGGGATATAGCTATCCTCACTTCATCATAGTCAGGTGTTGGGACGACTTTTCCATCGTCAGGGATTGGGGTATCGGGTTCGACGTCTCCCTGGCAATTTAGCAGTGAGGAGAAGTGCTCCCTCCATAATTTAAGTACACTCTGTACGTCGGTTACTAGGTCGCCATCATTGTACTTACAGGAGCTTGCCCCGGTCTTAAAACCTTCGTTTGGCTAATTCAAAGAGGAATTTATTACAGTAACAGTGACTAATTGGGAAATGAACTGCATAACTGTTAATTAATATCAGAGAAAAATATAACAGACGCACAGTTTATTTAACAGTGGTATTTGGTAAATTCACAGAGGAATTTATAAAACTAACAGTGGTAATACCAGAAATTTCTGTTAATAATGACAGGACAGATTTGTTAAGCTATCAAAGGAAATCAACAGGTCAATTAACATTTTTAGTGTTGAGATCTACAGTGATACAGTTTAGTTCACAGTGCCAATTGCCTTTTCAAATGGGATTTATGGCAGTACGTTGAACAGATTTATTCGTTATTGAAACTTATATTTTTCGTCATATAAACAATAAATCCGTCGGATTAAGTAAAATTCTGTTATTTCTGCCATTTTTAATGCCAACTGCTGGGAACTGTTAATATTACAGACAATTTTTTTCTGAGTGTAGGTATAGATTGTTGGGCCAGTAAATTTTGCGCGGGGGTGAAAGACACCGAACATCGCCACTCAGGTGCATGCCAAGGGCATATTTAATTGCAATCCAAGTGTTCAGTAAATGGTTGCTAGAGTTGGTGTAATCAAACAAGCATGAACTCCGCGGCGAGTTGTACCAGCAGGGTCCGAGGCACGCTTGACACATTTCTATAGTTAAAATTTCCACAGCGTTAAGCAGCAGGAGAGAGTAGAGCCAACCTCGATGGGGTCTTTTGAAGTTTTCTTTCTGACGGCGAACCTAAGCTCTCCACCAAATTTGATAAGAAACGCTTTAAATTTTGCATATACGCGGTTTTTCACGCCGAGCAATGGTACATCAAATGAAAGGTAATTCAATTACTTACCTAACGCACACATTGTTTGAAATTCGGTTCATTAGTTTGGTAGATCCATATGTTCAAACTTACTCTTAGCGACCAGTGATATCGTGAGGGCATTTAATTGCCAATCACAATTAGAAGTTATATATACCGATTTCTCCAAAGCCTTTGACAAGGTGGACCACGTTGTCCTACTAAATAAACTCTATGGTATTACTGGAGAGCTTCTGAAATTCTTTGCTAGTTTTCTTAGCGGGAGGAAGTTATTTGGGAAAATGGGTTCAGTCTCCTCAAATTCCAATGTCAATTCTTGATCAGTTATTCCGCAAGTTACCCATTGTGGTCCGCTATTATTTTTTGCTTTTCATCAATGCTTTTCATCAATTCACATTGCCGATGATGTTGAACTCTTGCTTCAAGTTGACAAAGTTTCTGATTGCAGGAAGTTGCAAGCGGTTTAAGTATTTTTCAAACGTGGTTTACATTTAGGGCCGCTTGCATAAAAGCTGATAACGACTAACCGGAGTTTAATTGACGTATTTTGTATGGTTAGCTGTCAAGTTAATCACCGATTAGGCTTAATCAGCTTTTATGCAAGTGGCCCTAAAGGTTATAAGACCATCCGAATCTGCAATGTCTACTGGAGCGGCCATACTAATGAGCGCAGATTCGGCGTCGGTTTTGTGCTAGGAAAGAAACTTGTAAAACATGTAGTGTCCTTCACAGCCGTGAATGAGCGTCTCGCCACCATCCGATTTAAAATACGATTTTTCACCATATCGTTTATCTCCGTGCACGCACCGACCGAGGACAAGGACGACGTGGAAAAAGATGCATTCTACGCGAAATTAGAAGAAACTTATGAGCGCTGCCCCCGTCATGATATCAAAGTCATGCTTGGCGACTTTAGCGCCAGGGTGGGCAAAGAGGGTGTATTTGGCCCCATTGTTGGAAAGCTCAGCCTCCATGATGAGACTTCACCAAATGGATTCAGACTGATTGACTTCGCCGGTGCACGAAACATGGTCGTGTCCAGCACCAGGTTCAAGCATAAAAAGATCCATCAAGCAACATGGCTATCGCCGGATCGGAAAACACGCAACCAGATCGATCAATTTGTGATAGACGGACGGCAACGGAGTGTATGAGCAGTGGGGACATATCTCCGGAGCACTTCGTACCGCAGCCGAAGAAGTAATTGGATTCCTGCAAGTGAAAAAAAACAGCTGGTACCATGATAGAGAGTGCAAAGACGCAGTCAAAAGAAAGGACGATGCGTTAAAAGGGAATGCAACGAGGAGTTTGTGTGAGCACTACCGTGAGATGAAGAGGGAAGCGAGACGGCTTTTTCGGGCGAAGAAAATTGAAGCGGGAAAGTGTGAAATCGAAGAGCTTGAAATGCTAGCCAGCAGAAGCAACGTCCGAAAATTTTATCAAAAAACTTGACGAATGACGGAAGGTTTTAAACCTGGGGCAAACTCTTTTAAAAATGACAACGGCGACCTAGTGGCAGATGTTAAGAGAGTACTAAGGTTATAGAGGGATCACTTCTCTGTCCTTCTAAACGGAGGAACAGAGCAACAATCCAGAGAAGAGGACGAACCCGACCCCACAATCGAAGACGATGGAATCCAAGTTCCATAACCCGACTATAACGAGGTGCGAATAGCTATATCACGGCTAAAAAACAATAAAGTGGCGGGTGCTGATGGCTATCCCGCCGAGCTATTCAAATGCGGCGGCGAGGAGCTGATAAGGTGCATGCAACAGCTCTTGTGCAGAATATGGTCGGATGAATGCATGCCTGAAAATTGGAATCTAAGTGTTTTCTTCCCAATCCATAAGAAGGGAAATCCCGCAAACTGCGCCAACTATCGTGGAATCAGCCTTTTTAGTATCGCATATAAGGTCCTATCAAGCGTATTGTGCGAAAGACTGAAGCCTGACGTAAACCGACTGATTAGACCTTATCAGTGTGGCTTCAGACCTGGTAAATCTACCATCGGCCAGATTTTTACAATACGCCAAACCTTGTAAAAAAACCGTGAGAAAAGGATAGACACACAGCATCTCTTTGTTGATTTTAAAGCCGCCTTCGATAGCACGAAAAGGAGTTGCCTATATGCCGCTATATCTGATTAGTGTTTCCCAGCTAAACTTAAACGGCTGTGCAAAATTACGCTGAGCAACACCACCAGCTCGGTCAGAATTGGGAAGGACCTCTCCGACCCATTCGAAACTAAGCGAGGTTTCAGGCAGGACGACCCCCTATCGTGCGATTTCTTTGATTTGATGTTTGAGAAAATAATTCAAGTTGCACAACTTAATCACGGTGGAACAATATATTACAAGAGCGTACAACTGTTGGCGTATGCGACGACATCGACATCATTGGCCTCAACAACCGCGCCGTAACTTCCGCGTACTCCAAATTAGAAAAAGAAGCGAAAAAAATGGGTTTGGTGGTGAACGAAGGTAAAACGAAGTACCTGCTGGCATCATGCAAAGAGTCAGCGCATTCGCGTCTTGGCAACCATGCCACTGTTGGCAGCAATAATTTCGAGATAGTAAGGGACTTTGTAAACCTGGGAAGCAGCATTAATACCAACAACAATGTAAGCCTGGAAATCCATCGAAGGATAACTCTTGCAAACAAATGCTACTTTGGGCTGAGTAGGCAATTGAGAAGTAAAGTCCTCTTTCGACGAAGAAAAACAACACTCTATAAGTCACTCATCGTACCCGTCCTGCTATATGGTGCAGATGCATGGACACTGACATCTGACGAGGCGGCTTTGGGAGTATTCGAGAGAAAAATTCTTCGAAAGATTTATGGACCCCTAAAAGTTGGCGACGGCGAGTACCGAAGAAGATATAATGATGAGCTGTATGAGCTTTACGCAGACGTCGACATAGTTCAGCGGCTTCGCTGGCTAGGACACGTGGTGCGAATGAACGAAGACGCTCCGGCCCAGAAGGTATTCTTATCGGCACCCGCCGGTGGAAGTAGAGGAAGAGGGAGGCCACGTCTCCGATGGCAGGACCAAAGGGAGGCAGATCTAAGAACACGCGGTGTCTCCAATTGGCGCCAGTTGGTCAACAAAGAGCCGACTGTCGAAACATGTTAGACGGCCAAAATCGCCTAGGCGGTTAAAGGCTATTTTAAAGGTATTTTAAGTAAGTAAGTAAGGTGTACATCAAATAACTTGTTCTTGAATACCAAGAAATGTGCTATTGTATCGTATACCATAAAACCAGGAGCGTTTTGTTACCCGCTGGAGTTGGGCGCCCGCCACGGCTGTTTGTAAGAGCTTGGTGATCCACCTGGGCATCACCCAGCATCAAGCTGAAAACAGAAACGACTTTTGCGTCGTCTTGCGTGACATTTAAATTTTTACAGCAGAGATAAAATTACATAGCTCAATGCAACCTGTCTCATAACGCGTTTCAACCCGCGTTAGCGCAGAGACTTGACCAAGTTTTATCCTTTTACGTGCGATGACATAATCGGCAGATTTTTCCTTGTATATTTTCGCGTTCATTGTGGGATAATTTTTCGGGCTTGCGCGGTTTTGCCAAAGCTATAAATGTATCTGATTACCGCTTAAAAGTATCACACACATTTGTTTAGGTTCAACAATTTATACTTTCTTTAATCATCATCATCACCTTCACTCGCCCGCACAGCGACGTCTATCGCCCCATTTTCACCCTTGCCCAAGCATCACCCAGCATCAAGCTGAAAACAGAAACGACTTTTGCGTCGTGTTGCGTGACATTTAAATTTTTACAGCAGAGATAAAATTACATAGCTCAATGCAACCTGTCTCATAACGCTTTTCAACGCGCGTTAGCGCAGAGACTTGACCAAGTTTTATCTTTTTACGTGCGATGACATAATCGGCTGATTTTTCCTTGTATATTTTCGCGTTCATTGTGGGATACTTTTTCGGGCTTGCGCGGTTTTGCCAAAGCTATAAATGTATCTGATTACCGCTTCAAAGTATCACACACATTTGTTTAGGTTCAACAATTTATACTTTCTTTAATCATCATCATTTAGCGATTTTGGCCGTTGCATATCAAAGCACGATAGTCATTCCTTTTTAGCGATAACTGACGCCAATTGAAAACTCCAAGGGAGTTCAAGTCATCCTCCACCTGTTGTTTCCATCTCAGTGAGGCCTCATAGAGCGTGATCTTTGTTCTTCGAGAGAGGGCTTTACTTCTCAATTGCCTGCTCAGTCCAAAGTAGCACTTTTTGGAAAGAGTGATTCTGCGCTGGATTACTAGACTGATATTATTTTAGGTGTTAAAACAGGTTCCCAAATAGACGAAGTCCCTCACCGTTTCAAATTTGTAACTATCAACAGTGACATGGCTGCCAAGACGCAGGTGCGCCGATTCTTTCTTTGATGACAGCAAATACTTCGTCTTATCCTCGTTGAACGCAAGACCCACTTTTTTCGCTTTCTTATTCAGTCCAGAGAAGGCAGCGCTTACGGCGCGGTTGTTAAGGCAATAATATCAATATTATCAGCATACGCTAGCAATTGACCGCTCTTGTAAAATATTGTATCTTCTCCAGCATTAGGTTGAAGAAATCGCACGAAAGGGAGTCGCCCTGTCTGAAGCCTCGTTTGGTTTCAAATGGTTCAGAGAGGTCCTTCCCGATTCTGACGGAGCTGTTGGTATTGCTCAACGTCATTTGGCAAAGCCGTATAAGCTTTGCAGGGAAGTCAAATTCAGACATGGCGGCATACAGGCAACTCCTTTTTGCGCTGTCAATAGCGGCTTTGAAATCGACAAAGAGATGGTCGAGGATTTAGCGCATCGTGAAAATCTGGTCGATGATAGACTTACCAGGTCTAAAGCCACACTGATAAGGTCCAAGTTTGTTTGTTTACGATGGGCTTCAGCCTTTCAAACAATACGCTAGAAAGAACCTTATATGCGGTATTAAGAAGACTGAATCCGCGGTAGTTGGGATCGCCTTTCTTGTGGATTGGGCAGAGCACACTTAAATTCCAATCCGGAGACATGCACTCGTCTGACCATATTCTGCATAAGAGCTGATGCATGCTTTTTACCAGCTCTTCGCCTCCATGTTTGAAGAGCTCGGCGGGTAGTCCGTCTTTTCCAGGCGCTTTGTTGTTTTTGAGCCGGGATATAGCTATCCTCATTTCATCATAAATAGTCAGGTGGTGGGACGACTTTTCCATCGTCAGGGATTGGGGTATCGGGTTCGACGTCTCCCTCGCAATTTAACTGTGAGGAGAAGTGCTCCCTCCATAATTTAAGTGCACTTTGTACGTCGGTTACTAGGTCACCATTATTGTCCTTACACGAGCTTGTCCCGATCTTAAAACCTTCCGTCATCCGCCGGATCTTTTCATAGAATTTTCGGGCATCATTCCTGTCAGCCAGCATCTCAAGCTCCTCACACTCACGCCTTTCGGCCTCACTTTTCTTTTTTCTGAAAAGGCGTCTGTCTTCCTTTTTTGCCTCGCAATATTGTTGCAATACCCTGCCCGTGCGCAACGTCTCCTTGTAGGCAGTGTCCTTTTTTCGAGGCAGTTTTGCATTCCTCATCGTACCAGTTGTTCTTGCGGGCTCGCTGCTACCCTATAGTGGCCTCAGGGGCGGTACACAATTAGTGAGAGATATGCTTCCATTGCTCGGTTACATCGATAGGATTGCCCTCTGCTAGCAGGTGTGAGAGTCGAGTGGTGAAATTATCAACTGTCTGGGTCATGCGCAGCTTCTCGACGTCAAACTTTCCTTCCGTTACTGTGCGCACTTTCTTCGTTGCTCAGAGGCGTGTGCGTATCTTGGCTGCGACAAGATAATGGTCCGAGTCGATATTGGGACCACGCAGGGAACGCACGTCCAGAATGGTGGAGCTATGTCTGCCGTCAATCATGACATGATCAATCTGGTTTCTTGTTCTTTGATCACGGGACAGCCAGGTGTCTTGTTGTATTCGTTTATGCTGGAACCTAGTACTACTGATGACATATTGCGAGCAGCGGCGATGTCAATCAACCTAGTGCCGTTGGGTGATGTTATATCGTGGAGACTAAATTTTCCAACTGTAGGGCCAAAGACTCCTTCCTTGCCCACCTTAGCTTTAAAGTCGCCGAGCACGATTTTGATATTATGTTGGGGGCAGCGATCGTAAGTTTGGTCAAGTTTGTCGTAGAAGGAGTCCTACTCTGCGTCGTCCGTCTCCTCAGTCGGCGCATAGACGCAGATAAATTTTATGTTGAAAAACCTCGCCTTGATGCGGATCGCAGCGAGACGCTCATCTACAGGAGTGAACGCTTGTAATTGGCGGCGAAGTCTCTTTCCCACCACTCGCTTTGCCGCGTGTCTTGCCAATGTAGTATACGTCACAAGGTCCGATGATCGTATTTCCTTGTCCCGTCCATCCCATTTCCTGCATGGCGGTGATGTCAGCCTTACGAGGACATCAACCAGTCTGGCAGCGGTACCATCCCTTGTAAGGGTCCGGCCATTCCAGGTATATGTCCTAATATCCTTCTCGTAGTCCTTGATTCATTTTGCCGGGTCGTCAACAATAAAGGGGGTTGTCATCCGAGGTTTTTCTTTGCTTTTCATTGGAGTTAAGGTTTTACGTGGCGGGTCCCAGACCCAACGCACAACCCGTCTCCGGGATTTTGAAAAAAAAAAATATTCACACATTTATAAATCGAGCAGCTTGCTACAAGACAGACACCCGCTTGCAGCCGCACCATGTGGTGAACAGAGGCTGCGAAAAGGACCTCGGTGAGCCCTTAAACCAAGTATGTCAGAGTGGCCCCACCGGGGCTCCCTCTCTTTCTGCCGCGAGCCTAGGTAGCTCCCGTTGCCCAGAGTACACGAACGAGGACGCAAGAGTCGGGATTGAGCAAGGTCACTTAGCAACCACAGATTGGTTAAAAGACATGGTCCCAAAACTAACTCCATGGGAGGGGGCGAAACTGAAGGTAGTCTCGGATGCGGAAGTACCCCGTCGCATTATCTTAAACCAAGTATGTCAGAGTGGCCCCACCGGGGCTCCCTCTCTTTCTGCCGCGAGTCTAAGTAGCTCACGTTGCCCAGAGTGCACGAACGAGGACGCAAGGGTCGGGATTGAGCAAGGTCACTTAGAAACCGCAGAATGGTTAAAAGACATCGTTCCAAAACTAACTCCATGGGAGGGGGCGAAACTGAAGGTAGTCTCGGATGCGGAAGTACCCAGTCGCATTATCTTTGTTGGGTATTTTAAAGAGGACGATTGCCCCTCAAACGAGTTCTGAGTTATTTCTGTTCAAAACCCGGCCCTAGACACCAGATACTGGAGAATACTCAATCGGACAAGTAGGGCCACAGTGGCGGAAATTGGAATAGCTGTAGATCCGATGTCAGCTGAAACAATCCTTCACCATAATAATATTATCAGTTTAGCGTATGCCACAGTGAAACTGCGGCTTAAAACCAAGCCGTCTCTTCCCCGGGTAGCTGATGAAGCCAGCGGCAGTGATGAAAATGTTGCGGTAGAAAAGAAGGCTGTAGAACAAACAGCCTGCAGCTCAAAATCGGCAGAGGTGACGAAAGGCTTGGAGGATGTACCAACTAAGCTTCAGCTGGAATCCACAGCAGAAGCTGCGATTATCGAGACTCCACCGCCCTCTCAAAGCAGGCAAATAAATCAATTACGTAGTGAGAACCCTAGACCCGCCATCTAATGGCGATGCTTTGCTCAGCAGCAACCTAAAGTCATCGGTGGCGGATAGGGACCGCAAAAAATCTTTATAATGTCAGTCGTCCCAGCAAACATTCGCAGTTCGGGGCATCTTAAATGCCTCCAGGTGAATCTTCACCATGCCAAGGCAGGTTCGGATGTCCTTAGTAGAAGATTCAACAGAGAAGGTCTGGGAGTAGCCTTCATTCAAGAACCATGGATTTTACATGGTTCTGAAAAAGGTTTCAGCAGTGCTGATGGCAAATTAATCTATGCCACCGGTTCCCGTCCCAGGACAGCGATGCTTCTAAACAAGAAACTGTTGTTTATCCCGCTCCTGCAGTTTATGACGTCAGATTTGGTTGAAGTTTGGGCAACCCCAAGAGGTGAGAAAGAGTACTTTTTGGCATCAGCTTACTTTCCGGGTGAGGAGGAAACAGCCCCTACTGCTGAATCCAAATCCCTCATTGACTATTGCCAACAGAAGTGTATCCCATGGGCCCTCTGCTTATGTCCTTATTAGTAGTCATAACATTAATGTCATAAATCGTGGTAATGAACCCACTTTTGTCAATGCTATTATAGGGGAGGTTCTTGACCTTAATCTATGTAGCCAAAATATGGTCTTCGCTGTCACAAATTGGCACGTCTCGGGGGAGGAATCAATGTCGGACCACAAACATATTGTGCTCGACATGGGTCACTTCTCTGATCATGAGTCCCCAGGCTAAAAACGTGTACAACGGCATGTGCCTTGGAGGAACAAAAAGCTTGCACAGTTAAGATGTCAAGCAAGAAGGTTGTTCAATACAGCTAAAGACACGGGAGACTGGGTATCCTATAAAAATGATATAACCTCGTACAATAAAGAATTTAGGAAGTCTAAGAGGGCAACCTGGAGAGAACCTACGGCAGTCTGGCTCCAAAAGACCCTTGTGAGAGGCCATAGCAACGTCATTGGCACTCTGAAGAATTCAGATGGGAGCTACACCAAGCAGCCGGAAGACACATGCAAACTCTTGCTTGCTACTCACTTTCCGGACTGTACACCAGGCTATCAACACTCACATCCTATAGTAAATGAATCTCCAACTATTAGTGGAAGAGAAAAGAGACTGGCAGCAAAGCTAACCAATGTCAAAAATGTCCAATGGGCTTTATCGACTTTGAGTCCTTTCAAATCCCCAGGACCGGATGGTGTCTATCCTTGTCTGTCACAGCAAGGAATCAACTATACATCCCCAATCCTATCAAATTAATATAGAGCATCCCTGGTGTTATGATATATTCCTAACAGGTGGACAGAGGTTAAGGTTGTTTTTATACCGAAACCAAGGAAACCGGAAAATCTGCCATTGTCATATCGACCAATAAGTCTCAGTTCCCTTCTCCTAAAAGGAATGGAGAAAATTTTGGATCAGCACATTAGAAAAGAAAACTTAAAGAAACTTCCTCTGTGCAAAAACCAATTTGCGTACCAACCCGGAAAATCTACAGAGACTGCTATCCATTGCCTTACGGAAAAAATTGATGCATTTATCGATATATCAGACGCTTTCGATAATACGAAGTATCAGGCCATTGAGGTAGCCATGATTAGCAAGGACGTAAGCCAAATGATTACTCGCTGGGTGCTGGCCATGCTTAAGCAAAGAAAAATCAGCTTTGTGATATGAGGGAGTGCTGGCTCAATCGTGGCCCAAGAGGATGCCCTCAAGGGGGTGTACTTTCTCCTCTACTTTGGACCCTTGTCATAGACGAACTTCTTTTTCTTTTGAAAGCCAATGGCTTTGACGTTCAGGGCTATGCAGATGACTTGGTTGTCTGCGTAACAGGAATGCATGACGAAACAATATCCGACCGCATGCAACAAGCCCTGCGCATCAATGAGAGATGGTGTGCTAGCAAAGGACTATCTATTAACCCAAACAAAACAATTTGGTGCCTTTCACGCGGCGAAGAAACCTGTCCTTGTTAGAGCCGCCCTATGAGGCAGCCGCATAAGTTTATCAACGGAGGCAAAATACCTAGGAGTAACATTGGACAAGACCCTCACATGGAATGCTCATTTGGAAGCTATAATAAATAAAGGAACGAGGGCCTTTTTCGCACAAGACTTTATGGCAGAACATGGGGGCTGTCTCCGAAAATGACGTATTGGTCATTTAATACAGATGTGAAGCCAATAGTCACCTACGCTTCCCTAGTCTGGTGGCCTAAGACTGCTCAAAGAACAACAGCAACTAAATTAAGTAAGCTGCATCGGCTGGTATGTGTCGGTATAACAGGTGCAATGAGAACGTGCCCTGCTGATGCTCTAAGTGCCCTTGTAGGAATACCTCCCTTCCCTTTTCTGGTAGAGAAGGAAGCCACACTTGCAGCATTGAGACTTCAAAATGATTGTGATCTAAAAATCGTAAATATGGCAGGACATATGAAGATAGTCAAGAACTTCATAAACGATCCTATATTGCAAGTAAGTGATGCAATAACTCCTACGCTCAAGATCACGCGATAATTTGAGGTTTTAATCGTATATCGAGTACTCTGGGAAACAGGGAACCCATATGCTGAATCTGATTCGGAGACTTGGTATACGGATGGATCGAAGCTGGAAGATGGTAAAACGGGAGCTGGTATCTATGGACCAAACTAAAAAAATCGATACCAAGCGGAAATCCATGCAATAGAAATCTGTTGCAGAGAATGCCTCCGAAGAGGACTATCCTCTAAGAGAATTTACATTTTGTCGTACAGTAAGGCCGCCCTACGTGCCTTGCAGTCGTACACAATAACTTCAAAGCTTGCTTATGAGTGCGTCACAGTCCTTAATGATCTGGGGGCCAAAAACAAAGTGTTGTTAGGTTGGGTCCCAGGGCATGAAGGACATGACGGCAACGAAAAAGCGGACCAGCTTGCAAAACAAGGTGCTCTAACAGCATTTTATGGTCCGGAACCCTTCTGTGGGCTCACCATGGCCCACGTAAAGGAGACCATAAGCAACTGGGAATACAAACAGTTTAGGCAGCATTGGCTTAGCAGCCTAGGACAGAGGCAGGCCAAACTCTTTATAGAACCATCGCAAAGACATCGGACAGTGTCATAAATCTAAGAATGGTGGATCTAAAAACCCTCACTGGGTATTATACGGGACATTGTAGTCTACGTTATCACCTGAGTAAATTGAATCTGTCAGATACAACAATTTGTCGGTTTTGCGAACTGGACGATGAAACGCCGGTTCACATACTCTGCGAATGCATTGCGTTAGCAAGAAAGAGAGTTTGCTACCTAGGTGGTGTCACTCTCAATCCGCTCGTGATATGGAATAAAAAACATGAGGAGGTGCTCAAATTTATAAAGAGCCTCCGCATGCAGCAATAAGCTGATAGGTCACACAATAGATCGTATTAATGGTCGCGGTGTAATAAGGCCTTATAATAATAATAATAATAATAATTTTAATAGTTAAGATAATCGAACATGGCATACATGGCTTTGAAGCTTCTACAAAATGTATGGGAAAGGGCGAGAAAATAGCCACCCGTAAGGGTTAAGTTAGAGCGCTAATTGTTTACAAGGCTTTTTTTCTCATCAATACCTAATTTTTTAGGGGGTAAAACCAAGTCGACATTTTTTTTTTTTGAATCACCCTAGTATACACATTAGGTATTGAAACTTTAGGTATTAATGAGAAAAGAAGCCTTGCAAAAAATTAGCGCTCTAACTGAACCCTTTCCCATACATTTTGTATGCGGAAAATTTGCATTTTTTTCAAAGTGAATTTTCTTTTAATTTTTACATACTTTTAAAGTTGAAGCTTTGAAGCTTCTAAAATGGTATTGAAATAGTTACCGCCATTTAAAAATGGCTGACTTTTGTACTATTGCACACACATACACAGTAACACGTATAAAATCTAGTAAATTTTAAATGGCTGTAACTATTTCAATAGTTAAGATAATCGCACCATTTTCGAAGCTTCAAAGCTTCAGCTTTAAGAGTATGTAAAAATATTTTGAAAAAAGTTTCAAAAATTAAAAGAAAATTCACCTTGAAAAAAAATGCCATTTTTCCTCATACAAAATGTAGGGAAAAGGGCGAAAAAAATAGCCACCCCTAAGGGTTAGGTTAGGTACGGCTTAAGTGGCTGCCGCAGAGGCACACCTAGGCCAGTATTAAAAGGCCCGTTGTGATACCACCAGCACTAGGAAAGTCAGTTCCGGGAACCCGCCATATGGAAAATCCCGATATTATCTGGATTCTCCACATAGCAGAATCCCGGGACTGATGTTCCTATACCGACACCGTTACTCCTCCTCGAACCATTTAGATGACTTGATGAAGGCCATCAGGTCCTTTATGTCCAGCTCCGTGACCTGGCGTAGGCTAACCAGGAAGGGAACTCCCAAAATAGCATTCTCGCGCCACTTAAAGCCGGGCAGTTGCAGATGAGGTGCTCCACCATTTCCTCCTCCTCATCATCCTTACAACTCCTACAGCATCCTCGGAAGGGCACACCTAGTCTTTCTGCGTGCCTACCAATGAGGCAGTGCCCAGTTAATACGTCTATTAGTATGGAGATTTCTCTTCTCCTTACGGCATAAATTTGTCTTGATCTTTTATGATCCCATTTCGGCCAGGTATCTTTGGATATCCGGCATCCTGAAGATAGCAGCCATCTTTCGTTGGCTTGGCGGAGTGTGTACTCCTTCAGAATTAGCTTGCATGTGGCAAACGGCATACCTAAGCGCTCTTTACCCCGAAGAACCTGCTTGGTCGTGCCCTGCCTCGCAAGTTCGTCTGCCCTACAATTTCCCTCAATATCCCTATGCCCCGGGACCCATGTGAGGTTCACGCGGTTCTGTTGGGCCATCTCTTGTAGAGATCGACGACAGCTGAGCGTCAGTTGAGAGTTGAACGAGTAAGAGCCAAGAGATTTGATGGCCGCTTGGCTGTCGCTGAAAATAAAAATATCCTGTCTGATAGCGTGTTAGCCTATCCAAGCCGAGGCGTCCATGATTGCTGAAACTTCAGCCTGGAAGACACTCCAGTGATCAGGTAGTCTGAAGGAGAGCTCAAGGTTCAGATCCTTTGAATAAACCACTCCTCCAACTCTGCCGTCTAACTTCGAGCCATCAGTATAAATGGAAGTGCCGCCATGAGTGGCGGGACTCCGATGCGTGCTCTCCAATTCTTCCCTGCTGGGAATGTTTATTTTAAAACCGCAATCTCCGACTGTTGTGGTCGCACAACGATCTGTGCTAAGCGGGAGAAAGCTATAGGATCCCAAAATACTGGCGTGTCCAGTAGTGCTTGCGCCGAGGCCGGACGTTTCCCTTAGACGCAGAGCCGATGCTGCTACCCGGTGCCCTTCCAGATCGAGTGGCAAAATGCCAAGAATGGCCTGGAGTGCTTTTTTGGGCGTTGTTCTAAACGCGTAAGGGTTAAGTTAGAGCGGTAATTTTTTGCAAGGCATATTTTCTCATCAATACCTAAAGTTTCAGGGGGTAAGACCGAAAAAAAAACAATTTTTTTTTTTAATTTTAATCACTCTAGTGTATTCATTTATTATTTTAATAGTTAAGATAATCGCACATGGCTTAGCATTTTGGAAGCTTCAGGGCTTCAACTTTGAGAGTATGTAAAAACATTTTGAAAAAAGCTTCACAAATTGAAAAAAAATTCACTTTGAGAAAAAAATGTCATTTTCTCCGATACAAAATGTATGGGAAAGGGCGAAAAAAATAGCCACCCATAAGTTAGAGCGCTAATTTTTTGCAAGGCTCATTTTCTCATCAATACCTAAAGTTTCAGGGGGGTAAGACCGAAAAAGAAACAATTTTTTTTTTAATTTGAATCACCCTAATTATGGTAATATGCAGCGGTAAGTGTTTTGAACTCATTGTTCTTAGCCTTTGGATAGAAGTACTGCACTAAAAAATATTTGGTCCTGTTTTCATCGATTTGGTCTTTTTTTGAAATTGTTGGTCCTTTTTTTTATTTTTGGCGTGGCAACCGGTGTAACGCTCAATCCGTTCGCGATATGCAATAAAAAACCTGAGGAGGTGCTCAAATTTATAAAGAGCCTCCGCATACAGCAATAAGCTGATAGGTCACACAATAGATCGTCCTAATGGTCGCGGTGTAATAAGGCCTTATAATAATAACTAGGATCGCCCGTGGTCGAAATTCGACCATCTTAAATTTTCATCAACTCTCCCTTAATATATTTATATATCCCTTAATATATTTATATATATTTATATGCACAAAAACCCGGTATGGGCTTATAATATATCGATATATAACGGTACTTTTTTATCGTAACCTTGTGGAATTTTACTTAAAAAAACCGTATCGTTAAAAATATAAACTTTTTAATGGACAAAAAACTAAATATAGAAGTGCTCTGCGAAAAACCTTGGATTATGTGAATTATGTGTTTATGTGAATGATGATGGTGTGAAGATGGCGAGGATGCAATGATATTTATATAATTTGGTACATTTGTTTTTTTGGCACAAAAATGAAGGCAAGTGGCAGCTGCCTGGATCGCTGTATACTTCTCTACGTTCATGTGAGAGTAATGAGTGCGAAAAAGGGTGGGAGCGGTTTTCGAAGCCCAGAATTTTTGTGGGAGAGTGTTTGTCGGAGTTTCGAAGACTGTGCAATTTGCAAGGTACCATTTTTCTGCTTGCTCCTCGCATACATATATATATACATATATATATGATGTTTGGGAATTTAAACATTTGATTTGAGTAATACCATGCAAAGAATTCACACATTAGGGTGGTGCAGTATATTTAAATGTTTTTTTTTCTTTTGAACAATTTTTTTAAAGCTATTTTTTGAAAATTACAATTCTGGTGTTGCGAACAAAATTTTTAATTCTATGTAACTAACTTCACTTTTTAGTTTGAAAAATACATTTTCTGCTTGGAAATATACTTTTTCAATATTTTATTCCTCTAAAAATTTCATACGTGAAAAAAATAAATAAATAGAAAATGCTTAGCACATCAAATTATCAAAGTAGAAAATATGTTTTCATACAAAAAAAGTGGAGTCACTCATAAAAAACAGTACTTAAGCAAAAGTTCGTATGGCATTTCCCACCAAAAAATGCGATTAGTCCGGGGTTAATCGCAGAGGAATAGTAGACTACTATTTTTTTAGTCTCTTTTAGATGGAATAAATTGGTCGCGTTTGTTCAAGCATGTCCTATGAGGAGACTAATTATACCCCTTTTATACCAGAATTGGTATAAATGTATACTACTTGCAGAACACCTGACTTCGGTTCTCGGCGAAGACAAAAATTGAAAAATTGTTTTTTTTTTTTAATTTTTATGTTTAAAGCAAGGAAAACTAAAAAAAATCAAAGTTCTGACAATCGATGTGTCTATCATGACGACAGCAACTATTTATACTTGTCAGCGTCTAATTACAGCTATGCTCTAAATGAGACAATCGGGTATATCTTTCTGACCAACCTGCAACTGTATGAAAAATATATTTTCTGCATAGAAAACATACTTTTCCAATATTTAACCCCCTAAAAATTTCAATAGTGAATTAAACTTTTAAAATATCGAGAAAATCGTAGAACATCAAATAATCAAAGTAAAAATGGGTATTTGGGGGATAGCTCAAAAGACGGGGTTTGGCCTCAGGATCACGAATCTGGAAGCGCTTTTTAATATTTTGCTTCTCTAAAGAGACATTTGCAATCAAAGTTGCAAGTTGTACCGTAGGTCATTTTTCGATTTTTTGACCATAACTTTCCACAGAAACAAAAAATTAAAAAAGCGCTTCCGGATTCGTGATCCTGAGGCCAAAACCTGTCTATCTGCCATCTTTTTTTCCAATATTTAATCCCCCAAAATTTCATTAGTGAATTTAACTTTTAAAAAGTCGAGAAAAGCTTAGAAGGTCAATTAATCAAAGTAAAAAATGGGCATTTGTTTCCTTTAGGGGTCAACTGCTAATAACTTAGCTCAAATTATTGGAGATAGCTTCAAAGACGGGATTTGGCCTCAGGATCACGAACCCGGGAGCGCTTTTTAATATTTTGCTTCTCTGAAGAGATATTTGCAATCAAAGTTGCAAGTTGTACCGTGGCGCCGGGAGTCATTTTTCGATTTTTTGACCATAACTTTCCACAGAAACAAAAAATTAAAAAAGGGCTTCCGGATTCGTGATCCTGAGGCCAAAGCCAGTCTATCTCCCATCTTTTTTTCAATATTTAACTCCCTAAAAATTTCATTACTGAATTAAACTTTTAAAAAATCGAAAAAAGCTTAGAAGATCAAATAATCAAAGTAAAAATGGGAATTTTTTGCCTTTAGGGGTCAACTGCTAATAAATTAGCTCAAATTATTGGATATAGCTCAAAAGACGGGATTTGGCCTCAGGATCACGAACCCGGAAGCGCTTTTTAATATTTTGCTTCTCTGAAGAGATATTTGCAAACAAAGCTGCAAGTTGTACCGTGGCGCCGTGGGTAATTTTTCGATTTTTTTACCATAACTTTCCCCAGAAACCAAAAATTAAAAAAGCGCTTTCGGATTCGTGATCCTGAGGCCAAAACCTGTCTATCTCCCATAACTTTAGTTAATTTATTAGCGGTCGACCCCTAAAGGAAACAAATACACAAAAAATGCGCATTTTTTACACTCTTCAATTTTCCGTTTTCGTTTGCAAAATGAAGGTAAAACGTCAAACAGAATATGTTTTCGTTTCCTAAAAAACTCACACTTTTTACCCTCTGAAGCTTTGACAGGGTAGTTGGTTGCACTGAAAATCAGATGACGAAAACTTTATTTGACAGATAAATTTGGTGAAAAAAGTTGGATTTTGCAATAAGGGGTCGTGCATATATGACGTCACGCGATTTTTGGTAGTTTTTGACCCCCCCCTCCCCCATGTCACACCCAGTCACAAACTCCAGACCCCCCTCCCCCTCGAATGTCATATCACACCCTTAATAAATATAAATTCAATATTTATTTGACATAAAATCTGATACATATTTAGAATGTTTATATTAATTATTAAATAATATTTGCAAATCGAAAGAATGAAAACGTGGCAAATTTGAAAACGTTCACGGACGTTGCACATGCAACATGCAAAAAATAACGTGACATCACGTAAGTGCTACTCCCCCCCTCCCCGCATGTCACATTTCGTCACAAATCGCAGACCCCTCCCCCCCTCAAAGAGCGTGACGTCATATATGCACGACCCCTAACAATTGAATATGGTTGATAAGCGAAACCTAATTATTTATGCACATAGCATAGCAAACGGGCAATGTTTTTTGTTCGTTTTTATCGATATAGCAGTTTCATGTAGAGAGGGTACACTTTTATCACACTTTTACAGTATTCTGTGCAAGGGTGTAAACATGTTCAACGAAATCAGCATAAGTGTCATGTAAAATTGTTCTTTAGTTAAAGTCCGTACGATATTTAAATTTCGATCTTAACATTGTGGAATTTTCTTACAAAATCATATCGTTAAAAAATAAAATTTACCAATAGGCAAAAATTTAATATATAAAGCTAGAAGTGAAGCTGGATTTCTTAGCTTACAAATGGTGTTTAGATGCCGAAGATGATATGATTTGGTACATTTTGTTGTTTTTTTTTTGCACAAAAATAAAAGCAAGTGGCACTTGCTGGATCATTGCATAGATATTTACGTGTGTGTGTAAGGGAATTAGCGGATGGTTGTGTATTTGGGAGTTTTAGAAGAGTGCTGAATAGTGATGTATATTTCTGGTATAACAGAATGTGGAGATTACAAAATAGCTGGAGAGACCTTTGAAGACCTCTTTTTTGTTTAATAACAAATAAACTAAAAATAATTTTCAAAATTTTTTTTGGTGAGACACCAGATTAGTCCATTCTTAGTTTCCAATATAAATTTTATAGAGATCTATCCATAAATACTATACGAAATTGGGTTACGACTGTTTGTATGGGGAGAGTGTTAGCCTATTAATATATAGATACTGCAATTTTTCCTAAGGTGATGAAAACATGCACCATTGGAAATTATTATGTTTCGGCTTGTAGTAATGCTACAGATTTTATTTAATAACATTTTAGTGTTGGTAAATTACAAATGCTGGTTAGGGCAAATCTACCCTTTTGCAGAAACAGTTCAAGGTTTTTCTAGCTTTTTTCTTTATCCATAACTTAGCAATATTTAGAAGACATTTTAAATTGATTTTTGATTTGATTTTTAAAAAAATGTTGGTATATAGAATATATATATAAAAATTGTTTTCAACGTGGTAAAATCGGCCAAAATCTAGCCTTTTGTAAAAACTGTTAAAGGTTTTTCTATCAAAAGTAGTTAAACTACGCAAAATCTAGCCTTATGCAAAAACAGTTTGAGCGTTTTCTAGCTTTTTTTATAAACCATAACTTAAAAATATTTAAAAAGACATTTCATATAGATTTTTGATTTCATTCTTGAAAAAAATGTGGGTATGTTGATTTAAAAAAAAAGTTATTCAAAAGTGGCTAAACCGGGAAAAATCTAGCCTTACGATGTAGGTATATTGATTTAAAAAAAAAATTGTATTCAACGTGGTAAAATCGACCAAAATCTAGCCTTTTGTAAAAACTGTTAAACGTTTTAATATTGTTTTTTTTTGTGTAATTGTGTATTTTTTTATGCTGTGAAAATAATAAAAACAGAATATCCCCTGAGGAAGCCAAGGAAGTTGGCGAAACGTTGGGCCGAATAGTGGAATAATTTCATTCGCACTAAAAAACCCATTAGATCGGATAAGCTTATACATACGGTGACCATCCGTTCTGTTTTTGGCAGAACAGTTCTGTTTTTAAGGAGCTTGTTCTGCGTATTTTTTTTCTAAGGAAAATAACAGAAATGTTCTGTTTTTAAGCAAATGTTCTGGTTTTGTTCTGCTATTTTGTGCCGGTAACATTTTTTAACAAATGTAATGAGTAGCTCTGTAAAGTAAGTTTGCTTAATAATTTCAAAACTTTATGAAAAATTTAAAATCTTTCAAAATATTTTAAAAATAATTTAGTTAGAAAGCGGCCAAGTGCTTCAGCGAAATCAAAAATTGAGCACGTTAAAATGCAATAACGTACCAAATTTGGAAATTCCGTACCCGGAAAAAAATTCGTACCAAAATTGGTACATTTCGGCCAAAACGGCAACCGTGGTTATGGTAGGTTTTAAATTAAGAAGGAAATGTCTCTGACCATCAAGAAATACTATTCACAAAAAGGAAAAATATACTTAAAAAATTACTTTCCATTGATGTACTTTGGTTGAAATTATTTGAGATTGCAATTTCAATGTTTCTAAGACGTTGGCAACATTTTTTACTGCAAAGAGATGATTTCGCCATGAAAAATACTTTTTATTCCAAATATTGAGAGTGTAATAGTTTATAGCCGGGTAGCGAAATTTTCACGTGAAGCAATACCTAGCCTTAAGTGAAAAGAGTTCCGTTTTTTCAAAAAAAATGTATGGTCACCGTACTTATACATTGTCTACATAAAAAGAAACGAACCCATATAGTTTTTCTATCTTTTTTCCTTAACCATAACTTAAAAATATTTAAAAAGACACCTCATATCGATTTTTGATTTGATTTTTAAAAAAAATGTGGGTATGTTGATTTAAAAAAAGTTATTCAAAAGTGGTTAAACCTCGCAAATTCTAGATTTATGCAAAACCAGTTTGAGGGGTTTCTAGCTTTTTTTCCTTAACCATAATTTAGAAATATTTAAAGACATTTTAAATTGATTTTTGATTTGATTTTTGCAAAAAAAAAAAAAAATTTGGTATATTGATTTAAAAAAAAAAATTATCAAAATTGGTGAAACCGGTCAAAATCTAGCCTCTTGTAAAAACTGTTAAAGGTTTTTCTATCTTTTTTCCTTAGCTATAACTTAAAAATATTCAAAAAGATATTTCATATCGATTTTTGATTTGATTTTTGAAAAAAATGTGGGTATGTTGATTTAAAAAGAAGTTATTCAAAAGTGGTTAAACCTCGCAAAATCTAGCCTTATGCAAAAACAGTTTGAGCGTTTTCTAGCTTTTTTCATTAGCCATAACTTAAAAATATTTACAAAGACATTTCATATCGATTTTTGATTTGATTTTTGAAAAAAATGTGGGTATGTTGATTTAAAAAAAAGTAATTCAAAAGTGGTTAAACCGGGCAAAATCTAGTTTTATGCACAACCAGTTTGAGGGGTTTCTAACTATTTTTATAAACCATAACTTAAAAATATTTAAAAAGACATTTCATATCGATTTTTGAATTGATTTTTGAAAAAAATGTTGGTATATTGATTTAAAAAAAAAGTTATTCAAAAGTGGTTAAACCGGGCAAAATCTAGCCTTACAATGTTGGTATATTGATTTAAAATAAAATGATCAAAATTGGTGAAACCGGGCAAAATATAGCCTTATGGAAAAACAGTTTGATGGATTTCTAGCTTTTTTCCTTAACCATAACTTAAAAATATTTAAAAAGACATTTCATATAGATTTTTGATTTGATTTTTGAAAAAATGTGGGTATGTTGATTTAAAAAAAAAGTTATTCAAAAGTGGTTAAACCTCGCAAAATCTAGCCTTATGCAAAAACAGTTTGAGCGTTTTCTAGCTTTTTTCATTAACCATAACTTAAAAATATTTAAAAAGACATTTCATATAGATTTTTGATTTGATTCTTGAAAAAAATGTGGGTATGTTGATTTAAAAAAAAGTTATTCAAAAGTGGTTAAACCGGGCAAAATCTACACCTTTTCCAGCTGTATTTGAGAAAAGGTCACATGTATTTGAGAAACGCGCAAATCTATTTGAGAAAAGGAAAATGTATTTGAGAAAAGGGAAAATGTATTTGAGAAACGGGCAAATCTATATGAGAAATGGGTAAATGTATTTGAGAAAGGGAAAATGTATTTGAGAAAAGCGAAAATGTATTTGGGAAATGGGCAAATGTATTTAAGAAAAGCTAAAAAATATTCTAAAAACGGTGTAATTCAATATACATATAATTTTGATGTATTGAAGTACACAGGTTTTTAGTATATTTCCAAGCTTTTCTGAAATACAATTGCCCATTTCTCAAATACATTTTCCCTTTTCACAAATACATTTTCCTTTCCTCAAATACATTTAACCGTTTCTCAAACACATTTTCCACTTTCTAAAATACATTTTCCTTTTCTCAAATACATTTATCCATTTCTCAAATAGATTTGCCCGTTTCTCGAATACATTTGAACTTTTCTCAAATACAGTTGGAAAAGGTGTAGTTTTATGCACAACCAGTTTGAGGGTTTTCTAGCTTTTTTTATAAACCATAACTTAAAAATATTTAAAAAGACATTTCATATCGATGTTTGAATTGATTTGTGAAAAAAATGTTGGTATATTGATTTAAAAAAAAAGTTATTCAAAAGTGGTTAAACCGGGCAAAATCTAGCCTTACAATGTAGGTATATTGATTTAAAAAAAAAAATTGTATTCAACGTGGTAAAATCGGCCAAAATCTAGCCTTTTGTAAAAACTGTTAAAGGTTTTTCTATCTTTTTTTCCTTAACCAATACTTAAAAATATTTAAAAAGACACCTCATATCGAGTTTTGATTTGATTTTTGAAAAAAAATGTGGATATGTTGATTTAAAAAAGTTATTCAAAAGTGGTTAAACCTTGCAAATTCTAGCCTTATGCAAAACAAGTTTGAGGGTTTTCTAGCTTTTTTTTCCTTAACCATAATTTATATTATATATTTAAAAAGACATTTTATATTGATTTTTGAAAAAAAAAAAAAATTTAGGTATATTGATTTATAAAAAAAAAATTATCAAAATTGGTGAAACCGGGCAAAATTTAGCCACTTGTAAAAACTGTTAAAGGTTTTTCTTTCTTTTTTCCTTAGCCATAACTTAAAAATATTCAAAAAGACATTTCATATCGATTTTTGATTTGATTTTTGAAAAAAATGTGGGTATGTTGATTTAAAAAAAAAGTTATTCAAAAGTGGTTAAACCTCCCAAAACCTAGCTTTATGCAAAAACAGTTTGAGGGTTTTCTAGCTTTTTTCCTCAATCATAACTTTGAAATATTTAAAAAGACATTTTATATTGATTTTTGATTTGATTTTCGAAAAAAATGTAGATATATCGATTTAAAAAAAAAGTATTCTAAAGTGCAAAATTTCGATCTTAAGATTGTGGAATTTTTTTACAAAATCATATCGTTAAAAAAATAAACTTTACCAACAGGCAAAAAGTTAAATACATAAAGCCAGAAGTGAAGCTGGATTTCTTAGCTTACAAATGGTGTTTAGATGCCGAAGATGATATGATTTGGAGCATTTTGTTGTTTTTTTTGGCACAAAAATAAAAGCAAGTGGCAGCCGCTGGATCATTGCATAGATATGTACGTGTGTGTGTAAGGGAATGACCGGATGGTGGGTGTGTCTTTGAGAGTTTTATAAGAGTGCTCAATAGTGATGTATGCTGAATAGTTCGGGTATAACAGAATGTGGAGATAATAAAATAGCTGGAGAGTTTGGAGACCTATTTTTTGTTTAATAACGGCGGCCGCCGTGGTGTAGCGGTTAAGTGTTCGGCCTTCTACACCAAGTCGTGGCGGTTCGATGCCCGGCAAAAGTGACAACAAAAATTATTTAGAAAAACAATTTTTCTAAACGGGGTCGCCCCTCGGCAGTAGTTTGGCAAACTCTCCGGGTGTATTTCTGCCATGAGAAGCTTCTCAGCAAAAAATTAATTTGCTTTGCAAGTGCCGTTCGGAGTCGGCAAAAAACTGTAGGTCCCGCCAACTTGTAGGAAAACTCAAAAGCAACACACTACAAGTTGGAAAGAGAAGCTCGGCAAAAAATCTCGTTAGAGGTTATGATAACCTGTTGGTATATCGCCGTCATTAGTAATAAATAAACTAAGAATAATTTCCAAATTTTTTTTGGTGAGACAGCAGATTAGCCCATTCTAAGTTTCCAATATAAATTTTATAGGGATCTATCCATAAATAATATACGAAATTGGGTTACGAAAGTTTGTATGCGGAGAGTGTTAGCCTATTAATATATATATAATAATAGGGTGGCCCAAAAAACCAGCTTCAAAAATTCTCCCAAGGCAACCCTCCATTTTTGAAGTTCAGTTCTTAGGCGGCGATATGAAATTTTGATTGAGAGTAAAATTTGAGAAAATGGATGACGATGGAACGGAAGTTATGGCAGGGTAATATAAATTGTAGTCGACTTTCAGGCGTATGTTGCAGACTTTCAGGCGTAGGCTTTTTTCTTATATCTCGGGAACCGCTCAACCGATTTGGATAACATTTGGCATTATAGATAGTATGATTCATTCTAAGATTATATGCGTGGTTATTGCCACATGGGGCAGTTCACAGGGTTGCCACTTATCTAAATTTTTTTTTTAAATATTGAGCAAGATATGCCAATATTGGTATCAAATGAAAGGTGTTTTCGACCGTATTCCAAATATGTAAATCTCAAGCAGGGTTGCCACCTAGGGTTGCCACCTAAACACATTTTATTTATTTTTCTCTATATCTCGGGAACCGCTCAACCGATTTGGATTGACATTATAGATAGTATGATTCATTCTAAGATTATATGCGTGGGTGTTGCCACTTAGGGCGGTTCACAGGGTTGCCACCTAACTAAATTTTTTTAAATATAGAGCAAGATATGCCAATATGGGTATCCAATGAAAGGTATTATCGACCGTATTCCAAATATTTAAATCTCAAGCAGGGTGTCCACCTAGGGTTGCCACCTAACCGCATTTTATTTATTTTTATTAATATCTCGGGAACCGCTCGACCGATTTGGATAAAGTTTCGCATTATAGATAGTATGATTCATTCTAAGATTATATGCGTGGGTGTTGCCACTTTGCCAATTTTTTTTAAATATTGAGCAAGATATGCCAATGTGGGTATCAAATGAAAGGTATTATCGACCGTATTCCAAATATTTAAACCTCAAGCAGGGTTGCCACCTAGGGTTGCCACCTAACCGCATTTATTTATTTTTATTGATATCTCGGGAACCGCTTGACCAATGAGAATAAAGTTTGGCATTATAGATAGTATGATTCATTCTAAGATTATATGCGTGGGTGTTGCCACTTTGGCCTGTTCATAGGGTTGCCACCTACATTTTTTTTTAAATATTGAGCAAGATATGCCAATGTGGGTATAAAATGAAAGGTATTTTTGACCGCATTCCAAATATGTAAATCTCAAGCAGGGTTGCCACCTAACCGCATTTTATTTATTTTTATTGATATCTCGGGAACCGCTTGACCGATGTGGATAAAGTTTGGCATTATAGATAGTATGATTCATTTTAAGATAATACGCGTGGGCAGCGGTTCACAGGGTTGCCACCTATCTCAATTTTATTAAATATTGAGCAGAATATGTCAACATGGGTATCAAATGAAAGATATTTTCGACCGTATTCCAAATATGTAAATCTAAAGAGGGTTTGCCACCTAGGGTTGCCACCTAACCGCATTTTATTTATTTTTCTCTATATCTCGGGAACCGCTCGACCGATTTGGATAAAGTTTCTCATTATAGATAGAATGATTCATTCTTAGGTTATATGTGTGGATGATTCCATTTGAGGCTGTTCACAGGGTTGCCACCTATCTCAATTTTTTTTAAATATTGAGCAAGATATGCAAATATGGTTATCAAATGAAAGGTATTTTCAATATTTTGATTTCCAGAGCTTTAAGGCCGTTAGTGAAAGACAAAAACTTCGTTTTTTCTTGTTCTCCTACGCGTTTCGATGTTTTCTACATCTTCTTCAGGGAGTCTGGTTTATTTAACATAAAACATAAAACAAAAATGACCATTATTAATATGTCCACAACAAACCACATTCATCAATATTTCACTTACATTAGTTAGTATAATTATATGCATTAATATATCATTTAATTATGACTACAACAATAACAATAATGAACAGCACAACATTCTGCACATTTAAAAAGTTTGACTGCGTCCATTTCCTCGTACATTGTGACTGATATGTATTTTCGGTGATACTGGTATTTTCGGTCGCATTTCAAATATGACAATATCTGGCAGGGTTTCTGGCTAAGGTTGCCCCCAAACCGTATTTTATTTTATTTTTCCTTATATCTCGGGAACCACTTTGCCGTTTTGTATTAAATTTGGCATTATTATTAGTATGATTCATTCTAAGACTAAATACATGGCGGTTGCCACTTGTGGCGGTTCAAAGGGTTGCCACCTATCTATTTTTTTTTTAATACTGAGCAAGATATGCCTATATGGTTATCAAGTGAAAGGTATTTGAAACCGTGTTCCAAATATTTAAATTTCAACTAGGTGGCAAGTCTTCCTATCTTTCTTCGTACAGCTCTCTTTCCCATCTCCCTCCCTTTTGCTCTTCGTTGCCCTCTTTCCTTCTACCACGCCGCTCTTCCTCTATATCCCATTCGTATTGGCCCCTGTTAATTTAGGCCTAATTCTACCCATGTACCAAATTTTAAGGAAAACGCACCATATATAAGATATTTTCGAATGGATCGTTTCCTTGGTCCTCTTCCCGGAAGTAAGATATTGTGAATCTAAACCAGGCCTAGGCACTTAGTGCGACAATTGTCCGAAAATCTGAGAACCAAATTCACATAGATTATTACGCTCTTTGCTTGGCCTCTCGAACAATGACATTGTTGCTATGATCGCATTGACCATTCAATGGATGTCGTTGGTTATACACGGTTTCGGTACTTGCTAGTGAGCGACGGAGCAAACAGATGCGATAACCGCTCTTCGCTAACACCACTTCACTTCCAATTTTGCCGGGTCCTGATCTAAACCATTCTCGAATACATCTTATTCATATTTTGTTATTTCTGAAATTAAGAAGTTAACTTAGTTGATTTGATTTTTAACTTCTTTCACGTGTACTGGCTACGCGCGTTTTTTTTTTAGAATGGGGATCAATATAATTCTTTAATTTTTTCAGATTTTTTGATGGATGGGAAAAGGGTGCTCAATGAACCCTAAGTTTCGCGCTTTGTATGAAAAAGTCAAAAAAATAAAACACTATATTAATTTTTTAGTGTGTATCTTTGTTGTAGTTGTTTTAAATTTGTAAAACAGATGCAAAAATTATCATCGATAAGATGTAGATTAACAAAACTTAATATTATACAGAAAAAAATCTCATAGCAGTACCCAAAGTAATACCTGTTTGAAATATTTCATAAATTTCACTTATGGAAAACCATGCCGTCCGATATTCCTACAACAAGGCAGTCAAATGTGTGTTTCCGCTCAAATGAATACATTTATTTCTTCCTACGCAGTTGTACTTTTTGCAAAAAAATTACCAAAATTACAGTTATTCACTTTTTTTCATAATGTTAATGTCTTTGAGATATGTCTTGCCGTGGGAATATTAGGTTGAAACTCTCCCAGAATATTTGTTTTTTGAATAGCTAAAAATGTAGGCGTACCTAGATCTGTAAACCTTACTTGATTTTTCGCCTATATAATATGGGCCACCCTAATGTGTGTACTCATATAAATAGATATGAGTATTAAATTGTTGAGACTGGGGATTCCAATTTCCGGGATTTCTAGCCTCTCGGGATTTGAAAGTTCAATCCCGGAATCCCGGGATTGTCCTGATTTTTTTTTTGCTAAAAATGGCACCCCATATCTATGTAATAAAGTAGACTAAATTATAGTAATTCATTTAAGTATGTACTATGTATGTATTTATTAAGGCAGTAATTTTTATAACGAACGAAAAGTAACATTAAATTTGTAACTCAAAGTTACTATTCAGCAACTTGAAACATAAGTTGTTTGTACTACTGGTAATACATAGCCAAATATACGTACATATTTGATTAATAACGACTTACATATACACACCTAGATCTAAAGAGAGCTAATTCAAAAATCTTAAATTTTGAGCTATGCATACTACGGCGCTTTCCCATTCAATACCCACCGATCTGTATACTCGATTAACTAATAGCTACACTACCCACCGAGAAAGGGCTGTTAAGAATTAAAAATTCCATTGGGATATATGGGAAAAGCAGACAGTTTTTCGAGTTTTTTGAACATTTAGATATTTTGAGTTTATCGCTGTTTACGTCTAGGTGTGCGATATGTAAATCGTTATTAATCAAATATGTACGTAAAAAATTTACATTAAATTTGTAAAAAAAATAATCCAGGAATTTGGTAAAATTTTTTTGTACCACAGGTACAAAAAGCTTATTTGATACATTAATAACGACTTAGTTATGTGTTTTTTTTTAATTAAATTTTTTCCATTTGGTCTCCGACAATTCAGGTATGCATAGTAATAATAAAAATTTCATTGTAGATAAAAATAACAAGTAAGGAAGTCTAAGTTCGGGTGAAACCGAACATTACATACCAAGCTGTGCACATAAAGTGGGCGTGATCGTTCACCGATTTTTCTTATTTTCTGTGGTAGTACTCTACATAAACATAACATGCCTGGTACATAGTTTCGTATATCTATCTCACACCGTTCTGAAGTTGTTAGCAGTCGAATTTAAAAATTGCTTGACTCATAAGTGGGCGGTGCCACGCCCACTTTCCAAAATTTTGAAAAAATTATGTAAAGAATATGAAAGTTGATGTATGTACCAAATTATATTATTATAGCGAAATCAGTTAATTAGATATGGACTTTTCAATATTTCCACCTCCTTTCAATATAACTTTTATGAAAAAGTAGGCGTGGTCGCGAAGCGATTTCGTTTATTTTCTATAGCTGAATTTACCACAACAATAGTATGTCCTCTACGAAATTTCGTTATACTAGCATAAACTGTTCTGAAGTTATTAAGAGTCAAAATTTTAAAATTTCTTCAAATATACGTGGGAGGTACCACGCCCCCTTTTCAAAAATTTTTATAAAATCGGCCTTAGAACATCTAAATCAATACATATTGCAAATTTTATCATTGTAGCTGCTTCTAATATTGAATTAACCCTTTTTATACGTTTTTCGAAATTTTCGATATCGAAAAAGGGGCGTGGTTATGGTCCGATTTTACCCATTTTCAATAGCAATCTATTCTGAACCCAAATAAGTACGCATGCCAAATTTGGTGAAGATATCTCATTATTTGCTCAAGTTATCGTGTTAACGGACAGACGGACAGACGGACAGACGGACGGACATGGCTCAATCAAATTTTTTTTCGATCCTGATCATATTGATATATGGAAGTCTATATCTATCTCGATTCCTTTATACCTGTACAACCAACCGTTATCCTAACAAAGTTATAATACCCTGTGTACAAGTACAGCTGGGTATAAAAAGGAATGCCATTTGACTAAGAGAAAAATTACTTTATCTGAAGTTTGAAGTGTGATCTTAAAGAAATGATTGCATTTATAGTGTCATCTCTTAACCTGGACCTGAATTTGTTGCATATATAAATACAAGATAACTTAAATGTATTTCAAAATTTATTATCGGTAAACCCGGGAATTAGGGCTAGTAATCCCGGGATTTTCGGGGCTTAAAAACAACGGGATCCCGGGATTGGAATCCCTAGTTGAGACTAATTATGAGTTCGTGTAATATTAAGGAGTATTAATGAGCGAGAGAATGAGAAAAGTGACACGTTCAATTTGCAGAAGTATGGGTTGTATTTTTAAAAAATGTATTATACATGGCGTGCTTTTAAATCTTTTTAGTGGGAGTAAATTACAAATTGGAGGATGGGATCGTGTGTAGAAGTCCACGCAAGTGGGGAAAGTTTCTGACCGCCATTCAACTGGGATTGGCCAGAGCGATTCTTCTATGTGCGGTCCAAGCAGCTCACTACGTCCGAGTCGTATCCTCTGGATAGCCACTGAACATTCGTTCGGTGGTGAACTGATGTGAGGGGGCGACAACCTGACAAAACCACTCCGACATACATAATTGGTTTAAGGGCTTGTAATAAGATAATAGCTTATGGCGTTGGGTGTTAAAAATGAGAACAGTGATAACGCCATTTCTTGTAATGATTACAATAAAAGTTGAGAAATGTGGGGTGCAAAAAATATCATTTAAAGGCAGTTATTTATATAAAATTGATAAAAATAAATTATTAAAATAAATTAAATTAATTAATTGAAGTAAAGGTACATAGTCAATATAAATACAAATAGGTTCAAAAGGTGGATTACAAAACAAGCTAGTTACAAGTGAACTTGTTGAAAAACAAAAAAATAAAAATATAAAAGGAAAAAAAAAGTTGTTATATTTTTAATTGGAAGCCGATTATATGATAGGCCGTAACAGAACTTCAATATCGTCATGGCTTAATCCATGAAGCCATAATTTTACCAGCTTTACGAAAACGCTTATTCTTCGAATTGATTGTATATCCCTATGAAGTTTATTACACGATACTATGGTATAGAAGTTTCGATACAGAGTTGTGCGTGAGGCAGGAACTGTAACATTAGTGTGAGAATTGCTTCTTAACATGATTGAAGTATATATTGGACTTCGTAAATACCCACTCCTCATAAAAAAAATTTTAAAACTTTAAAATAGTACAAGTGTCTTACAGGTAGAATGTTTAATCTTTTAACGAGATTCATGGAGTGCGTTAAACGTCTTGCATTACAAATTCTACGTATAAGACACTTTTGCAACATTAAGAGTGGACGAATTTTACTCGAGTATGCACCACCCCAGCAGGTTATGCCATATTGCAGTTTAGACTGTATTAGTCCATAGTACATCATTTTCAGTACACTACTTGCACAAAGTTTTTGAAGGCGATAAAATGAGCGAGCAGTTGCTAGCAAGTAATTTTTCAAAGCACAGATATGCGACGACCAGCTCAGGTTGTGATCGACTAAAAACCTAAATACCTAAAATTTTATACAACTTCGACATTGAAACACATTGCGTCACAGTTCAATTCCGGAGAATAATTAACTCTTGACTCGTTCTCAAAACAAGTATCCAAGCATCATATTAGTCATAGACAAGTCTAAGAGTTTTAACCAAGTTTTTGGAAGCACATACATACTTTTCTCACAAACTTTGTTTGGTATCATTTTACAAGATGGTAAACTTTCTTCGAAAATTATCGAGATTGCTGTCAAAAGACGAATCTTGGCCCCAGTACCAGCGCGTCAATAAGGGATCCCTCATCTTTGTCTGATATTAAAACAACCATTACAACTTAATCTACCTTTTACTGAAAAATTTTGTTTATCCCTTTTTCTTCAAAATTTTAAGCATTTTCCCATCACTTGCATGAAAAATACGTGTCAGTTTTACTCCCAGCCTTTCATATCTACTTACAGAAATTAAATTTTTAATTTTCGGATTATTGATACTGGGAGTTTTGGACACCAAACTTGACAAATTTTGATGAGAATTGAGCAATCTTGAAAAATGGTACCCTTTGTTTAGGCAATTAAAGTGAATGCATTTTTATTGTATAAATAGCAGTATTTTAGTTAAATGAAAATCTACCACTTTTTGCTTAAATCTACCACTTATTTTTGAAATTTCTACCACCAAAAAAAAAATATTCAAGTCCGAACACTGTTTCCAGGGGATCCCAACAGCAGCGTCTGTCATCATGAGGTGCGGTTGCAAGCGGGCGTCTGTCTTGGATCAAGCGGCTCGCTATATAAATGTGTAACTTAAATCCAACTCCCCGAGAAACGGGTTGTGCGTAGGGTTTGGGACCCACCACATAAAACAAAATTCCAAAGAGATCTAACAGACAAGCCTCGGATAAGATAACTCACTTTTCAAACGAGCTAGGACTATGATTAATGAAATCAGGGTGTGTACGTGGAATGTCCGAACCCTAATTAGGGAAGGTGACGATGCCCGCCTAGTTGAGGTCCTCAATAAGCCAAAAGCTGACATCACCGCTATACAGAAAATACTATGGACGGGGCAAGGTTATAAGATCATCCGAGCCTGCAATGTCTACTGGAGCGGCCATACTAATGAGCGCAGATTCGGCGTCGGTTTTGTGGTAGGAAATAGGCTTGTGAAACATGCACAGAGCCAAAAAGTTCATCTATAATCAAAGAGATCGACGTCTAAAAAAGCTTTTTGGTCGGGGAGAGCGAGTGGGGACAAATTTGAAGAAATTTGTGCTAGGAAATCTTTTAGATTTTAGCTTGAATTTCTTCTCAAATTTATTGAAAAGGAAATCGGCTAAAAAGAAGGAGTTAGCTTCTTATTTAGGAATTTTTTATGTACTTTTGTCAAAAACTTCTGCTTGTTTTTATGAGAAAATTTGTATAAAGAACATCCTCTTATTTTCACTAGATTCATATTGAATTTATTGAAAAGGAAAACTATTTATTTTTAAAAGATCCCTTATTAATTCAAATTTTGCTATTAACGTCTTAACATATGTACATACAAAATATGTACATAAAAGTATACCTTCTTCAAATGTGTAATTCGACGCTACCAAGCACAAGTACACGATAACATCATGGTAGAGATCTCCGTTCAGCTTAATAATTGTTAGTTCGATTCGCGGTGAAGGCAATAATGCAAGTGGACATGTGGTGAGGCAAAAAGAACAAAGGTGTAATTAGACGTCGGCAAGTTAAGTATACGATGGCATGGTAGTGTAGATTGGACTAGACTAGACATCTGGGTTGAGCGTTCATTATACCTTTCATGAACTTGAAATGGCATTATAACTTTGGTCCGATGTTTGTAAGTATGAGAAGAAGAAGAGATAGACCGACTAATAAGTATACCGTTATTATCAGGACGATGAGTTGATTCGATTTAGCCATGTCCGTCCGTCTGTCCGTCTGTTTGTACGCAAACTAGTCCCTCAATTTTTGAGATATCTCGATGAAAATCATGACGCTTATTCATGAAAGGTATATAGCCTTCGGCACAGCCGAAGACAGCTTTCCTTACTTGTTTTTTTTTTTTTAATTTGAATTTAAAATCATAGAGAAATCCGCTAAACTTTGTTCTGATTTATAGGGCATTTTATGTGACTTTTTGCTCTGTGTGTAGTGTCCTTCACAGCCATTAATGAGCGTCTCGCCACAATCCGATTTAAAATACGATTTTTCACCATATCGTTTATCTGCGTGCACGCTCCGACCGAGGAAAAGGACGACGTGGAAAAAGATGCATTCTACGCGAAATTAGAAGAAACTTATGAGCACTGCCCACGTCATGATATCAAAGTCATGCTTGGCGACTTTAATGCCAAGGTGGGCAAAGAGGGTGTATTTGGCCCCACTGTCGGAAAGTTCAGCCTACATGATGAGACTTCGCCAAATGGATTCAGACTGATTGACTTCGCCGGTGCACGAAACATGGTCGTATCCCGCACCAGTTTCAAGCATAAAAAGATCCATCAAGCTACATGGCTATCGCCAGATCGGAAAACACGCAGCCAGATCGATCACTTTGTGATAGACCAGGGATGGGCAAAATGCTCGTATGAGTATTTTCCATATACGGGCGAGCTTTGAACATTTAGGTGCAGGGTGAGGAACGTTCAAGTGCAGGTATGTGGGGCGAAGAACGCAGGAAGAGAATAATATATGTACAAACACACATACGATTGATAGAGAGAGTATTTGGCCTTATACGTCTGTGACTGTACACACTGCTAACCACGGTTGCCGTTTTGGCCGAAATGTACCATTTTTGTACGAATTTTTTTCCGGGTACGTTGGTACGCAACTTCCAAATTTGGTACGTTTTTGCCAGTTTAACTTCAACGCAAATCCAATGACACTGCTACAAATATAAAAAAACACATTTGAAATGACTATTTTCCACTACCCTTCTTCACTGCAGTAGAAGTGAAGTGGTACCGGTTGGGAAAGGGCGAAAAAATAGCGACCCCTAAGGGTTGGCAAATTTTCTTATATTTGAATCAAAACTTTTTTATGCTTACCTTTTGTACTCCAGCTAATTCATCATCTCAGGTGCTTTTTATTAAAAAATATATTTTCATACTCTTTTTATACATAAAAAAGGATATTTTTAGCGTTTTTTTAACGCGGTTTAGCTCCAGTAAATGTTAATATTTTTTCGATATATTTTGACCAAGGTCTTAGAATACATTGAAGCTTATAATTCCGATGGAAACAGGGTGTCCATTTTTTTTTGTATGGAGCGTGAGGCGCCTTAATGCATATACTGCAAAATGAATCGACTTGTAAATAATTAAATGTATATGAATGTCAAAAATGCGCTGCTTAACATAAAGTCGACTTCAGTGAAATGCTAGCCAGCAGAAGCAACACCCGAAAATTTTATAAAAAAATTCGACGAATGACGGAAGGTTTTAAACCCAGGGCAAACTCCGAAAAAAATGAAAACGGCGACCTGGTGGCAGATGTTCAGAGAGTGCTAAGGTTATGGAGGGATCACTTCTCTGCCCTTCTAAACGGAGGAACAGAGCAACAATCCAGAGAAGAGGACGAGCCCGACCCCACAATGGAAGACGATGAAATCGAAGTTCCACAACCCGACTATAACGAGGTGCGAATAGCTATATCACGGCTAAAAAATAATAAAGCAGCGGGTGCTGATGGTAAGGTGCATGCACCGGCTCTTGTGCAGAACATGGTCGGCTGAGTGCATGCCTGAAGATTGGAATAAGAAGGTTGATGCCGCAAACGGCGCCAACAATCGTGGAATCAGCCTTTTGGGTATCGCATATAAGGTCCTGTCAAGCGTATTGTGCGAAAGACTGAAGCCTGACGTAAACCGACTGATTAGACCTTATCAGTGTGGCTTCAGACCTGGTAAGTCTACCATCGACCAGGTTTTTACAATACGCCAAATCTTGGAAAGAGCAGCATCATCAGCTCGGTCAGACGCGAGGAGGACCTCTCCGAGCGGTTCGAAACTAAGCGAGGTTTCAGGCAGGGCGACCCCCTATCGTGCGATTTATTTAATTTGATGTTGGAGAAAATAATACAAGCTGCAGAACTGAATCGCGCTGGAACAATATTTTACAAGAGCATACAATTGTTGGCGTATGCCGAAGACATCGACATCATTGGCCTCAACAACCCCGCCGTAACTTCTGCGTACTCCAAATTAGAAAAAGAAGCGAAAAAATGGGTTTGGTGGTGAACAAAGGTAAAACGAAGTACCTGCTGGCATCAAGCAAAGAGTCAGCGCATTCGCACTTGGCAACCACGCCACTGTTGGCAGCAATAATTTCGAGATAGTAAGGGCTTTTTATACCTGCATTAATACCAACAACAATGTAAGTCTGCAAATCTATCGAAGGATAACTCTTGCAAACAAATGCTACTTTGGGCTGAGTAGGCAATTGAGAAGTAAAGTCCTCTCTCGATGTACAAAAGCAACACTCTATAAGTCACTTATCGTACCCGTCCTCCGATATGGTGCAGAAGCATGGACACTGACACCATCCTCTAGGAGCTTATTGGCATCGTCGACCTCCTCCAGATTGTTATCCGGTGCTACCGCCGCTGGGAAAACTTTAACTCTGGCGTGCCTGACGCCATAAACTAACTTGCCTCCCCTCTTTTCGAGTTCCCCTAGGCACTCGTTGTTTATCAATTGCGAGCCATGAATGCAACTAGCTAAAAATTACCAGTCCCTGTAATCCCTTATACATGTGAGATGCATCAAAAACCTTTCTTAAAAACACATGTCTACATACTTTTGTACATGACCATAGATTATTTCTAAACAATGGTATTCATCATTGGGTTGACCTTGGGCTTTTAGACAGTTTTTGTTTTTTATTATTTTATTTCATTATTTTTTCGTGAGGAAATATGAACTGAACCACTGGTTAGCAGAACAATAAAAAGGCATTCGCATTTTTCTTCCTATACCGGAACCCATAAATAGCATAACAAAGAAAATAACTTTGTATATTGTATATAACACTTACACTTCTTGAAATGTCAATTTCCTCGAGACATATGGGTCATTCCATATGAAATTTAGCACTAAAATTTAAAAATGCCCCTTTATTAAAATGTGTGTTTTGAGAAAAATTTACCCACGCGCTGCAGGAACCAGACAAGCCGACATATGTTTCGATGATACCGGAATTACATCTCTTCATGGACTTTTTCTTCCCGGCATTGTGAGAGTCGAACTCACAACACTGTAGTGACTTGTATGCTAGAAGGTCTAACACCTTAGGCCACTACCATTGTGTATCAATACAAGTGTAAACTCTTCTGCATATACGTCAAAATTCCAAAATGAGTTTAACACCTGTTTACGATTGTGGTTAATAACAAGTGTGATATCATAGGCATAGGCGTGAAAATTTCAAAGTGAGTTTAGTCACCTGTTTTTAATTTCCTTTTTTGTCTCACTTCTGTCCATCATCCCATCTCTTTCTACCACTCGGTAAAAGATAGG
Organism: Campiglossa producta; assembly: GCA_964058755.1. Taxonomy (NCBI): domain Eukaryota; kingdom Metazoa; phylum Arthropoda; class Insecta; order Diptera; family Tephritidae; genus Campiglossa; species Campiglossa producta. The sequence continues at coordinate 93,092,206 of CAXKVI010000001.1, forward strand.
ATGCTGCCATGTTGATGTGTGCAGGATGTTAAACAACGCCATTGCTATTCTGTTATTCGGTGATGGCGACATTTTAATATGTGCAGGATGTAAACAAACCAACATTTTAATGTGTGTTGTCAAAAGAAGAGTTCACACTTGTACTGATACACAATGGCTACTACCCAGCTTGAAGGTAAACCCTTCTCAGTGTCCATTTATGCATATATTTATACTTCCATATAGAACATTTTCTGTAATTTCAATGCTAACTTATATGAAAGATTTGCGAATTTTTAGGACTTGGTGTGAAACCTATGAAAGAATTTTCTATGCTTAATGCACGAATATTTTTTCATTTATAACATTTAAACTCTTTGTTGCTTTTGACTTGTAGTCTATTGCTGCAAATACCGAGAAAACACATTTTCATACAATCTCGAAAATTGCTTCACAATACCGTAGCATTGAAATTACAGAAAATGTTCTATATGAAAGTATAAATATATGCATAAATGGACACTGAGAAGGGTTTACCTTCAAGCTGGGTAGTGGCCTAAGGTGTTAGACCTTCTAGCATACAAGTCACTACAGTGTTGTGAGTTCGACTCTCACAATGCCGGGAAGAAAAAGTCCATGAAGAGATCTAATTCCGGTATCATCGAAACATATGTCGGCTTGTCTGGTTCATGCAGCGCGTGGGTAAATTTTTCTCAGAAAACACATTTTCATACAATCCCGAAAATTGCTTCACAATAACGTCGGTATTTGCAGCAATAGACTACAAGTCAAAAGCAACAAAGAGCTTAAATGCCCCTATATTTTTTTTTCTGCATAGTGGTAAATTTTTTGAGTTATGAATTTTTGAATTTTAGGCATTTTCAAAATTGCATTTTTTCATTATTTTCTAGTTCGTGAACCAATTGACGGAATTGGATCAAATTTTAGGACTGGGCTAATGATTGTTAGATCCAAAGTACATTAAACAAAGTAATAGTGAACTTGACAGTTCTCTCTTTTCTGTAGGAGTTTTCCCGTCAAATGAAAAAAAAATATTAACCCGTTCTGTTTAAGATTTTTAAATTTTTTCAAGAGTGTCAAGAAATAGCAAATTGTTTCATATAAATATATTACCGCTTGCCTCAGTTCCTTGTACGTTGAAATAGAGTTTAGAGTTCAGATTAGATAGACTCTAGCACATTTTAGCTAAGATGGATGGTCTAATCTTTTTTAAACTGGATCTTAGACCGGAAACGAAACTGTGAGCGATTAAAATCGATTCATGACCCCCGCGGGTTAGGGGTTTATAATGAAATGGAATGCCTGTCGCAAGGGGCGACTAAAATCCATTTCGACCACGGTCACGGGGTTGATGAGATTGGAAATTGGAATAGTACCGCAAGGTGGTTCGGCAGCTGTGAGAACGTATACTCAATATCGTACAACCCTGTTTTGAACGTCAAGTCCCTTTTACAACAGCAAAAGCGATTAACAGTCGATTAATTTCACGAAACCGAAAACTTTTTTTATAAATTGATTGCTTTATTTCTCGGACACATATTTTCCTTGATAAGACGGTACCCTGGTTTTGACTTCAGTATGCAAAAAGCTCTAATGGAAACCAATCCACCAGTTTCTGCGACACTCTGGGGACAACCTTCTTGTGGTGCCATCGGCGGAAATCCATAAATACATACTCAATACACTGATAAAAATAATTGTCCTAAAATTGAGGAAACGTACTACTTGGCTTAAAAAAACAATATTTTTCCTATTTTTAAGGAAAAAATGCTGTTTTAGGGACAAATCTACTTAGTTTAAAAGAACATTTCTACTTGCCATAAGTAAATCAATGTACTCATTTCAGTATTAAAGACATTTTTACTAGTTTCAATCAATTTACAAGCTTATTAAGTATAAAACTGTCCTTAAGTTCAAAATAAGTAAATATTTCCTTATGCTGAAGACATTTTTTCCAGTGATATCAAGGCAGTATTTAACTTAATTTAGGACCATATTTACTTATTTTCGCTGTCGCCGCCAAAAACGTTCTGCCCGCGTAATTTTTAAAGAATTTATTACATATTAAGTATACAACTATCCTAAAAATTCAAAATAAGTCAATATTTCCTTATGTGTGGAGGCAACGTGAGTAAGAGTGGTGAAATTCCATAAACAGAACAAAGGTGTAATTAGACGCTGTCAAGCGTAAGTATTCAATAGCTTCATGGTAGACATCTGAGTTTACCATTCGGCAAGTTGTGAGTTCGATTCTCGTTAAAGGCAATATAAGAACTGTGTAAAATAATTTTTTTTTTAGTTTAAAATTACTTAACTACCATTTAAGTACAAGCCCTACTTAAAAGTAAATTTAAGTATAACAACTTCTTTCTTTTAAGGCAGTGCGGCCTTGGTGCAATATTGTTCCCTTCATTTACTTGAATTTGTATGGAGGTTTCCTTACTTTTAGGTAACCATTTTTATCAGTATACTCGCCATTTGTATAACGCAAAGGTCCGAAAAGAGGAAGATTCGAAAGTGGTCAAAGTTACTCCGTTACTGTTTGGGCTAGCATATTTCACAGTATTTATAATTTTTTGGCCTGAGCAAATACTATCTAATTTTTCAGTAAAACAATTGTATGGGACACAAAAGCTGTGCTTGGGTGGCAAAGGGTTAATACGCTTGTTTACACTTTTTTGAAGGAAAAACTCCTACAAAAACAAAATATTTCAGTTTTCAATTCTACCTTGTTGAATTTGCCTTGGTTAGATCTATCCAAAGTATATTAAACAAAGTAATAGTGAACTTGACAGTTCTCTCTTATCTGTAGGAGTTTTCCCGTCAAATGAAAAAAAGCATTAACCCGTTCTGTTTAAGATTTTTAATTTTTTTCAATAGTGTGAAGAAATATCAAATTGTTTCATATAAATACAATACCGCTTGCCTCCGTTCCTTCCACGTTTAAATAGAGTTTAGAGTTCAGATTAGCTAGACTGTAGCACATTTTAGCTAAGATCTTAGACTGAAAACGCAAATGTAAGCGATTAATAACCCCTGCGGGTTAGGGGTTTAGAATGGAATGGAATGTCAGCCGCAAGGGGCGACTAAAATCCATTTCGACCACGGTCACGGGGTTGATGAAACAAGGTGGTTCGGCACCTGTGAGATCATAGACTCAATAGCGTACAGCTCTGTCACGTCCCTCTTACAACAGCAACAGTGAAGCCGATTAATTTTTCGAAACCGAAAACTTTTTTTTGTAAATTGATTACGTCATTTCGCGGACACATATTTTCCTTGATAAGACGGTACCCTGGTTTTGACTTCAGTATAAAAAAACTCTAATCTGCGATACTTTGGCGACAAACTTCTTGTGGTGCCATCGGCGGAAATCGATAAATATTCAGTACTCGCCATTTTTATAATGCAAAGGTCCGAAAAGAGTTAGATTCCAAAGTGGCCAAAGTTATTCCGGCAAATGCTATCTAATTTTTCAGTAAAACCATTGTATGGGACATAAAAACTGTGCTTGGTTGACAAAGGGTTAATACGCTTGTTTACATTTTTTTTAAGTAAAAACTCCGACAAAAACAAAATGTTTCAGTTGTCAATTCTACCTTGTTGAATTTGCCTTGGATCTATCTAAAAAACCTAAAATTAAAAATAAATTTTTTTTTTAATTTTTTACAACATTTTTATAAACAATTTGTAATTGAGGAAAAAGAGTGTCTCTGAATTTCGTTTTCTTTTTTATTTAATCATAAATTGGTCTTTTAATAATTTGAATCTTTATCAAATGTCCCAAATTGTGATTTTTCAATGTTTGATGTTTTTCCCATATTTGTATTAATAAAATCTTCACTTTGTTTACTTGCAAACTAAAAACAGAAATAAATCTTGCACGTACAACTTTCTTTAAACAGATGAAATCAAAATTTTGCATCCACACCGTAGGAAGAACGATCGCGATTGCTCAAAAATACAATCTTCTCAATTTGTGCTCCTAACTTATCGCGAGAAATGCAAAGGCAACGAGCGTTGTTTAAAACTTCGAAAACATTTTTCGTTTCTTAACGAGTGTATGCAATTATTTTATGTATATACATTGGAAACGAGCGAGCGTACCAACGCGATCGCTCGTAGCAAGGCTGCTGGTAAGAAAAATCGTTTGTTTACAATCTCCTAGCAATGAAATAATGCAGTTATTGTTTTAACTACCGCTCTTTTGCCTGAGCGTTTCTCGCGATATGTTAAGAGCGCAAAATGAGAAGATTGTATTTTTGAGCAATCGCGATCGTTCTTCCTACGGTGTGGATGCAAAATTTTGATTTCATCTGTTTAAAGAAAGTTGTACGTGAGAGAAAACCATATGATTGAGAATTCGCGATCGAATTTTTCCCCACCCTGATTTCAGCCCTGATGATGATTTCAGACTGAAATCGACATATCGGCTGATCAATTGAAATAAAATAAAAGTATCAAAAGAAAAATTTAAGTTCGTAAATAAAATTATTAGTAAAAGATCTTAAATTCAAAACCTGCCTAATGTCTATCTAGTTAGTTTGTGCACAAGCAAAAAACAAAATATGTATAAAAGAGTGATTCAAATAAAAAAAAAATTGTTTTTTTTTTTTGGTCTTACCCCCTGAAACTTTAGGTATTGACGAGAAAATAAGCCTTGCAAAAAATAGCCCTCTAACTTAACACTTAGGGGTGGCTATTTTTTTTCGCCCTTTCCCATACATTTTGTAAGGGGAAAAATGGTTTTTTTTACAAAGTGAATTTTCTTTCAATTTTTGAAAGTATTTTTACATACTCTTAAAGTTGAAGCTTTGAAGCTTCCAAAATGGTAAGCCGTGTGCGAATATCTCAACTATTAAAATAATTACAGCCATTTAAAATTTACTAAATTTTATACGTGTTACTGTGTATGTGTGTGCTATAGTACAAAACTCAGCCATTTTGAAATGGCTGTAATTATCTTAATAGTTAAGAAAACCGCACATGGCTTAACATTTTGGAAGCTTCAAAGCTTTAACTTAAGAGTATGTAAAAATATTTTCAAAAAAGTTTTAAAAATTAAAAGAAAATTCACGTTGAAAAAAATGCCTCTTTTCTTATACAAAATGTATGGGAAAGGACAAAAAAAAAATAGCCACCCCTAAGGGTTAAGTTAGAGCGTTAATTTTTTGCAAGGCTTCTTTTCTCATCAATACCTAACTTTTTAGGGGGAAAGACCAAGTCGACATTTTTTTTGAATCACCCTAATGTGGAAGCATGTGTATTAAGCTGTTCCTTAAGAAAATTTTTTTTTTCGCCGGCCGGAATATGATAGATTTTGCTTTAAAAATAAGCTGTGCAAAATTTCACTCGAATTGGATAACTTTTAGAACTTGCACGTTGCATTTGAAATTTTTAAAAACCATATGCATTCAGGGTGCAGCAGATTATATAAAAACATTGATAGCCGTACACTTGGTGCACATTAATTACGAGAAATAACGTGCAGATTACGATTCTGAAGAGAAAAATCAAAAATTCGCTATAGGTTTTGAGATTTCGCAAAGTTATCGTTTTAAAAAAGTGAGAAAACACCATTTTTGTGTTTTACGAAAAATCTCCAGCTGTACTTATCCGATCGAACCCCTCTACTCGCCGCATAAAAGGTCTTCGATAGCTCTATAAATCCGCCATATAATGGGTTTCAATCAGATGCCCAGTTTAAGAGGTATTAGCAGATTTAGTCGAGAAATATTACAAATTCCAATTCCCATCGTCATAAATTGTCAAGTACGTTGAAAATGGATAATTATTTTGCCTTGATTTTTATGTCGTTTCAAAGCTTAATCAATTTCAAACAAAATTTATCTTAACCATATTCTTATCGGCTCAATAGTAGCAAAGCTATATCGAATTTAAAAATATGTTACAGCTAGATTTATCATATCGATTGTCAACAGCAAAGCAGTCGAAAAGTGGATACATAAAACCCACAACAATATTCGTATGGATTTGACATCAAAAACACTTGTTGATTTTGAAATAATTTTCTCGATTATAAATATCGATATACCTACCAAAGGGAGGTGGGGGCCGTGTGTAGAAGTCCACGCAAGTGGGGAAAGCTTCTGATCGCTATTCAACTGGGAATGGCCAGAGCGATTCTTCTATGTGCGGCCCAAGCAGCTCACTACGTCCGGGAAAGCCCACGTATCTCTGGATAGCCACTGAACACCCGTTCGGTGGTGAACTAAAATGAGAAGGCGACAACCTGACAAGGCCACTCCGACATAATCGGGCTTGCCAGGGGACTTCATCAGCAGCGTCTGTCACCATGAGGTGCGGCTGCAAGCGGGCGTCTGTCTTGAACCAAGCGGCTCACTATATAAATGTGTAATTTAAATCCAACCCCCGAGAAACGGGTTGTGCGTAGGGTTTGGGACCCACCACATAAAAACAAACTTCCAATGAGATCCCTTGGACGGCCAAAATCGCCTAGGCGGTTAAAGGCTATTTTAAGTAAGTAAGTGATACTAAAATGGTTATAACTTTGGTATTTCTGATCTGATTTGCAAACAGCTTAGACCAATATCATTTGGAATTGATTGAAATTTGACATCGCATCAAAATAAAATTAAAAAGTTATTAGTTTTCGCTGTATATCAATACATACTACGAGGTGGCTTGAAATTGTGCTCTATTTCTCCACTATATGGCGGGTTTTTAGAGTTACAAAAGATCTTTAATCCGGTGAATAGAGGGGTTCGATCGGATAACTTTGCGAAATCTCAAAACGTATAGCGAATTTTTTATTTTTCTCTTCAGAATCGGAATCTGCACGTTTTATCTCGTAATTAATGTGTACCAAGTTTACGGCTATCAATGTTTTTATATAATCTGCTGCACCATGAATGCATATGGTTTTTAAAATTTTAAAATGCAACGTGTAAGTTCTAAAAGTTATTCAATTCGAGTGAAATTTTGCACAGCTTATTTTTAGAGCAAAATCTATCATATTCCGCCCGGCGAACCCAACATTTTCAAAAAAAGTTGATATAAGGAACAGCTTAATGTGTATGTGTGTTTTTCTTTCTTTGTAAAAACTCACCCCCCTTTACAGTCCACGTTGGAACCAAAGTGACGTTGACGAGCTGAAAATAAAAACAACATACACTGGGCAAAATTTATCCCTGATACGGTTAAGGGCTTTGGCCTCTTGACCGTGTGGTCAATGATAATTTTCTAAGACCATGTGTTTCTTTTGATCTTTAGTTTTGCAAGACGGTTCAGTGGGTATGCATTAATTTTATGCATATGCAAAAAAAATTTTATTTTTGTAACAAAAGTCGCGCGAAGTTACTTAAATAATTCGGCAAAAAAAGAAGTTCGTGCTCAAACTAAAGAAAAAATTTGTATAACAAAAATAAAAAATCGCGGAATTGGAAAAAAATTTGTCGCGAAAATTATTCTGTTTAGAAAATTAATTAAATTATTATTATTAAAAAATTACCAAGTGAGTATTGGTAAAGAAAAACAAGTAAGGTAAGCTGTCTTCGGCTGTGCCGAAGGCTAAATACCTTTCATGAATAAGCGTCACGATTTTCACTGTTTGATCCCAGTACAGCCTGTGTGAATTTAACTTTAGCTCATACCGAAATTATCGGAACTATCGATTATATGGGGGCGATGTGTTATATTGGTCCAATCTCATTGATTTTTAACATCGACATCCCACATTCTAAAATAGCAACAGTTACGAAATTTCACGTTGCAACCGATATAATTACAGGAGTTATCTACCAAGATCCGTTTATCGGAACAATCGATTGTATGGGGGCTATGTGAAATATTTATCCCATATCGGTGATTTTCAACATCGATATTTTACATATAAAAATAGCGATACCTCCAAAATTTCACGTTCATACGTGTTTAATTACAGGAGTTATAGCCCAAAATCCCTTTATCGGAATAATCGGTTGTATGGGGGCTATATGTAATATGGGTCCGATCTTGCTGGTTCCGACAAATGATTCCTATATTGGAAAATGGTGGCCGCATACCAAATTTCAGCCAAATATCTCAAAAACTGAGGGACTAGTTTGAGTTCAAACAGACAGACAGACAGACGGACAGACGGACATGGCTAAATCAACTTATCTCGTCATCCTGATCATTTCGGTATACTTATTGGTGGGTCTATCTCTTCTTCTTCTCATATTTACAAACATCGGACCAAAGTCATAATATCATTTCATGTTCATGAAAGGTATAAAAAGGAAAAAACTTGTTATTACTATGGTATTAAAGTATTATTTGGGCAAGCCAATAAGGAAACCCATGAAAAGAAACTTAGTGAAAGGTGAAAAAATACTATTGTCGACCGGGCTACTGTGCCGCCAAATCTGAAATAAAATTGCAAAAAAAGTACTAAAACAAAACTTAAGGTTAGACAACAATTATACAGAATATCCAAACAATTATACGCAGCAAGGCTGGGTGTACCCTACCGACGATGCTGTAGGAGTTGCAAAGATGATGAGGAGGAGGAAACGGTGGAGCATCTCGTCTGCAACTGCCCGGATTTAAGCGGCGCGAGAAGGCGCTTTTTCGGAGTTCCCTTCCTGGATAGTCTACGCCAGGTAGCGGAGCTGGACATAAAGGACTTGATGGCTTTCATCAAGTCATCTAAATGGTTCGAGGAGGTGTAACGGTGTCGGTTTTAGGAGTGTCAGCCCCGGGATTCTGCTATGTGGAGAGTCCCAATAGCACTGGGATTTTCCATATGGCCGGGTCCCGGGACTGACTTTCCTAGTGTTGATGGTATCACAACGGGCCTTTTAATACTGGCCTAGGTGTGCCTTTGCGGCAGCCACTTCTACCTACCTAACCTATACGTTAATTATGTTAACAACTAAAGTTATGATTAGTTCAATTTCTATGATTTTCGAAATTTTCGATATCGAAAACGGGGGCGTGGTTATCATCCGATTTCGCTCATTTTCAATAGCAACCTACCTTGGCCAAAAAGTAACCTTTATATAAAATTTCATGCAAATATCTCAATTTTTACTCAAGTTATGTCAATTTGTATGATTTTCGATATCGAAAAAGGGGGCGTAGTTATCATCCGATTTCGTCCATTTTCAATAGCAACCTACCTTGGCCAAAAAGTAACCTGTATATAAAATTTCAGGCAAATATCTAAATTTTTACTCAGGTTATCGTGTACGCAGACGGACGGACGGACAAGCCTTAATGAACTCCTCTTTTCAACCCAAGAACTTTCATATATGGAACTCTATATCTATCTCGATTATTTTGTGCCTTTACTTACTACCGTTATGTGAGCAAAATTATAATACCCTTGTACTAGTACTAGTACGCTGGGTATAAAAAAGGAAAAATAGTAAAAAGATTTAGTACCTAATCAACTGCTTGACGAAATTTCTATCGTAAAGATAGGTTAGGTTAGTTCCAAGTGGCTGCCGCAGAGGCACACCTAGGCCAGTATTAAAAGGACCGTGGTGATACCACCAACACTAGGAAAGTCAGTTCCGGGACCTTGCCAACCGACACCGTTACTCCTCTTCGAACCATTTAGATGACTTGATGAAGGCCAAATGTGCCTTGATCTTTTATGATCCCATTTCGGCCAGGTTTCTTTGGATATACGGCAACCTGGAGATTGCAGCCATCTTTCGCTGGCTTGGCGGAGTGTGTACTCTTTCAGCATTAGCTTGCATTGGTCGTGCCCTGCTTCGCAAGTTCCTCTGCCCTACAATTTCCCACGTCCCGGGACCCATGTGAGGTTCACACCTTTCTGTTGGGCCATCTCTTGTAGAGATCGACGACAGCTGAGCGTCAGTTCAGAGTTGAACGAGTAAGAGCCAATGGATTTGATGGCGGCTTGGCTGTCGCTAAGAATAAAAATATCCTGTCCGATAGTGTGTTGGCCTATCCAAGCTGCGGCGTCCATTATTGCTGAAACTTCAGCCTGGAAGACACTGCAGTGATCAGAGACCTCAAGGTTCAGATCCTTTGAATAAACTTCTCCTCCAACTCTGCCGTCTAACTTCGAGCCATCGGTATAAACGGAAGTGCCGCCATGAGTGGCGAAACCCCGATCCGTTCTCTCCCATTCTTCCCTGCTGGGAATGTTTATTTTAAAACCGCTATCTCCGACTGTTGTGGTCGCACAGCGATCTGTGCTCAGCGGAAGAAAGCTGCTGCTGCTACCCGGTGCCCTTCTAGATCGAGTGGCAAAATGCCAAGAATGGCCTGGAGTGCTTAATTGGGCGTTGTCCTTAGCGCACCGTTTATACAGATCATGCAAGATCTGTGAACTTTACCTAACAGATTAAGGTTTGTTGCCACCATACCACAACTCCATAGAGCATGATTGGTCGAATGATTGCAGTGTAGATCCATTTGCATATTTTCGGGCTGAGCCACCATTTTTCCCAATGGTTCTTTTGCACGTGTAGAGTGCAATGCACGCTTTCTTCTGGCGCTGAAGAACATTCTACTTCCAGGTTAGTTTCCTATCTAGAACTCTGCCCAAGAACTTGGCTTTATCAGCCAAGTTCAGGCGCACGCCATCCAGTTTTGGTAGTATTAACGGTGGTATCTTATAGCGGTTGGTGAAAAGGATCAGTTCTTCTTTTCCCGGGTTGATGCTCAGTCCGCAGTACGACCACCATTAGGAAACCTCTCGCAGTGTTACTTGCATCAAGTCGCACAGGGTTTGTGGGAATTTGCCCCTATATACAATAGGCAAATCGCCTGCATATGCCACTGCCTTCCCGCCCCCAGCTTGTGTCTCGCAGCGGCGAGTTGACAGTGAGGTTCCATAGAAGCGGGGAGAGAACACCACCCTGAGGCGTTCCCCTTGTGACATATCGTGGTAAATCAACCGAGCCCAGTGATAAAACTATTCTTATACCCCTTAGTAGTTGATCAATAAGTCCAATAAGACACCTGCTTAAGACCAGACTTGTTAAAGCGGTGTTTATAACACCAGGGCTTATGTTGTTGAAGGCGCCTTCAATGTCTAGGAAGGCTACGAGTCGGTAATCCTTTTCATACAGCGATTTTTCAATAACAGAAACTGGGATGCAGTCCTTGGGCTCGTAATGGGAATAAACACTACAGTGGCACTTCTCCAGGAGCACGGAATGTCGCTAAGAGCCAAGCAGGCTGTATAGAGAAATTCCAGCCATTTGGCTGATGTCTCCAACGTTTTCATGAGTCGTGCGGGAATAATCTCGTCTGGCCCGGTAGCCTTGAACGGTTCGAACCTTTTAACTGCCCACCTAACCTTTTCCTCAGTAATGGGTATGTTTACAGCCAGGTTTGTTGTAGGTGCTAAGGGTTCCTCATGCAAGTTCCCTGGGAAGTGCGTATTCAAGAGCAGCTCTAGGGTTTCCCCCTCCGTGCTGGTCCAGGATCGGTCAGGTTTGCGCAAATAGTTGTGGCTGTTTGAGTGTTTGAGAGCAATCGTCTAAGTCTCGTTGTATCGTCGACATTTTCGACCCCAGTGCAGAAATTTCTCCACGAAGTTCTCTTTGCCTGCTCAGGGCTTTTTTGTAGGCCCTTAGTTTAACTTTGTATTCGAGCCATTGCGGCTCCGTGTCGAGGCTTTTAGCCTTATTATATTGCTTCCTGCAGGTTATAGGGAGCGAGTCCAGATCGTAGGTCCACCAATGTTTACCGCGTGGGTTTGGCACTGGACAAGCTAGGCATTTGAGAGCGCCGTGGTGTGTGTCGTTACCAGGTCCTCCAGCTCCTCAACCGTTGAGAGGGCTTGTGGGGGTAGTACTGGTAGGTCTCTGGCTAAAATTTCATTGTGAAGCTTCCAGTTGGTATTGCGTGGATTGCGCTTCATAATAGGCTGCTCTACACGAAAGTCCAAAATTATTTCTATATATCGGTGGTCGGAGAATGATTGTTCTTCAAGAACACGCCATTTTTCGACCCACTCATTAGCGCTTTCACTACAAATAGTGAGATCTATGACCTCCCTACAGGTTTTAGTGATGAAAGTAGGCTCGCTACCCACGTTGCAAACTACCAGGTTGTTTCTTAATAGGTAGTCAAACAGAGACTCGCCCCTGGCATTGATATTATCCTATAATAAGATGACCCGTACAAAAATTTGACGCCAGATCTCTCACCTCGCCATCGTCCGGCTGGTGCTGCCGACTGTGAAACTGGCAGCAGTAATGTCACCATTGGTATGTTTAGGTAGAAGAAAGGTGTTGAGGTCTGACTTAACCAAATGCAGGTTCTGACTTTGCCCTCCTCGCTGGCTCGAATGAGCTTGAAACCCTTAGTCCCCCATCCGCAAATCCTCGAGCTGTTGTTGTTGTTGTTGTAGCGAGGTGTAGCCCTGCCTAAAGGTCAGACAGGGTCACCCCGAGTGGATTGCTCTTGGCCGGGTCGATATAAGAAAACGGCTCGGGTCGTTTCGGTACGATGGGTACAGCACAAGTACTAGTACCGTTCTCGTAGAACCGGCAATACAAAATACTAATCCTCGAGCTGTTGACCCACGGTTCTTGGAAGAGGACCACATCCACGTCACCTTTAGAAAGAGGACTACTTAAAGCAGCCGAGGCTACTTAAGATTTGTGCAGGTTTATCTGAAGCACCACCACATGAGAGCGATCAGACTTCCCTGCCGTCGCCATATCGTCGAGGTCTGCCCTGTCCCGAAGGCTGTATATCAACGACGAGTTCAGGGAAACTGCGCGATTTGGCGTAGCGGGAGCCCTGCTGTCTGAGGCATCAGAGATATTGCGCTCAGGATGGACTGCAACCACCGTGACATCGAGGCCTTCCCCGTCCAGCAGGCTGTCTTCCATCTCCGAGTTGGCGGATAACATGCTTTCCGCGTCGGACTTCTCGGTTTCCTCTTGCGGTACTTCGATTTCTGAGTCTCTCGTTGCACGCAGCAGTTTTAATCTGTCCTTGGTGCCAACCTGCATCCGTGACCGCCGCCGAACCACCTGGAGACTCCAAATAAACGTCGATGACAGGGTTTCCGAGTGCGCTCCGGACATGCCGCCACTGAACCTTGGTGATGCTCAAACGGTCGTTGTCTCGGTCAAGAATGCCTATAAGGATCCTGTCCTTGGTTACATCAGCAAAGCTTGGTTTGTCCACTCCGGGGGTGTTTTGATGCCGCTTAGAATGGGGTTTTAACTCCACGTCCGATCTCTGGCGTTTGAAAGGGTTTCCGTTTACCCTCTTTGGCACATAACTGCTTTGGAAATCCGGTATCAGAGATTGTGCTAGGTTAGGTTCAAGTGGCTGCCGCAGAGGCACACCACTAATACTAGGAAAGTCAGTTCCGGGACCCGGCCATATGGAGATATTCTGCTAACTCCACACACTTCCTGGAACTCGGCGACAGCGTTTCCTGCGGAACTCCCTCATATTTCTTCAGGATCCTAGCGGCCAATCGTTTTTCTATGCACGGTTGTTGTTGTTGTTGTTGTTGTTGTAAGGAGGTGTAGCCCTGCCTAAGTGTCAGACAGGGTCACCCCGTGTGTATTGCTCTTGGCCGGGTCGATATAAGAAAACGGCCCGTGTCGTTTCGGCACGATGGGTACAGCACAAGTACTGGTACCGTTATCGTAGAACCGGAAATACAAGAAACTAGCCGTATAGGCCATGTAGCGTTATCCAGCGTGCACCAACGGGGAGACGACCTACTCTTACACCCCTTCCATCGCGGTCGCTCCTTTTGCTGACAGCCCATTCACTGCTTCTTTTTTTTCTGTTTTTCATAACAGCGGTTGATGGAAGTTCAGCATGCGACGTTGTCCGCTTAGCTGCGTAGGTGCTGCCGCACTGGTGCTGGCTTACATCAAGTCAATCTTACTTGATAAAAATTTATATATGAACGAATTTGATTGTTTCAAGTTTTGTTTTGGACAAGGCCAGTCAAGGAAAGATTGAGGGGAAAGTGTGTCGTCCGCCGCTGCAGAGCCGCATACCACGGTAAGACCATAGATACTCTCTGAGGCAGCCCGGTATCAGAGAGGCTCCGCGAGTTGCCTCCCGGCTGCAAACGTCCAATGGGCAATGTCAAAAATAAAATTCAATTCAAGTTTTAAAAGATTTCCGACAAAATTTTTAATGTGGGTTGCATCCTAATATCGTGAGAAATGTGTATTGTGTTGGTGGTAGTGTTGAAAATTCGAAGTGGACCTTGTTGCGCGCGCTACCACTGAGCCGGGCTTAGCTTCTCTCGCTCTCCCTTCTCTTCCGTGTTTCTGCGTTCGTGGTGTGTTTTGTGTTGACGTGTATATGTGAGGTGAGTGAGTATTAATGAGGTTGATGTTGCTGCTGCCGTTGATGTTGCTAGCATCAACCAATGTTGCTGATGCGTAATGGGTTGCGCCACTAAATGTTTCGCAACAGGTCGATGATGCTGATGATGTTGCGCAACGAGGGATGTTGCTACTGTAGTAATTGTGTTGTGCGTGCCCGTGTTTGGCAAAAAAAATATTCAGTGTTAGTCTTCGGCCGTTTTGGAGGCTTATCTATGCCAACGCTTTTGGCCAAAGATGTCCCTCGGTCTTGAGCCTTTTGGTCAAATGAAAGTTCCCTCAAATATGTTGTTGATGTGTAAATGTGTGGTATTTGTTGTTGTTTTCAGTGTTTTTCCGGCACAAAAGCTTTGTGTATTTTTATGTGTGATTTCGCGTATCTCTGCTGTATCTCTTATGTAGAATGCGTGTGTTGGTTTTTATGTGGCAATTTATGTAAGTTTGTTGATGGCATCTGCAATGAGAAGATGTATATGTCTTTTCAAATCTTTTTATTGTTCAGATTTCTCGATTAATTTTATTTTCTGGCTTTTTAAAATAATTTTATTTTTTTCTCGTTTATAACAAAAATACACTTAAATTAATTTCCTCAAAAGAAATTTTTTGTTTCTTCTTCTCTGTTTGCCTACGCACTCGTGTACATATGTACACGAATCAAATTAAATTTAAGTAATTAACATCATCATCATCATTTATAGGTGCTTAACCGCAAAAGCGATTTTGGCCGTTGCATATCAAAGCACGCCAGTCATTCCTTTTTAGCGATAACTGACGCCAATTGGAAACCCCAAGGGAGTTCAAGTCATCCTCCACCTATTGTTTCCATCTCAGTCGAGGCCTCCCCCTTCCTCTGCTGCCGAATTCAGGCGACGATAGGAAAATCTTCTGTGCTGGAGCTTCTTTGTCCATTCGCATAACATGGCCCAGCCAGCGGAGTCTTTGGGCTTTAATTCGCTGGACTATGGTCAGATCTGCGTAGAGCTCGTACAGCTCATCGTTAAATTTCCTTTGATGTTGTTGTTGTTGTAGCGAGGTGTAGCCCTGCCTAAAAGTCAGACAGGGTCACCCCGAGTGTATTGCTCTTGGCCGGGTCGATATAAGAAAACGGCCCGGGTCGTTTCGGCACGATGTGTACAGCACAAGTACTGGTACCGTTCTCGTAGAACCGGCAATACAAGAAACTAGCCATGTAGGCCATGTAGGGCATTTAGCGTTACCCAGGGTGCACCAAC
The DNA here is from genome assembly GCA_964058755.1 of Campiglossa producta. NCBI lineage: Eukaryota > Metazoa > Arthropoda > Insecta > Diptera > Tephritidae > Campiglossa > Campiglossa producta. The sequence continues at coordinate 93,107,759 of CAXKVI010000001.1, forward strand.
GGGGAGGCGACCTACTCTTACACCCCCAATTTCCTTCGATACTCGCCGTTGGCATCACGGGAAGGACCATAAATCTTCCGGAGAACTTTTCTCTCAAATACTCCAAGGGCCATCTCAATATCATCGACATACGCCAGCAATTGCACGCTCTTGTAAAAGATTGTACCATTGCGGTTTAGCTCTGCTGCTCGAATTATCTTCTCCAGCATCAGATTGAAGAAATCGCACGAAAGGGAGTCGCCCTGTCTGAAGCCTCGTTTGGTTTCAAATGGCTCAGAGAGGTCCTTCCCGATTCTGACGGAGCTGTTGGTATTGCTCAACGTCATTTGGCAAAGCCGTATAAGCTTTGCAGGGAAGTCAAATTCAGACATGGCGCCATACAACTCCTTTTTGCGCTGTCAAAAGCGGCTTTGAAATCGACAACGAGATGGTGTGTGTCGATTCTTTTATCATGGGTCTTCTCCAGGATTTGGCGCATCGTGAAAATCTGGTCGATGGTAGACTTACCAGGTCTAAAGCCACACTGATAAGGTCCAATCAGTTTGTCTACGATGGGCTTCAGCCTTTCACACAACACGCTAGAAAGAACCTTATATGCAATATTAAGAAGACTAGTTCCGCGGTAGTTGGTGCGGTTAGCGGGGTCGCCTTTCTTGTGGATTTGGCAAAGCACACTTAAATTCCAATCCGGAGGCATGCATTCGTCTGACCATATTCTGCATAAGAGCTGATGCATGCTTTTTACCAGCTCTTCGCCTCCGTGTTTGAACAGCTCGGCGGGTAGTCCGTCTTTTCCAGGCGCTTTGTTGTTTTTGAGCCGGGATATAGCTATCCTCACTTCATCATAGTCAGGTGGTGGGACGACTTTTCCATCGTCAGGGATTGGGGTATCGGGATCGACGTCTCCCTCGCAATTTAGCAGTGAGGAGAAGTGCTCCCTCCATAATTTAAGTACACTTTGTACGTCGGTTACCAGGTCGCCATTATTGTCCTTACAGGAGCTTGCCCCGGTCTTAAAACCTTCCGTCATACGCCGGATCTTTTCATAGAATTTTCGGGCATCATTCCTGTCAGCCAGCATCTCAAGCTCCTCACACTCACGCCTTTCGGCCTCACTTTTCTTTTTTCTGAAAAGGCGTCTCTCTTCCTTCCTCGACCCACTATAGTGTTGCCATACACTGCGGGTTGCGCCCGTTCGCAACGTCTCCTTGTAGGCAGCGTCCTTTTTTTCGAGGCAGTTTTGCATTCCTCATCGTCCGGCTTGTTCTTGCGGGCTCGCTGGAACCCTATAGTGTGAGTGAGAGATATGCTTCCATTGCTCGGTTACATCGTTAGGTCGGGGATTGCCCTCTGCTAGCAGGTGTGAGAGTCGAGTGGAGAAATTATCAGCTGTCTGTGTCACGAGCAACTTCTCGACGTCAAACTTTCCTTCCATAACTATGAGCACTTTCTTCGTTGCACAGAGGCGTGTGCGTATCTTGGCTGCGACAAGATAATGGTCAGAGTCAATATTGGGACCACGCAGTGTACGCACGTCCAGAACGGTGGAGCTATGTCTGCCGTCAATCAAGACATGATCAATCTGGTTTCTAGTTCTTTGATCAGGGGACAGCCATGTGGCTTGGTGTATTCGCTTATGCTGGAACCTGGTACTACTGATGACCATATTGCGAGCAGCGGCGAAGTCAATCAACCTAGTGCCGTTGGGGGATGTTATATCGTGGAGACTGAATTTTCCAACTGTAGGACCAAACCCTCCTTCCTTGCCCACCTTGGCATTAAAGTCGCCGAGCACGATTTTGATATCATGCTGGGGGCAGCGATCATAAGTCTGTTCAAGTTTATCGTAGAAGGAGTCCTTCTCTGCGTCGTCCGTCTCCTCAGTCGGCGCATAGGCGCAGATAAATGATATGTTGAAAAACCTCGCCTTGATGCGGATCGCAGCGAGACGCTCGTCCACAGGAGTGAACGCTAATACTTGGCGGCGAAGTCTCTTTCCCACCACGAATCCTACACCACGCTCTTTTGCGCGTGTCTGGCCACTGTAGTATACGTCACAAGGACCGATGGTCGTCTTTCCTTGCCCCGTCCATCGCATTTCCTGCAGGGCGGTGATGTCGGCCTTTGCGCCTACGAGGACATCAACCAGTCGGGCAGCGGCACCGTCCCTTGAAAGGGTCCGGACATTCCCGGTACATGCCCTAATATCCAAATCATTATGCCTTATTCGTTTTGCCGGGTCGTCAACATTAAAGGGGGTTCTCATCCGAGGCTTTGATTTTGTTTTCATTGGAATTAAGTTTTTTACGTGGCGGGTCCCAAACCCAGCGCACAACCCGTTTCGGGGTTTTTGGAAAATATTTACACATTTATATAGCGAGCCGCTTGCTTCAAGACAGACGCCCGCTTGCAGCCGCACCTCATGGTGAACAGACGCTACGCAAAAACCTCGGTGAGCCCTTAAACCAAGTATGTTAGAGTGGCCCCACCGGGGCTCCCTCTCTTTCTGCCGCGAGCCTAGGTAGCTCCCGTTGCTCGGAGTGCACGAACGAGGACGCAAGAGTCGGGATTGAGCAAGGTCACTTAGCAACCACACTCCATTACACTCCTAGTAATTAACAATTCAGGTAAAAATCAAAAAAAAAAAAAAAAAACCGGATTTTGGGTCAAAAACATTATTGTTGATTAAAAAATATGATTTTAGATAAGTGCAAAAAAAATGGTTACAACAAAAATCTACCCTTTTGTTTGTATATCTGCTCGTGTACATGCATTATGCATATTTAATGTTCCTGAATTTTTTAAATTAAATTTACTCGGGTACAAATCCAATAAATCAAAAATTCAAAAAATATAAAAGTCGAAAAAAATTTACCGAAATAAAAAAGCAATTTTTTAGAAAAATATTTACAGCAAAGTTCTGTATTAGCAAAGTAGATTTTTGGTTTAACTGATTTATTAGTTTGTACAAAAATCACTGTAATGACAATTGCATAAAAAAAACTTTGCCAGAAAAACATTTGGATTTTATAAATCTTATTTTGATAAACATTTCCACAAAAACTCACAAAAAGTTCTGGTTTTCACAAAAACTCGCAAAAAATTCTGGATTTCAGAAAAAAATTCTCAACACAATTCTAATGAAAAACACTTTTTCTAAACAATTCAAATTTCCCCAAGTAACTTACCAGTGACTGATGACTTCTTAAAGGGAGTTTTCATGCCCGTGGTTGCGGCTCTGCTTGCGCTGGCTAGATGCCTAGGGAGGATTCCCTGGTGTCCAGGAGTCACTAGATTTTAGCGCTTGCGTTTACTGTTAGCGGAAAACCGCACTTTATAAAAATACCTTTCTTCACACGCGCACCCACACTTTAAGGTGTATAAAACGCACTTTGAAATTAAACTTTAATTTTCACAATTTTTTGGCACTCGATAAAACCGCGACTTTTAGACTTTGATTGCTGTCGATCAGCGGACCCCCCTTTTATACCCCATTGTCCTAAACCTAAAACTATATCACAGGTCGAAAGAAAATTGGTCAAGTTGCAAGTGTTTAAATGGAAATGTATGTCAAGTCTGGGAAGTATAAAAAAGGTTAAGTCAAAATTTGTATAATTACTTAGTAGGTCAATGTAAGGTTAGTTGACGGTTAGTCTAGTCATTGCGTTCCTACAGGATATGCCACCTGTCTAGTGATCACGCAACACACCCTGAACTGGCAAAGGTTGTAGACTTTTCTAGAAGGGTGTGAAACGTCATCGCATAACAGGTGCCATGCATCTGTAGGGCGTGCGAAGAAAAGAGACAAGTGATGACTGACAGGAACGACATGGTCGCGAAACATTCGGCTCGTGCCTGTCGCTTTCCTGCCAGCCATCATTAATTACCAACTGACCGGCGTAGCGCACAGACGCAAATGAAAGTATAGTGTTGCAATAAATAAATAAAGTAATTTAAATTGTTTTCGGGAGTTTTTATTTAAACGAGTTGAACAGCACACAATTGCGAGGTGGTGACCCGCAGGAGATCAATACAGGAGCAGAGACCCTCAACCAGCAACAACCAAGGTTCTCCAGCAGGTAACTTCCCAACAGCAGCAACCCTCACGTGGTAAAAGAGACACTACCGCGGTACAAGCGCAACATGCCGACCGTGGGGCAGGAGCCTCCATGTATATGACGACGGCAGGAGTGTCGTGAGTATTTAAGTGAGTGGTGTGAAATTAATAAAAATCAAAGTAAAATTTTATAAATCATAAACTAAATTTTAAAATATAATATATAAAATGTAAAAGAAACAGAGATAATACTAAATTTACAAATTTAATAAAAAGAACTAATAGAAACTAAATTTACAAATTTAATAAAAAGAAACTAATGCAAACGGAAATAATAGAAAATAAATAAAATATAGAAATTAATAAAGCAAATTAACACAAACAGAGGTAATACATAACCACACATGGCAAAAGGAAATCTTAATCCGAACAAAATTTTTTTGATTATAATAAAGAAAATTAAAAAAAAAAAAAAAACGGAGGTAATTTATTAAATGTTAACCCTAGAATGGTAATATACGTAAATTTTACGTGTATGTTTCATAAAAAGTGCCGTTACAGTTTACCGCAGTTCCGTATAGCTGTGAGCACTCGGCAGTGCTTTCCTGGTTCGCTTTTATCGTTCTTACAAAAAAAAAGTGTGTACGTAAATTTTACGTAGTCTTAGCATTAACGTATGTATTATTATCCAAACTTTCTATACAATTGAAGAACAGTTTCTGTGATAAACCTAATAAAACGCAATTACTTTAACTTTTTCACCAAAAGGCGAACCTTTATACTTAAAACTTTGTAACTATTTAAAAAAAAAGGCGGACAACTACGTCTTTTTGAATACATAATGAAGCTGCCCTGTGTGGTGAGCATCAAATTAAAATATTCGACGGATGTATGTAGAAATTCTTATTATTTAGTTTTAAAAACAAAAAAACTTTGTACTTTCATTTAATAAAATCAACACAAAAGAAAAACAGGTTTTTATTAAACATTTATCTAAAATTACTGCCCCAAACGGTGTAGTACGTAAAATTTACGTATATTAGCATTAACGTAGGGTAAAACTGTATAACGATTCTAGGGTTAATGCGGAAAACTTAAAATAATACTTTAAATTAAACGATTACAGAGATAAACCAAAAAATTCGGAAAAATACATATAATAAATCGACTAAACTAATTCTTGCGGAGATAACCTAAAACTAATCTACAAATCTAAAAATACAGAGATAAAAACTTTAATTTTAAAATAATATATAAAACTAATTTGCGAATCTAAAAATACGGAAATAATACAAAAAACCAAAAATTTTTATAATACATAAAAGAAAACTAACTGAAGCAGAAGTAATATATTGTGCTGTACCTAACGGCACAACATAACACGCCACCACTTAACGGGAATTTCAACCCACGCCACTCACACTGCGCAGCAACCACCAGCAGCGAGCAAGCAGCGCAGCAGCGATCGGCTGAAAGCCGCGGCAGCGGCTGTAGCAGTGCAGCGGTGGAAGTAGAGTAGCAGTTATTAGATATAAATATGTATATGTGAATTTTTTTTTCCCCCCTAGGGTTTTTTTTTACAATCATATGTACACATAAATTTTTTTTCGGATACACATTTTTGATTTTTTTTAAATACGGTGGTCCCGTGAACAACCATATTACATTTTGACTTACAGCGGTGCGTCCGCTTGTACCCCAACGGTGGTTCCGTACCACAACCATACATATTACATTTTGATTAAAACGGTGCGTCCGTTTCCATAGCCCAGTAAACACAAAATTTTCCATTTGTATAACTTTTCAAAAAATAGAACAATAGCTGTAATTGAAATAGATTTTTTGCCATTTTTTTCTTAACTAACTAAATTCAGATAACATAATCGTCAAATAATTAACTCGCTAATTAAATTAAAATACTACAATTGTAATTTAATTACCTTGTTAATTTAAACTACACTTTCGTTGTAAATTTTGTAAAAATTCACTTGAATACAAAAATATACTTGAAAAAACATTGCTTTGTTTAGAATTGCATGCCTAGTTCCAATTGCATGCTATATCCCAAATTTTTGCATGAATTTCATCGGATTACAGTGGATACACTATGTACATACGTACAGTGGGACAATTTCATAAATTGGGTAAACATTTTTTTTTGTATTTAATTGAATTTTAAATGTGCTTGTGGTCATATACCGACATAATATATATATCAGTTCATTCATTTTCAATCCACTTCTATTATTGTTGGCTTATCAGATTTATCACATTGCGCTAAATTAAGCTTCTAAATATTTTCATCATAAATTTTAGATTTTTTTCTAAATATTCTGTTCAAAAATTTTCGATTTTATTTTTTTTCAAAATTAAGCTACTAATTATTCTCATAAATTTTCGGATTTTTCCTTCCAAATTAAACTTCATACATTTTCAATTTTTTTTTCTTAATTCCAATATACATATATGTCAGAATCCGACTATGGAAGTTCAAAAGATACTGTTGATTTGTATGTTGTTTTTGCTGCTATCTTGAGCTGCTAACTAACTTTATTGAGCTATAACCGAACCTTTATATACGTCAAAATAGATGTTAACCATTACCGAAATCTAATACACTTAAAACATACCTACATATTCTTGAGTCGCACCCTTTAAATGCAGACGTAAACAGATTACGTTCACACGGTTAATAACTGCAGACGCAAACACATTCCGTTCACACGGTTAGTATAGCGCAATTGGAATGCAGACGAAATCCAATGCGGATCATGTTCCGTGCACTGCATTTTTACAGGGTGGAACATTTTTAGACTTCGTTAATATGAGCGCAGCTCGATGAGCGCAGCTCGATTTCCTGCACTGGCCCGTGAGTTAAACGTTCACCGTGAAGTCCAAAATTTCATTAGAATGTCGGGGCGCTGGAGTAGGTCTTTTGGGTTGCTCGGATGGATTGGTATCCGCAGAGATAGGCAATGATTGATGTTTGCGTGTTTTGCACCTCCCTTTGATTATCGTAAAGACCAGTAGACATACAGCTATAAGCAACGCTGCATAACCCACTGTCATATGGTGTGTATTTTGTGTTTCAAGTTGATGTGGTAGTTCCAACAGATGATGGTTTGCCAATGTGGATTGCAGTAATGTCAAATTTTGGGTGTCAGCTATATATTTCACATCGGTCAACTTGTGAAGAAGAGGTTTTATTTGTTCTACCTTGGCTACCTTGGAGATTTCGCCAAGACTCGTGTAGGATGAACTCAGGCTGCTGGCTAATACCTGATGGGCATGAATGGATACAAAATGTTGTTTTAGTATACAGTTTGGTTGAAGTGACAGCAGTCCGGATCCCTTTAAAGTAATCTGTGTAATATCTGGGCCACATACTACTGTTGCACGAGATGAAACTGGTGTCGCATATATCCATTTGTTGTCATGATGTAGTGGTATCCACGCAAAACTATTTGGCGTTTTTCGCAGTAGACAACTTGATTGCGTATGATTCCGGAAAAGGGCTTCTTCACATGCGCACATGGCCGATCCGTGGCTGTAATGAATCTGAATTTTGGGACAGATGTAGCTTCCCTGTGTAATGTCCATGCAATATTGAAATTCCAATTCACTCATTGGAAAGAATTGATCACGAGCCGTGTTTATAGCCAGTATCGGGGCACATGGATCTATTTCAACCATTGTCCCATTGGTCAAGTTGGGGATCGGTACGATATTGAACAGGTCGAATCTGTCATGTTCCACCAGGGGCAAAGTTATACTGAATATTACATGCTTTTGTGTTACTCCTCCTTTAACCTTCATGAGCTGGTACAACTTCAGTAAATCGTCTTGCTGCACCGGTAGTTCTAATGATGCTGTCAACTGAAGTTTTATCTTGTTTATTTCTTGTTGTAATTGGATTGGTGTTAGGAGCAGGGGACTTATTTTCCCGTGATGAGAATCGGTTAACACGTCCAATATGGATGACTGAATGCGTTGTAAGTTGGCTGAGATAAGTGTCAGTTGCGTGGAAAGCGATGAAAACGCTTGAAATATTCTATCTTGGTTTATCGCAGCGGCGTCGGCGCGTATTCCATTAATAATTTGGCTGAGTTGTTGATCGATGAAATGGAACTTTTTGTCGACCGCGATCTGATCTTGCTTCACAATATTTATTGTAGAGTCTACAATAGATGTTTGGTTTTTGATGAGATTGAGCAGATGAGACTCGTTCTCGTTCACTTGTGATACTGTATTGGACATTTGTTCAGCATACTGTGAGTCCAATATACCAAACAATGAATATGCAACATTTCCAGTCGCATTTATTGCTCCTCTTTTTTGCCGATTGGATCTCATCATCGAGGCATCCAAGTGCAATGCGGCTTCAGTCTGTTCAAAGTGCCTTACCAGAGAGTGACAGATGCTCTTTTGGTTCATTTCCTGACATAGGAGGCTTAATGCTTTGGTGCCGTTTGAAAGCGCTGCCAATTCCCCCGAGAACGCTTTCAGGTCGTAGTATATAATGAGGTTCCACTCGGTAGATGATATGGCTGCCGATCCAATCCCCTCAAAATGAATGCCAACTTTTGACCCAAATCTTCTATTTTCAATTGGAATTCCCAAAGCTAGGGGAAGAAGTAACAATGTGATCAGCAGCATTGCGAGTCCATTATGCAAGGCGCGGATGTTGTTCTTCGGTGGAGAATCCTTTTCGTCTGTTTCGGCTGCTTGTGGTTCTCTTTCGTTATTTTCTTCCATGGGTAATGGTGCCAACCGATGAATTGATCTCTTGCACGTACCAGTTGCGGTTTTTACCTCCGCCACCCGCACGATGTTATCTTGTCCCTTAAACACGTTGAGCACTCGTCCTAATGGCCATTGAAGTACTGGTGTGTTGTCTTCTTTAATGATAACCATGTCACCTATTTTGACATTGTTTTGCTTGTTCTTCCATTTGTTTTTCAACTGTAGCTCTGATAAGTATTCGGTAGACCATCGCTTCCAAAATTCCTGTTTGAGGTAGGAGACCAATTTCCATCTTGTGAGTAGGCTCATTTTTTGTGTTGTGCTGCTTGCATCTAACTGTGCGTTGATTGGTTCTCCAATGAGGAAGTGCCCTGGAGTTAGAGCTGTTAGGTCATTAGGGTCGTCGGACATTGGCCTGATCGGTCTAGAGTTGAGGATTCCCTCTACCTCGATGACTACAGTGTCCAATTCTTCGTAAGTCAGTGATGCCGTAGAGGTGCTTCTGACCAGAAGATGCTTGGCTGATTTTACCGCTGCTTCCCATAATCCGCCGAAATGAGGGCTCCTCGGAGGAATAAAATGAAATGTTATTCCTTTTAAAGCGCATTGATTTATGATTGATTTTTGTGATGAATCAGCATAAACCGCTTGGGTCAATTCAGCTAGCTGATTTCTTGCCCCTACGAAGTTTGTAGCGTTATCACAATATAGATTCTGGCAATGGCCTCTTCGGCTTATGAATCGCTTTAGTGCTCCAATAAATGGCTGGGTCGTCAAATCGCTAACCAGTTCCAGATGCACAGCCTTCGTTGCAAAACAACAGAACACAGCTATATAAGCCTTATGTGGTTTCTTTCCTCTTATCTTGAAGTGCACTGCAAAAGGTCCACAGAAGTCAACTCCGGAATTGATAAATGGTCGTGCCGGCGTTACTCTTGTTGACGGAAGGTTTCCCATAACCTGGAACAGGAGCCTTGGTTTCGCCTTTTTGCATCTCATACAATTGGCCACGATTGATCGAGCCATAATCCTTCCCTTCACTGGCCAGAATCTCTGCCTTGTAAATGATAAAAGCGCTTGAGGTCCACAATGCCGGTTTTCGTAATGGATTGTTTGCATCAATAACTTGGTTATGATGTTGTTGTATGGGAGCAACATAGGATGTTTGGCCTCGTATGGAAGTTCTGATGCTTGTAGGCGGCCCCCCACTCGGATGATGCCTTCATTGTCCAAAAATGGTGACAGACTGCGATATGGACTGTTTTTCCCAACCTCGTTGAATTTTTCCAATTTCTTTAGCTCGTCATCAAAGTCCAACTGTTGCATTATTTGGACGATTGCCATGATAGACTTGTCTAATTCATGCACGGTCAATGGTATTTTGGAGTCTTCTGATTGTTTTCTCGCCCTGTTGATGAATCGCAACATGTAACCTATAACCTTTTGTAGTGTTTTGAAGGAGCCGTTATGTCGAATATTATAAAGGACGTTTTCTTCAATTACGGGGATTGTAACCGGGATCGATGTCACTTTTCTTCGTTCCATGTTGATGCCCTCGTCGATTGTTGTGTTCGCCTTTGAATATTTTGATGGCCACGTGTCTTCCTCGGTAAGCAATATTTTCGGCCCATTAAACCACAAGCTGCAGGCTTCAAGCTTTCCTGGCGGAAGTCCTCGTGATATAATATCTGCAGGATTGTCTTTCGAACCTATATGCCGCCATTGCTCAGGAATTGTGTGCTCATGAATTGCAGCTATCCGGTTTGCCACAAATGTTTGATATGATGCTGAGTGCGAATTGATCCATGCTAGTACTATCTGGGAATCAGTCCAATAGTATGTAGGAACATCCAGCTTAAGGTCTGCCCTGACTCTAGCGCTAAGTTGAGCTCGCAAAACTGATGCGCATAGCTCAAGCCACGGAAGAGTTTGTCGCTTCAACGGCGCTACTCGTGATTTCGCACACAACAGCTTTACCATTACTTGTCCATCGTCTAGCTGTGATCTAATGTATATCACAGCTCCATATGCTTTTTCCGACGCATCTGAGAATACGTGAATTTGTACCTTTGCTGCGATGTGTCCTTCAAATACGTGTCGCGGGACCTGCATGTTATTTAGCTTTTCCAAATTGCTTCGGAATGTTGTCCATGTAGCATTCAATTCGGCCGGTAATGCTTCGTCCCACTCTAGCTTGAGTTGCCATAGATCCTGAATGAAAATTTTCGCCGTGACTACTATTGGTGCTAGTATGCCCAACGGATCGAATAGCCTAGCTATGTCCGCACTAACTGATCGCTTCGTTATGATGTTGTTGCTTGCTAAGCACACCTTTACGCAAAACTTGTCAACTTTAGGCATCCATGTCATACCCAACGTTTTGAAAGTTTGATTGATGTCATTATCAAAATCTATATCGACTTCTTGTTCTCCTAAGCCAACATTTTCGAGCAATTGTGGATGATTGGAACACCACTTTTGCAGGTTGAGACCGCGCTGCTTCAAGATATGTATTAGTTACTGTTGAATTTCCATGGTTGTAGTTAAGCTATCTGATCCCCCAATTCCGTCATCTACATAAAAGTTTTCTTGTAGGAACTGCGAACCCAATGGATGTGATAGCATATTTTCCTTTGCAATTGTTTGCAAGCATTTCGTTGCCAAATACGGGGCAGATCTGGTCCCATAAGTGATTGTGTTCAATTGATAATGCCTTATTGGCATGCTTGGGTCTTTTCGCCATATGATGAGTTGGAATTTTCTGTCTTCCGGATGCATGAGGATCTGCCTATACATTTTTTCTACATCTGTTGTGAATACGAATTTAGGCATGCGAAAGCGAAGTAAAATGGTGAACAGCTCGCTCTGAACAATGGGTCCAGTATACATGAGGTCGTTCAATGATATTCCAGAGGTTGACTTTGCCGATGCGTCAAATACCACACGCAGTTTTGTGGTACGGCTTTCTGGTCTGGAGATGTAGTGGTGAGGAATGAAATACCTCGGGTGATTTATGGAGTTAATATCCACTTGAGTCATGTGACCCAACCTTTCGTACTCTTCCATAAATTGTATGTATTTATCCCTTGTCTCCGGTGATTTTGCCAATCGGCGTTCCAAGGCCAAAAATCGATTGCTTGCAATCCCAAACGATTCCCCTAAAGCCTCCGGACCTTCATGAAAGGGTAGTTTTACCATGAATCTTCCATTTTGAATAACTGTATTTTGAGCAAAGTGAGTTTCACACTGTTTTTCAGCTGTTGATAGTTGTTTTCCCAAGGTTGCAACTTCATCAAGTTGCCATAACCTAGCCAATGCTGATTCTAGATTTATATCCTCTTGAATGCAGATTCCACAACTTGCATTTGCACTGTCATTGCCGCCAATTTTTCCGGAAACGATCCATCCTAGAAGCGTATTTTGCAGAATGGGTAGGTCTTCGGATAGTTTTATTTGTCCGGCTGTCATCAACTGATTGTAGAACTCCGCTCCTAACAATATGTCAATTTTGTTCGGATGATTGAATGATGGATCTGCTAGCGTTATATTGCTGGGAATTTTCCATTCGTCGATATTGATGTCTTGTGAGGGCTGTGGAGATATAATGTGCGGTAGTACTGCTGCTTCTAGCCGTGTTGCGAAACTATTGATCCGTGAATGTAACCCAATATTGACTCGATGTCGTACCTTGGTGTTACTGGAGCCGATACCATTAATGGAAATTGATGATGATTTTGTTGAAATACCCAATCTTTTCACCAACCGCTCTGTAACAAAATTCACCTGTGAGCCCGAATCCAGGATTGCACGGCACTGCACTTCTGTTCCATTTCCCTTGACCTTTACCATGGCAGTGCTAAGCAGGACATAAGTATTCGTTCGTGAGTGTTCGGCGGTTGCCAGTGAAGCTGCTTCCTGTTTGGAAGCTGTTGCTTTGGTCGTTGATGGTGTAGTATTTTTCAATGCATGCTTTTCAGTTGGAGTGGTTTCCAATGATGACCTTGCGTTTGCGTCTTCAAAATGTAACAATGTGTTATGCTTTTTGTTACATTTCAAACAACTTCTTAGTGGGCAGTTTACCGCAGCATGCCCCGGTTTAAGACAGTTGTGGCAGTATCTATGCCTTTGTACAAACTGGAAACGAGTAGATGGAGATTGTTGGAGAAATTCCTTGCATGAAAACAATTGGTGTTTTCCCTTTTTGCACATGTTGCAGTTGTCATTATTAGAATTTTTTGACGTGACCGTAGTGCAGACCTTTGAAGTTTGGTTTGTAGTTTTGATACCCATTGCCTCCAGGGATTGAAAGTGCTTTTCGAGGAATTGCAGGAAAAGCGTTTGTACTTCTCGTGGTTTCGATAACGATTGCTCGTAGCGCAGACGTGTGGGTTGATCCAATTTCTTTATTAGCAGATGAATCAGTAGTGGATCCCATGTTGATGTGTCTATTTGTAAATTGTTCAGAGCTAAGAGACATTCTTTGGTTGTGTCATGAAGTTTTTTGATGTTGTCCATTGAAAGTGCTTTTCGAGGAATTGCAGGAATAAGCGTTTGTACTTCTCGTGGTTTCGATAACGATTGCTCGTAGCGCAGACGTGTGGGTTGATCCAATTTCTTTATTAGCAGATGAATCAGTAGTGGATCCCATGTTGATGTGTCTATTTGTAAATTGTTCAGAGCTAAGAGACATTCTTTGGTTGTGTCATGAAGTTTTTTGATGTTGTCCATTGAAGTCCCTCCCGTCGTACTGAGTAGCTCATTTATTAGTTTGCTCACCAGCAAGCGTTTATTGTTGTAACGCTCCAAGAGTACTAACCAAGCCGCTTCGAAATTTTCTTCTGTTGAAGCGAAATGCTTAATGAGATTTCCAGCTTCACCCACCACGTGAGTCTTCAGATAGTACATTTTCTGAATTTTTGCTAGTGGCTGACTTATTACCAGTTGCGTAAATAAGTCGTACAACTCCTGCCATTTCAGGTAGTTCCCGTCAAACTTTGAAATGGTGATTTTTGGCAATGAAACTGAGTGTGGTTTGAATGTTGCACAACCTGGACTTGATGATTGCATAACATTCACCTCATTATCTGCTGCCTGCAGACAACTCCGCACTCTTTGCTCCAGCACCAAGAATTGATCGTAACTGTAACCCTGCTGTGTGGGATTGTCGAACATTTCAAATATTTTGAAGTGAATATCCTCGATGTTTGCCCATAATTTACTGATTACAGGTTGGCATCTTCGTGAAACGGTGTCGTATAACGCTCGTTCCAATGAAGCCATCATTACTCCTTGCCTGCGTACCAACTTGATGAAACTGTTTGTTTCTGATTCCGGTTGATTCCCCTGTGGTGGTTGTGTTTCAGCCGGCTTTTGTTGAGTTGCAGCTGGCAGCTGGTGATGACTTGCAGCTAGCTGACGCGCTGCAGTTTCGAATACTTCCCTATATTGGACCACTACGTTCATTATGGTGTTGTAGTACTCCTTCGTGAAGTAATCGTGATCCATGGGCAGGTTTTCGAGTACACGAATTTGGGTGTCGGTTGTTTCGAAATTTTCCCATTCGCTGTTTAACCTCCTTAAGCGTTCCTCGTAATATTCCGAGGACTGCTTTCGGGTGGCGGCGTCCTTTTTGAAGTTCCTTATTATGGTTTCAATGTTGGAGCCATATGTTTTTTGTTCGTTGACCAATTCACTGAAGGTTACCATTTTTTCTTGGGGTCACCAGAATGTTGATTTATATGTTGTTTTTGCTGCTATCTTGAGCTGCTAACTAACTTTATTGAGCTATAACCGAACCTTTATATACGTCAAAATAGATGTTAACCATTACCGAAATTTAATACACTTAAAACATACATACATATTCTTGAGTCGCATCCTTTAAATGCAGACGTAAACAGATTACGTTCACACGGTTAATAACTGCAGACGCAAACACATTCCGTTCACACGGTTAGTATAGCGCAATTGGAATGCAGACGAAATCCAATGCGGATCATGTTGCGTGCACTGCATTTTTACAGGGTGGAACATTTTTAGACTTCGTTAATAGTTAACAGATACCGAAATAGTAGTTTCAGATTCTGAGTCAGACTCTGGAAGTTCATCGTCGGTTAAAACAGCGAAAAAACAGAAAACTAAATTATCACTTTCTGCTGACTTCAGAGGATTCGGAGATTCACCTCCCGCAGTTCAAGCTTCAACTTCTTCTAATTTAAATTCAAATCTTAACGAGTTAAACAGTGTAATCGCCTTAGTTTCTTCTATTAACCCGGATCTAAACGATCAAAATACTGCAATTTCTTCTATTAATCCAGATCTAAACGATCAAAATACTGAAATTTCTTCTATTAATCCAGATCTAAACGATCAAAATATTGCTTCAATTTCTTCTATTAATTCTGATCTAAACGATCAAAATATGGCGACACCTGAGCAAAAGAAGTCTTTTATTAGCATGTGTGCTACTATTATTAGAGAAAACTATAGCGGTGATCCGCTGGCACTTGAATCATTTATTGACAAAATTTCATTGATCGAAGATTTAACTGATGAAAATTTAACTACAACTTTTATAGGATTAAACCCGACAACTCAAAAGTTGTCGCGGGCAAAATCGCGTCTTTACATGTGGTAAACAATAACTATGCGGAATTTGCTAAACGTGTTGAGGAATTATCCGACTCATTAGAACGTTCTTTGATCATTGAAGGTATGACGCAAACCAAAGCTCACGAAATTGCAGTAGAACAAACAGTAAACGTTTGTAGGCTGAACACTCGTTTAGAATTAGTCAAATCCATTTTTGCGTCAACTACCTTCAGTGATTCAACGGATGTAGTTGCAAAAATGATAGTTGAACGTAATAATGAGGTTAAAGAGCGTCAAGTGCTAGCGTTTCACTCGCGGTCAAATAGGGCACGTAGTTTTCGTGGAGTATTTAGAGGTAACAATTTCAATAGTCGTATAGCGTATTGTGTGAAAGACTGAAGCCCATCGTAGACAAGCTGATTGGACCTTATCAGTGTGGCTTTAGACCTGGTAAGTCTACCATCGACCAGATTTTCACGATACGCCAAATCCTGGAGAAGACCCATGATAAAAGAATCGACACACACCATCTCTTTGTCGATTTCAAAGCCGCTTTTGACAGCGCAAAAAGGAGTTGCCTGTATGCCGCCATGTCTGAATTTGACTTCCCTGCAAAGCTTATACGGCTTTGCCAAATGACGTTGAGCAATACTAACAGCTCCGTCAGAGTCGGGAAGGACCTCTCTGAGCCATTTGAAACCAAACGAGGCTTCAGACAGGGCGACTCCCTTTCGTGCGATTTCTTCAACCTGATGCTGGAGAAGATAATTAGAGCAGCAGAGCTAAACCGCAATGGTACAATCTTTTACAAGAGCGTGCAATTGCTGGCGTATGCCGATGATATTGATATCATTGGCCTTAACAACCGCGCCGTAAGCGCTGCCTTCTCTGGACTGGATAAAGAAGCGAAAAAAGTGGGTCTTGCGGTCAACGAGGACAAGACGAAGTATTTGCTGTCATCAAAGAAAAAATCGGCGCACCTGCGCCTTGGCAGCCACGTCACTGTTGATAGTTACAAATTTGAAACTGTGAGGGACTTCGTCTATTTGGGAACCAGCATTAAAACCGAAAATAATATCAGTCTAGAAATCCAACGGAGAATCACTCTTGCGAACAAGTGCTACTTTGGACTGAGTAGGCAATTGAGAAGTAAAGTCCTCTCTCGAAGAACAAAGATCGCGCTCTATAAGTCTCTCATCATACCTGTCCTGATGTATGGCTCAGATTCATGGACAATGTCAAGAGAAGATGAGATGGCCCTTGGAGTATTTGAGAGAAAAGTTCTCCGGAAGATTTATGGTCCTTCCCGTGATGCCGACGGCGAGTATCGAAGGAGATTTTACGATGAGCTGTACGAGCTTTACGCAGATCTGACCATAGTCCAGCGAATTAAAGCCCAAAGGCTCCGCTGGCTGGGTCACGTCATGCGAATGGACAAAGAAGCTCCAGCCCAGAAGGTTTTCCAATCGTCACCCGAATTCGGCAGCAGAGGAAGGGGGAGGCCTCGACTGAGATGGAAACAACAGGTGGAGGATGACTTGAACTCCCTTGGGGTTTCCAATTGGCGTCAGTTATCGCTAAAAAGGAATGACTGGCGTGCTTTGATAGGCGACGGCCAAAATCGCTTAGGCGGTTAAGCGCCAATAAATGAATGATGAATGAATGAATTTCAATAGTCGGTACAATAACAGTTATAATCGTTTT
The DNA here is from genome assembly GCA_964058755.1 of Campiglossa producta. Taxonomy (NCBI): domain Eukaryota; kingdom Metazoa; phylum Arthropoda; class Insecta; order Diptera; family Tephritidae; genus Campiglossa; species Campiglossa producta. Next base: position 93,124,854 of record CAXKVI010000001.1, read on the forward strand.
AATAGCAATGCAGGTAGATATAACAATAACAGAGGTAACAATTTTAGATATGGCAACAATAGCAGAAGAAATAATAATTCTAACAACAACAATAGTAATTGTTTTAACAACAATAGTAACAATAGAAGTAACAATTCTAGAGCATCAAATGGTAGAGGTAGAAATGCTAATGTCCGCGCTTTAAACGCGAGTGCCCCTCAGGAGCGAACTCTGGGGGAGGACGAATACAGCGATTAAGCAATTTTACTTCACCAAAAGCCATTTATTGTTTAAATTTAAATTACTCAGATTTCATTGAATTACAACTTAACGAGTCATAAAAATTTTTTTTCTTTCTTAGTAGACACACAAACAGACATTTCTTTAGTAAAAATCTCAAGAATAGACAGAAATATTCCTTTTAATACAAACGATATTATTAACATTACCGGCGTCACTTCTAATTCTGTTTCAACTTTGGGTAAAATTACTGTAAATTTAAATTTTTCTAACTTCTCTATTAAACATACTTTGCACATTGTAAATGAAGACTTTAATATACCATCAGATGGTATACTGGGTAAAGATTTTCTGAAAATTAAGAAATGCATCATAAGTTATGAAAAAAATAATATTTCCTTTTGGGTAGGTGATGAAAAAGTCGCGGTACCAATCCTTCACGGAACAGAAAGCGACAGTTGTGTAATACCGCCCAGATGTGAAATATTTAGACTTTTTGATTTAGGAAAAACACCCGACCCACTTTTCGTGGATTCTCAAGAAATTGAAAAAGGTGTTTTCACAGCGAGATGCATTGTTAATTCCAATAACCCAATAATTAAAGTTATAAACACAACAGATGATGTAAAGTATATTAAAACAAACGGTATTCGGTCAGGTAAACTTTCAAATTACAACGTTTATTCAATTAACAAAACAGAAACGGAAGAAAAACGTACGCAAAAACTGATTTCAATTTTAAAAAACCAAATTCCTCAAAATGCTCATAGTAAATTAATTGACCTTTGCATAAATTATGCTGACATTTTCGCTCTGGACACAGACAAAATGACTTTAAACAATTTTTACGAGCAAACATTAAGAGTGACAGACAACGACCCGGTATATGTTGAAAACTATCGATTGCCATATTCCCAACGAGAGGAAATAAATCGCCAAGTAAATAAGTTGTTAGATAATGACAATAGTCCTTTGATTGTGGTCCCCAAGAGAGATACTAATAGTCAAAAAGCTTACCGTATGTGTGTAGATTTTCGCGGAGTTAACAAAAAACTCATTGCTGATAAATTTCCTCTTGCTAGAGTTGACGATATTTTAGATAATCTTGGTAGAGCTAAATACTTTTCGACATTGGATCTTTTTTCGGGATTTCACCAAATTCCCTTGCATCCTGACTCTCGCGACATTACTTCTTTCAGCACTGACCGAGGTGCATTTAGATGGAAAGTCCTTCCATTCGGGTTAAATGTAGCACCAAACTCATTCTCGCGAATGATGACCATAGCTTTTTCGGGTATACCACCCAATGTTGCATTTTTATATGTCGACGATATTATCGTCATTGGTTGTAGTGAAGCACACCATATCAAAAATCTTTCAAAAGTTTTCGAAACTTGTAGGTCTTTCAATCTCAAACTAAATCCTAACAAATGCAATTTCTTACGACCAGAGCTAACTTTTCTAGGTCACAAATGTACAGCAAAGGGTCTGTTGCCAGATGACTCAAAAATTAACGCTATTAAAAAGTACACAAAACCGACCGATAAGGATGCGGTTCGACGTTTCGTCGCATTTGCCAATTACTACAGGCGTTTTATACCTAATTTTGCGTCACTGGCAGCGCCTTTAAATCGGTTAAATAGAAAAAGAGTTGAACTTGTTTGGGATGTTGAATGCGAAAGATCATTTTTATCTATGAAAGCAGCTTTGCTTTCACCAAAATTGCTACAATACCCAGATTTTACTAAACAATTTATTATTACAGTAGACGCTTCAACAACTGGATGCGGTGCTATTTTAAGTCAGGATCATGAGGGCAGTGATTTACCAATTTGTTTCGCTTCTAAAGCTTTTAATAATGCCGAAAAGAAAAAACCAATCATCGAATTGGAACTTTTAGCCATTTACTTCGCAATAAAGCAATTTCGACCATATGTGTATGGTACTAACTTTATTGTAAAATCCGATCATAGGTCGCTAGTATACCTATTCAATATGAAAGACCCCTCTTCAAAACTTTCGAGAATTAGGCTTGAACTAGCGGAATATAACTTCACTATTGTTTATATTAAAGGTAAATCAAATGTAGGCGCTGATGCACTCTCACGCATCACAATCGATGAAATTAGAGAATCTAACAAACAAATTTTAGCAGTACAAACAAGGGCGATGGCAAATCGATCAAACGACAAAAACGTACTTAAGGATGATGTCACTACTAAAGACAAACAACTAACTTTACAAGTTTACGATACATTTTCATTTTACTTTTCAAATAAAATACCGCGTATCAGATCGGAAATCGTTTACGATAAAAATAGAAAAACTACAAATTTACATATTTTTGCGCATATTAAACATAAAAAACTCGAGTTACTTAGTTTTGAGGTTGCTAACGAAATAATGTCTTTAGAGAAATTACTTTCGAGGCTTGATTCAGAAGCCAGCAAACGCAAAATTAAGCAAATAGAATGGCCTAAAAATGATGTATTTTTCAATCATTATACTATTATAAATTTAAAAGATCGCGGAAATAAAATACTCAAATTTTTAGAGGTTATTTTAACTGATCCAGTCGAAACTGTGACAGACGACGAGAAAAAACTTAAGTTGATGACAATTTACCACGACGACCCTATTTCAGGAGGACATTGTGGTTCCAAAAAACTTTACGCAAAACTAAGAACAAAGTTTTATTGGAAAAATATGACTCGCGATATAGCAAAATACGTAAAAAGTTGTAATAAATGTCTTCTGAACAAGGTGAAACCAAAAACAAAAGAAAATCTCGTAATAACTCCAACACCTTGTAAACCTTTTGATGTATTAGTTATTGATACTATAGGACCCCTACCTGAGTCCAAATATGGTAATAAGTTCGCACTAACCATGATTTGTGACATGACAAAATATTTAGTAACAGTAGCTATACCAGATAAGTCTGCAAAAACAATCGCATCTGCACTGAACCAAAAACGTACATGTTTTTAACGAACAAAGTTTCATAGAAGTTCACGCTGATTGTTTCTTAGAATCTAAGAAAAATTACATATAATTTAAGAAAAAATTCTTATTATATATGTAAAAATACGTTAAATTGTATTAACGTCAGAACTTCGTTCATAAAATATAAGAAATAAAATTCTTTAATTTTTTGGCTGAATTTATTCTTAAATGTTACGAATTTGTTCTTAAATTTTAATAAATTACGTACGTTACATGATTATAAGAACTTTTTCTTATTATTTAGAACTTGTTTCGTAGGTTTTAAGAACTATTTCTTATATTTTATTGTGACGAATCCGATGATTCCTTGATTATTTTCCCTGAGTTCGATCACTGTACGTTAAATAAAACACTCCGATTCTGTTTAATAAGTAGTACGCTTTATTCAGTACTAAAAACCGTAGTACAATATCGCGGGTTAATTTACTGTTCAGTACTTCACTGTACAACACTTCAAAATAAACTGATTGATTGCGTTGTCTTTGCGCGGTTTATATACCCTAGCCAACAGCAGCTTCACAACCTAGAAATGTCTACACCTTTCTGGTTTATTCGTGCAACAGTGTTCTCGAAGCGTTTATCTATCGTCATCTCCTCTTTGTGCCACATTCGCAAACACGCGAGCTGCCTCTCCCTCTGTCGCTCTCACGTCATGTATCTAAACAGCTGTAGTTGTGGTAGTGACGCTAGTGATGGAAATACGCTAGAGTTGGGAGATGAACGATTCTTGAGAACATTCGCCACACTGCCCTCCACCTAAGTCTGATCGTCCCGATCAGACACATTTCCCGATCCAAACGTTGCTAGCCTCTCCAGGTGAACCACCTTCATTTTGTTTCGTGGCCTTCCAACAGTTTGTATGCGGTAGACAACATCATTTATCCGCTTTATTACTTTATATGGGCCTTCCCAGTTACATTGTAGTTTTGGGGACAAACCTTTCTTTCGTTGTGGGTTGTATAACAGCACTAAATCTCCTTCTTTAAAACCTTCCGAGTTGATGGCTTTGTCGTATCTGGCTTTCAACTTATCACTCATGATCTTCGTCCGTTGTCTTACAAGATCGTGTATTTCTCTCATTTCTTCTTCCAAGATGCTAGTGGATTTCCTGGCATTTATTCCTTCATCAGCATTTATCCCAAACTTCAAGTCAGCTGGCAACCGAAGATCATTCCCAAAAATTACTTTTGCTGGAGTCTGACCCGTTGTTTCATGTATTGCCGAGCGATATGCCATCAGGAACAAGGAGATGTGCGTGTCCCAATCTGTCTGGAACTTATCCACTACTTTCCTCATGTGCTCTTCCAAGGTTCGATTGAAACGTTCCACCATGCCATCTGACTGAGGATGCAGTGCAGTTGTTCGAGTTTTCCGAATACCCAATGTCTTGCACATTTCTTGAAATACGACTGATTCGAAATTCCTGCCTTGGTCAGAATGTAACTCCATCGGTACACCAAACCTCGCTACCCAATTGTTAATGACCACCTCTGCAATGGTTTCTGCCTCTTGATTTGGAATCGGGTAAACTTCTGGCCATTTGCTGAAATAGTCCATAACAACTAGTACGTATTTGTTTCCGAGTTTGCTAGTAGGAAATGGACCAGCTACATCCATGGCAATCCTCTCAAACGGTGCACCTGTGTTGTACTGCTTCATCTGTCCATGGCTTCTCGACTTTGCTTTGATGCACACCTCACAGTTGGCGATCCACTCCGCGATCGACTGCCGGCAACCAACCCAATAGAATCTCTGCTTGACTTTCTCCAACGTTTTCGTGACTCCGAGATGACCTCCACTTGGACCATTATGTAGCTCATTCAAAACATCACAGATTTTCTTCCTTGGGACAACTACCAGCTTCCGAGCGCATTGACCATCTTCGCTTTCCCATACTCTATGTAAGCAACCGGATACCAATTTCAGACTGTTCCACTGTGCCCAATATGACTTGGCAACAGGACTCTCTGCTGACATCTCTCTTGTTGGTCGTTCGTTTTGCTCGATTCCTTGCATCACACGTACCAGATCTGGGTCCTCTAGCTGATGCTTCCTTAGTTGATCCATGTTCCATTCGTCCGTAGATGTTATAGTCATCAGCCGCACATCTATAACATCTTCCTTGGCCTCAGCTTTCGAACAATGCTTGCATTCTAGGTTACATGGTCGCCGGGACATTGCATCAGCATTGCCGTGGTTGCTGCCTTTGCGATGCTCTATGGAAAAGTCATAACTTTGTAGTAGCTCTATCCATCGTGCCAATTGACCTTCCGGATTACGGAACTGTAAAAGCCATTTCAACGCTGCATGGTCTGTCCTGACGTGGAATCGCTGTCCATAGAGATACTTGTGGAAATGTTTGATGTACTCCACCAATGCCAGTAGTTCTCTTCGTGTTACGCAATAGTTCCTTTCGGGCTTTCCAATTGTGCGGCTATAGTACGCCACTACCTTCTCCTGCCCATCGACAATCTGTGACAAAACTCCTCCAATCGCATAACCACTTGCATCTGTATCCAGAATAAACGTTGAACCTGGGATTGGATACGCTAACATTGGGGCAGTGCACAGCCGTTCCTTCAAGGTTTGGAAAGCCACTTCATGTTCCTTCTTCCAATCAAATGACATATTCTTTCTGGTCAACTCATGAAGGCTACTGGCTACGCTAGCGAAATTCGGTACAAATCGACGATAATACGTGCACAGTCCGAGGAAACTTCGTAGCTCATGTAAATTTTTCGGTCTTGGCCAATCCTTTACTGCTTCGATCTTCTCTTTAGCAGTGCAAATTCCCTCCGTAGTAACCTTGTGACCCAAGTAACTTACTTCCTTCTTGAACAATGCACACTTTTTGGGACTTAATTTCAGACCGGCGCCAGCTATCTTTGGAAAACGATGATGTCATCCAGGTACACCAAACATGTTTTCCAATGCAGCCCTTTCAATACCTGATCCATGAGTCTCTCAAAAGTAGCTGGAGTGTTACATAGTCCAAAGGGCATTACCGTAAATTGCCACAGCCCCTCTCTATCGCTGAAGGCTGTCTTTTCCTTATCCTCATCTTTAACCTCCACTTGCCAACAGCCGCTTTTCAAGTCCAGTGTAGAGAACCATTTCGTACCAGATAGTGAGTCCAGAGTATCGTCAATTCTTGGTAGTGGATAGCTGTCCTTTTTCGTTACGTCGTTCAGCTTCCGGTAATCCACACAGAACCGCATTTTTCCATCCTTTTTCTTCACTAGCACTACCGGTGAGCTCCATGGACTAGCTGATGGTTCGATCACGCCGCTGTCACTCATTTCTTGTATAATTTCTCTTACCACTTGCCGTTTGGCCAATGGAACACTTCGAGGAGCTTGGCGGATTGGTCTCGCGTCACTGGTATCAATGTGATGCTTCACTACATTGGTCCGACCTGGTTTGGAGCCACCCTTGTCAAATATGGTAGAGTACTTTAGTAGAAGTTGTTTCGCCTTATTCTGGTGCTCTTCTTCGAGCTCTTGCGTCCACGCTGTGATATTATCTGATAGATTAATGTTGCTGGTAGAGACATTTTCCTGGAGCTGTTCACAGTTTATAATCACCTCCACCTCCTGACATTGTCCCAATATAGCTCCTTTGGAAAGCTTGATCGGCGATAGAAACTCATTTAGTACTTTTACCGGTATACGTCCATCTTGTTTTGTCATAGCCAGTGTTTTTCCTACTAGTATATCCGTCTTTGAATTGTTTGCTGCCTCGACAACCCACAATTTGTTTGTCCCATAATCTCCATCAATCCTTGCCCAAACGACTGCCTCCGACTTCGGTGGAATTTGTTGCCCGCTTCGTCTCCACATCACGTATTCCATTTATGAAACTTTGTATCTTTACCCTCTCCATGTACTCTACAGGTGCATCCGCGTTTGCTAGGTGCGCTAACCTCTCGATGTCCGATGCAAATTCTTCTAAGGTCTCATTGGGCTTCTGGCAGCGATTTTGTAGCTCTATTTGGTAAATCTGCTTCCGATGCTCGCTACCATAACGTCTCTCCACAGCACCCATCAATGCTTCATAGTTGTTTCGTTCGCCATCAGGAATAGTCTGTAAGATTTCGGCTGCCGGTCCTTTCAATGCTACGAAGAGTGCAGCGACTTTATCTTCAGCGCCCCAGTTGTTCACAGCTGCTGTCTTCTCAAATTGTAGCTTAAATACCTGGAAAGGAACAGAACCGTCAAATGACGGGGTTTTTACCTTGGGTACGCTTGTGGAAACACTTGGACGATTCATCTGCAACTCCTGGATACGACTTCTTAACGCATCCACCTCGGCTTCGACTTTCTCCTCAAGCTGCATTAGTTTCTCGTCCATGCGCGCCTCTAGTTTTGAGGACATACGTGCTTCCTGTTCCTCTAGCTGTGTAGTCAACTGCAATATTTGAGATGCCATGTGCGCCTTCGTTTCTTCCCACTGAGATGCCAAACGTGTCTCTTGTTGTTCCAACTGAGATGCCATGTGTGTCTTCTGTTCCTCCAACTTTGATGCCATGCGTGTCTCTTGTTGTTCCAACTGAGATGCCATGCGTGTCTCTTGTTGTTCCAACTGAGATGCCATGCAAGTTTTCTGTTCTTCAAACTTTGATGTTATATTCGTCGACATCTGAGCCAATACAGCCAACAGCGAGATTGTGTCCACATTTCCCACTGAATCCGGAGTATCCTTTTGCTCTTCTATTTTCGTCGCTGCCTCTTCCGAAAGCTGAAAAACATAATCGTCAACGTTGATTCCTTCCGCTTCCATAGCCTCCCGTAGACGTGATTGTAGCTCTGGCTTATTGCCTGTTGTTACCATTCCACGTTTCTCCAACTCGTTTTTGAGTTGTTGGATCTTCAAGTCATTAAACTTTGCCATATCCTTGCAATGTCCTTGTTACCTTTACAATGTCCTAGTTATCCTTTTCAATGTCCGTGTTATCCTTTTCAATGTCCGTGTTATCCTTTTCAATGTCCTTGTTATCCTTTTCAATGTCCTTGTATTTATTTAACAATACCGCTTCTGACACCAATTGTGACGAATCCGATGATTCCTTGATTATTTTCCCTGAGTTCGATCACTGTACGTTAAATAAAACACTCCGATTCTGTTTAATAAGTAGTACGCTTTATTCAGTACTAAAAACCGTAGTACAATATCGCGGGTTAATTTAATGTTCAGTACTTCACTGTACAACACTTCAAAATAAACTGATTGATTGCGTTGTCTTTGCGCGGTTTATATACCCTAGCCAACAGCAGCTTCACAACCTAGAAATGTCTACACCTTTCTGGTTTATTCGTGCAACAGTGTTCTCGAAGCGTTTATCTATCGTCATCTCCTCTTTGTGCCACATTCGCAAACACGCGAGCTGCCTCTCCCTCTGTCGCTCTCACGTCATGTATCTAAACAGCTGTACTTGTGGTAGTGACGCTAGTGATGGAAATACGTTAGAGTTGGGAGGTGAACGATTCTTGAGAACATTCGCCACATTATGAAAGTGTCATAGATTGAACCAACATTTTCTTACCTGAGCAGACAGCTGTCACTGTGAAAAATTTTTCATTCTTCAAGTCACAAAGAGGAAAGGAGAAAGCGTGAAAATTTGCACCGATTAAATTAACTAAGTGAAAATCCATTAACAAAAATGTCAGATCAAAAGAAGGGTGAAACAGAACACATCAATTTGAAAGTATTGGGTCAAGACAATTTAAGATCAAGAAACACACAAGCTTGAGGAAGCTTATGAATGCTTATTGCGATAGAGCGGGTCTATCCATGCAAGTGGTACGGTTTCACTTTGATGGCCAACCCATACACGAAAACGATACGACAACATCATTGGAAATGGAAGAAGGTGACACTATTGAATGATACCAACAGCAAACGGGCGGAGGCTGGAATTAATTTTGAAATTAACAAAAGTAAAGCTATATTAAAAATTAAAACAAAAAACACTTAGGCCCACTTGCACAACGCTGGGTTATCTTATTAACTCAAAGTTAAATTGAAAAGTTGTCAAAAACCTATGAGTTTAACCTCTCATTTGACATTAACTCTGCGTTAAAAATATTAATTTTCGTTGTGCAAGTGACCCTTAAATATTAAAAGATCAATTTAATATTACAAAAACAAACTACAAACAAAAAATGATAAAAAAAGTTAAAAAATAAGTATCATAAGAAGAGATATGAAAAAAAAGGGCAGACAAACTCATAATAGGCAGCAAAACAAAAAAAAACAAATTCATGTACACCAAAAATGCTGCTCACAAAAGTTAGAGATACACCGCGCGGTTCGTTGTTTTGCGTGGAAAACTAGCACACTTCGTTCTCTGCGTCGAAGACTAACACGCTTCAGTTCTATGCTAGTTTTCCACGCAGAAAACGAAGTGAGTTAGTCTTCCACGCAGAGAACGGAGTGGGCTAGTCTTCCACGATAACAACGAACTGTGCGAGTCTTAAATGCAAACAAGGAACCGTGTTAGTCTTCGTTGAGAACGACGATGTATAAAAACTATATACTTTGGCAAATTTTTCTTACTACTTTTAAATACTATTTTTTTGTAAATAATATTTAACAATAATAACAAAACTTTCATGGATAATATGCTTCGTTTTTTGATTTTTCTAGGAATGGGTTCGTATATTATAAGAATTAGTTCGTAAAATTTAAGAATGGGTTCATACATTTCAAGAATGGGTTCTTGAATTCTAAGAATGAGTTCGTAAAATTTAAGAATTGATTCATACATTCTAAGAACGAGTTCGTACAATTTATAAATGGATTGTCATATTCTAAGAATGAGTTCATAAAATTTAAGGATGGATTCATACATTCTAAGAATGAGGTCGTATAATTTATGAATGGATTGACATATAGAATCAGTTCGTACAATTTAAGAATCTTTTCATACATTCTATGAATAATAAAATTTAAGGATGGATTCATACGTTCTAAGAATGAGGCCGTAGTATGTATTGACATATTCTAAGAATGAGTTCGTAGATTCTATGAATGAGTTCTTAGATTTTAAGTATTATTATTAAAATTTTGTTTGACATGAGTATTTACGAAGTTATGTTCTTAAATTCTACGAAAGCGTTCTTTGGAGAGCTTTTAATGAAAAAAATTCGTAAAATATATGTACTTTTTCGTAAAAAATATGCACTTTTTTGGTTCAGTGTGCAATTTTTGAAGGCTTTATCTTAACATACGGTGTAATGAATTCCATAAAATCAGATTTGGGCACAGAATTCAAAGATGAATTAATTGCTGAAATACCCCAACTCTTGAACGTAAAACATGATTTTTCAACTGCATACAATCACGAAACTGTTGGTATAATTGAACGTAATCATAGAGTCTTTAATGAATACTTACGTGCATATTTGAATGATACCCATTCAGATTGGGATACTTACTTAAAATATTTTACATTTTTACACAATACTACAACAAGCACAGTTTTTGACAATAAATTTTCACCTTTTGAATTAGTATTTGCAAAAAAAGCAACTTTGCCAAATGAATTAACAAAAGATAAAATTGATCCAATTTATAATATCGAAAACTATGCTAAGGAAATAAAATTTCGAATGCAAAACACACATAAAATGGCACAAAATCTAATAAATAAAAACAAATTACAAACTAAGCACTTTTATGATAAGGCGGCTCGACCGTTAGTTATTAGGATAGGCGAGAAAGACCTCTTACAAAAGGAACCAAGAAATAAACATGAAAATGTATATCAAGGTCCTTTTATAGTTAAGAAAATTGATGAACCTAATGTTACCTTATTCGATGAATTAACAAATAAAGAAAAAACTGTACATAAAAATAGGCTTTGTAAAGTAAATTAGCATATATTTTTCTCAAAATGTCAAAAACTTTTATCTAATCTTTTTATTTGTAAAAATCAAAAAAAAAAATTTTTAAATTCACACTTATTAAGATAAGGCAAAAATTCAAATTAAAAATGTTTTGAAAATACAACAAAAAATACTATTTTTCGAACAAAAAAATTTACTATTATTAATTATCGCATAATTAAAATAAAATATATATAATCATTTTGTTATACAGCCAAGAAGGCTTACATAAAATATAAAACCTTGTACATATGTAAACACAAAAAAAAAAATTCAAATTATTTTATTTCGTCAAACAAAACTATTCTTAAAAATACACAAAAATGTAATTAGTAACAAAATCAAAAAAAAAAAAACTTTTTCAAGAAAATCTTTTTTCTCAAACCAAATGTACTTAGAAAGAAACAAAACAAAACGGAAACATTGTACAAACACAAAAAAAAAAAAAAAACAAAGGCATAAAAAAACAAAGGCATAAATCTGTAATATTTAACAAATAAATAATAGTTAAGCGTTTTTACTTTTTAAGTGTTAGTAAAAGTTGGTCGAACGAACGAATTAATAAAAAGGGGAGGAACACCCAAATGTATAGCATTCGTTCATTCGAACAACTTTAAATTAAGAATATGGGCAAGAAGAATCTATCAAGACTGATCACCTTGCTAAATTCTTCTTTTCCCTAAAAGGATGATGTAAGGTTAGTTGACGGTTAGTCTAGTCATTGCGTTCCTACAGGATATGCCACCTGTCTAGTGATCACGCAACACACCCTGAACTGGCAAAGGTTGTAGACTTTGCTAGAAGGGTGTGAAACGTCATCGCATAACAGGTGCCATGCACCTGTAGGGCGTGCGAAGAAAAGAGACAAGTGATGACTGACAGGAACGACATGGTCGCGAAACATTCGGCTCGTGCCATGTCGCTTTCCTGCCAGCCATCATTAATTACCAACTGACCGGCGTAGCGCACAGACGCAAATGAAAGTATAGTGTTGCAATAAATAAATAAAGTAATTTAAATTGTTTTCGGGAGTTTATTAAAACGAGTTGAACAGCATACAATACGAGGTGGTGACCCGCAGGAGATCAATACAGGAGCAGAGACCCTCAACCAGCAACAACCAAGGTTCTCCAGCAGGTAACTTCCCAACAGCAGCAACCCTAACGCGTTAAAAGAGACACTACCGAGGTACAAGCGCAACACAATAAAACCTATAATAATTGAAAAAATAATTACGATAAAAAAAAAAAATGTATGTCAATTTACTAGGGTCAAGTTTTCAGGTACAGAGGTGAGTAATAAACATGCAACGTGCAACATTGAACAGTTAATAACATCATGCCACAAATATGTCCTTAGCATTGTATACCTCGATTTTCTTTCTGCTAACATCGCCGAGTACATACATCGAGTTACCAATTACTTTTAATATTACGCCTTTTACTTGATTTGGGGAAGTTTGGGATTGTAGTTGTCTATTTGTGAACTCTGTTTGAAATTTCGGCGGTATACCACTTGTCCAATTTTAAACGTCACATCCTTACTTCTTGTATTATAAACCTTCTTACTGCGTTCGTGGGCCAACCTCAGCTCTTGTATTATTTTATTTCGAATTGCCTGTAGCTTATCTGAATTTGCTTCTACTTCACAATCTACGTCTTTAACTGCACATAATTTTCGATACAACTCGTATGATACCCCATGTTGAACCATTGGCATACCAAACAGCGCGTAATATGTTGATGTATTTATAGCCGAATGGGTCACACTTCTCAAAGCAAATGCTGCGTCACTTATATGCTTGTCCCAATTTTTCTGATTTTCTCCTACATATGAACGTACTATTTGTAATATCGAACGATTGACCCTTTCTGCCACGTTTCCCTGTGGTGAGTAGAAAGTAGTCCTTATGGGAGTCGTGCCATATTTTGCCAAGAACGAAGTGAAGAGTTCTGACACGAACTATTTGCCATTGTCAGAGTGTACATACTCTGGGACTCCAAACACATGAAAAACATCTTTTTCCAAAAATGTCACTACTTACATTGGTTTCAAAAACACAAATTTTAAAAGATGGTCTAAACACACAAACACATAAACATTACCATCACACGTACGTGGGTATATGGACCCATGAAATCGATAAAAAACGGTGAAAAGCGCGTTCAGTAACATGTTGCTTTCCCATCATTGGCTTATGTAAAGCATTTTGGGTCTTATTACCTTTGCAAATCTCACAGCTTTTTAAATACTTTTACACGTCTGCCACCAGCCCTGGCCAATGATATCTTTCTCGTATGCGCGCTAGGGTTTTATGAATACCTCCCTGTCCTGAAGAAGGCGAGCAATGTGATGCTTCCACGAGCCCTGAACGAAGTTCAGTCGGTACCCAGAGTTTCCAGGCATGGTCTCCTTGAAGCCCTTCCCCCTTGTCGAATTGCGTCCGTCTATAAACATACCCGTCTGTAACGCACAGTTCGGGTAGTTTGTCTTTGTTTGATGTCACCGTGTCAATCAGTTCTTGGTATTCCGTCGATTTGAAGTACGGTGAGGTGACATCGACGTCTAGTACTCTATGGCCCTTACGGTGTTGAATATCAAAGTTATATCCTTGCAACTTCAAACTCCACCTTGCCAGCCGAGCAGATAAGTCCTTCTGACCCATCAACCACTTCAAACTGGCATGGTCAGTTATCACCGTAAAGGGTAATCCCTCGATGTAAGGCCGGAACCTCTTTATGCTCAGGATCGCTGCATAGCACTCTAGTTCCGTAATACTGTAGTTGCGTTGTGCCTTGTTTAATTTTACGGATACAATCGGTCTTTCGTTTCCGTCTCCGTCTAGTTGGAAGGGTACATCTCCAACTCCGTCCGTTGATGCATCACATTGCACATAAAAGAGCTTTTCGAAATCCGGATGGATTAACACCGGTGTTGATATGAGTTTTTGATTTAAGCAATCGAATGCTTGCATCGCTTCGTCCGTAATTTTAAAAGATTTTATCTTGTCCTTAGTGAGGCAGTCGTGCCGTGGTGCTGCAATGGTCGCGTAGTCCTGTATGAATCTACGGTACCAGCCTGTCATCCCTAGGAACCGCCTGAGTTGGTTCGCATTGCTGCCACCTCATTCAGATCCGTACGGATACATCCGTCGCCTATAACATACCCTAAGTATCTAACTTCTTTACAGCAAAATTTGCTCTTTTCAACGTTTATCGTCAATTTCGCATCACGAAAACATTTTGCAACACGGGAAAATAAATCTAAATGGGACGAAAAATTTTCAGAACAAACAAGTATATCATCTCAATAAACGAACACAGATTCGCGCAGAGAAGCGGGGATGACCTTATCCATTAGACGACACATGCGCTGTGCCGCGTTGCACGGTCCAAAAGGCATGACTGTGAAATGGTATAAAGGTCTACCAGGTACAGTGAAAGCAGTTTTCTCCCTGGACTTTCGCTCTAATGGTATCTGCCAAAACGCGTCTTTTAAATCAATGGCAGATATGTACCTCGTATTCTGAAGCCGGCTTAGAATACCATCTATATGTGGAAGTGGGTAGGCATCCTTGATGGTGGCGTCCAAACATAACCGGTTCTTAGTTCCTTTAATGACTAGTGACACGGGGGAATTCTAGCAACTGTTACTCCGTTCGATGACGCCCATCTCCAATATCCTGTCCAGTTCGACGAATATTAGCTTTTGGATTGCCGGAGAAATAGGGTAGTGACGCTGCTTCACGGGAAGGTGTTCATCTGTCACCTCGATAATATGTTCCTCTACGTCGGTTTTGCCCAACCCAAGTACTGCAAACGACGGGTACTGTGCTTTCACGCGATCGAAAGGCACTCAAATCATGTTGCACCGCATCAAATGATAAGTCACCCTCGGCAGGCGTAAGCTCTGACACGACATTAACCTTTGAGTTAATTTGGGGACCCCTACTGACTACATTAAGCCGGAAGGCTTTCCAGAAATCGATCTCCAGATAGACCTCTTGTTGCAACCCGGGTAAGATGAGGAATTCCAGCTCTCGAGTGGTATTGTCCCAAAGCATTGAAAGAGTCACTACACCAATAACCGCGGTAGGCAGAGCTCCCGGACATCTCTGCCGATGCCCGGAACGAAGAATAACCACCATACGCAAAACATTTCATAAAGTGGAAATTGGACTTGCACTTTGTATATTTTGCTGCTTCTGCCGGGTTCTTTATATAAAAATCTAGCGGCATGCCACAAGCATAACACAACATGAGGTGAATCGGGGATGGACAATATATTTGATTTTGGACTGGACTGACCTTTTGACTGGGAACATTGGACAATGAACTAGATACAGGACTAGGGAAACTGGTTGGGATGGTGGGTTTAGGAGGATTTTGATGGACGAGACATATTCTTAATACCATTAGAACTCCTATTATCTTTGTTGAACGCCTCAACACAATAATTACCATCCTGACCATCTGTCCAGACCCTACAGTTTATCCATACTTCGCTGACCGGCTTTGCCCTTGACTTATTTTTTTTTTTTGGTTGATTTTTCCGGCCTCTTGCATTCGGCTTTAAAATCTCTAGAGTTTCCGTTTTTGTTGCAAAAGTCAGATTGGTCAAATACGGTTCTAGGTTGCCCTTAATAATCCTGACCAGCTTGTTCTCCAGGATTATTTGCCTCAGTCGGAAAGTGAGATCGTGAACGTCGGCGTAGAACTCGTCAAAGCTCTCTTGAGGCTGCTGCTTTCGTTCCATAATCTCGCGGATTATCTCGTAGTCTAATTCTGCCGATTTAAACTGCGACAAAATCTCCCTCTTTAACCCAAAATAGTCAAAGGACTCATCGTCGGCGTGATCCTCCAGCACCTGCCAATACCATTTGAGAGCCGGCCCTGTCACTAAACAATGGAAATCTGAAAAGAGTTGCTGGTACGACAGCTGATACTGTATGCGAATTCGCTCTTGCCGGAACACAAAACTTCCTACCGTCATCCCTTTCGCCGAACCATCGAATTTGGGGTGCCATTTATCTAGGTATACCTTTTTTTTCTTCCTGCATAGTTGGAGAGACCGCCGCTTAGACTACCCTTGTTCGATGTGGCATTTCGATCTTGTCCTGGCGTGGTCGTATTTGGTGGAGGGGCGGATGGAACAGGGGCACGCATAGATGTCTCCACATGAACAACACGATTGGTAAGGGTGGATATATCCGCCCTTACCTTTCGTACTTCGCTCATGTGATGATTCATTTCTAAGTTCTGCTGCATCATCATCTCCATCATACGAACTAGCTGGTCAATCCGCTAATCCACTGTTGCCGGACACCGGTTTTCGCTCGCCGCTGCCACTCCTGTTCCTTCTCCTCCAACGGCTCCTGCCTCAGCATCCGACATCTCGAACAACTGGTCCAACTTCCGCGAAAAGTCTAGTGAACAATCAGCCGCGTGTGTAGTCGCCCTGTCGGTAGTCGTGCACCCCTGTCTTTGACTGGTCGACACTTCTGGTTGCCCAAAAAACCTAGAAGTGCAATGGTCCAGAGGAACGAAATCGGCTCGTAGGTAATTCGATGCAGTTGTCTATTTGGTTGAATAGGGACCCGACCACCTCGTTTCTTAGATCCCGAAAAGGAAACGGAAAGTCTGAACCTTTAAAGCCGCCAATGGAAATGAAAGACTCGCAATGGGAAAACTGACGAGTTTTACCCAACTAGTTACTTATATGTAAGCGAAAATAATAGGATTTGAGTCAAATTCGGTATTTTACCTATTTGTTTATTTGCCAATTCAAGTAAACAATTAAACTATACAATATAAAACGGTATATAAACAATTCAAATGTAAAAAGATATCAATAAATATATAGGTATAGGTGTATGTAACCTAAATGTGTATATGTATATAATATAAATGTGTATAAAAAGGTAATACACACGTAATTCATAATTAAAAAAAAATGGGAATTTCCTAAATATTATATACGTATGTGTTTGGATGTGTCTAAAATTATGGGTAAAACAATACAAAAAGCAATCTTCGAAACTTGACAAATTCTATAAGTGTGCGTAGGTAAAAAAAATATATGTGTGTGAACTGCAATTTGTGTATTGAAATTGTGTGAACAGATATGTCTGTAAGGATCAGATGTGTAAATCAAAAGCGAAAATTCAATGTTGAAACTCTTATTTCTGTATGTGTATGTATGTGTAAAAATAGTTAAAAAGCAATTAAAATTCTACAAGCGTGTATAAAAATAAGAAAAACTCTCTTTTAATAAAAATTATAAAAAATTTAGAGAAAAAAAAAGAAAAAATAAGAATTCACAATAATTAACAAAATAAAAAAATTATAAAACAAAAAAATTCAAAAAAATTTTAAAAATCCCAAAGAAATAAAAATAAAAATAACAAGTGAGGAAGTCTAAGTTCAGGTAAACCGAACATTAAACACCCAGCGGTAGTTTTCATAAGATTTTCAAAATTTTCCATTTCGGAAGTGGGTGTGGTTGGGAAGCGATTTTGTCCATTTACATCAGGTATACTCCCTATTATGCTAGTATACCTCGTACCAGTTTCATCGTTCTACCGTAATCAGTTTAAAAATTATGACCAGTGAAATTTTCAAATATGCCTAGTGGGCTATACCGTTGGGCGCCATTGTTACGTAACTGCCCGGTGTTGGGAAAGGAGAAGTGGCAAGAACCGCGCCTCAAGGTCGACGAGCCTCAGCTGGGCTACTAGATGCCGACCCGCCGCTACTCCTGTAAGTGTTAATGAGTTGCGCGGTAATAATCCCGTTCCAACCCGCAGCCTTAAACGGTTCAAAGTTCTTAATTGCCCGACTTACCCTTTCCTCCGTGATGGGTATATTTACTGCCAGGTTTGTTGCAGGTGCTTTGGGTGCATCATGCAAGTTCCCCGTGAAATGTGTGCTCAAGAGCAGCTCAGGGGTTTCCCCTTCCGTGCTGGTCCAGGATCCGTCAGGCTTATGCAAATAGCTGATGGCTTTAACAGCTTTCGGGAGAACTCGTCTAAGTCTCGCTATGTCGTCGACCTTTTCGACCCCAGTGCAGAAATTCCTCCACGAAGTTCTATTCGCTGGCCTCAGAGCTTTTTTTGTAGGCCCTTCATTAAGTTTTATATCCGAGCATTTGAGGCTCCGTTCCGAGGCTTTTAGCCTGATTAAATGGTTTCCTGCAGGTTTTGCGGTGGATTGGCACTGGACAAGCTTGTTCTAGGGCATTTGAAAGCGCCGGGTTGTATGTTGTTACCACATCCTCCAGCTTCTCAACTGATGAGGGGGCTTGTGCGGGTACTCTGGGTAATATTTCATTCAATGCTAAATTTATAATGAATAGTTTGTATTTGAAAAGATTGGTAAGCAAAAGTTGCGTTTATATACAAATATGTAATAAATTCGATTTTTGGTCACATTTTTAATATGTTTGTTTTTTTTTTGGATTATATAATTCAAGTTTTAATCACAAATGTTTTTGGTTTAGCTTTTAGCCAATAAGTCTTAAGTTTACATCTTATAACTATAAATAGATATGTTTCGAATATTTGGGTTTTGTTTGCTTTTCCTGTGCATAAAAATACGTTTCAACTAGTTCTGAGTTATTAATTAAGTATTTAAATTTTTAAATTTGTAGGATTTGTAATTGTAAATAAAGCATAAGTTGCCTAAAGTTAGTTATTTATTGTACTTTTTGTACTCGATTTTTGTGAATAGTTTTTAATTTTTTCTTTTCTTTGTCAAAAACTTTTACATTTGTTCCATCTATTTCTTTAACTATATACGGCCCCTGATATATACTTGCATGTTTATCGCGCGGTTCTTTTTGAATTAGAACCTCATCATTTACGTCAATTGTTGACGGACAAGCATGTTTGTCATAATAAAACTTATTTTGAACTTTGTGTTTGTTTAAAAGTTCCTGTGCCAATAAGTACGACCTTTGCATGCGGTATTTCACTTCTTTCACATAATTCTCTACATCATAAATTGGATCGATTTTCGATTTTTGGAGTTCGTTAGGTAAAATTGGTTTTTTACCAAATACTAACTCAAAAGGTGTAAATTCGTTATCGAAAACGGTATTTGAAGTAGTGTTGGGAAAGAATGTGAAATACTTCAAGTAAGTGTCCCAGTCTGATAACGTGTCATTTAAATATGCACGCAATTATTCATTAAATACTCGATGATTTCGTTCGATTGAACCACGCGTCTCGTGATGATGCGCTGTGGAAAAGTCGTGTTTGATCTTTAAAAGTTTTGTCAGTTCTGAGAACAATTCGTTTTTATATTCGGTGCCTAGGTCAGATTTAATTGAATTCATTGGGCCATATGTTAAAATAAATGACTCAAAAACGGCAGAAGCTATTGTTTTTGCACATTTATCCGGAACCGCTACTGTTACTAGATATTTTGTTAAATCGCAAATCATGGTAACTGCGAACCTGTTACCACAACACGATTCAGGCAACGGTCCTATAGTATCAATAACTACTATTTCAAATGGTTTACATGGAGTTGGTGTTAACACTAGCTCTTCTTTAGTTTTCGGTTTAACTTTGTTCAATAAACATTTTTGGCAATTTTTGACAAATTTCGAGATGTCTCGGGTCATGCCCTTCCAATAAAATTTAGTACGAATTTTTGCATACAGTTTTTTAACACCACAATGTCCACCTGAGATGGCATCGTTGTGATAAATAGTCATAATTTTAAGTTTTTGATCTTCTGATGTTATGATCTCAAGAGGATCAGTTAGTATTATTTCTAATGTCTTTAATTTTTTATTTCCACTTTGTTTTAACTTTAAAATAGTACAATATTTGAAAAAAAAATCGTCTTTTGGCCATTCTATCGTATTAATACCGTGATTGTCGTTTTCAGATTGTAACCTCGAAAGTAACGCGTCTAAATTTGTTATTTCGTTAGCAATCTCAATATTAATAAGTTCAAATTGTTTATGTTTAATATGCGCGCAAATTTTTAGTTTTGAAATTTTATTTTTTTCATCATAGAAAATTGTGGATCTTATACGTGGATTTTTTTTTTGAAAATTTGTAAGAAAATTTGTCATAGACTTTGACTGTCTGTATCGTATTGTTTGAGTCGTCAGAAAAAATTTGTGAATTAGTATCAGTTTGTTGTTTTGCTCGTGTTTTTACCGCAAGAATTTGTTTATTTGAGTCTTTGATTTCGCTAAATGAGATGCGTGAGAGTGCGTCAGCACCAACGTTACTTTTTCCTTTAATATATTCAATCGTGAAGTTGTACTCGGCTAGTTCGAGACGTATCCTGGCTAATTTTGAAGTCGGATCTTTCATATTAAACAAATAAACCAATGGTCTGTGATCTGACTTAACGAGAAAGTTGTTTCCATAAATATATGGTCTGAATTACTTAATCGCAAAATATATCGCTAATAACTCTAACTCAATAATCGGTTTCTTTTTCTCTGCATTATTAAATGATCTAGACGCAAAACAAATGGGTAAATCGTTATCTTCGTGAACCTGACTCAAAATAGCGCCGCAACCTGCTTTAGATGCATCGACCGTAATTATAAACTGTTTTTTGAAATCTGGATACTGTAATAACTGTGGTGACCTTAAAGAGGATTTTAAGGATTGAAATGCGTTTTCACAAGCACTGTCCCAAATAAACTCTACTTTTTTCCTATTCAAGTGATTTAAAGGTGCTGCCAGAGAAGCAAAATTAGGTATAAACCTTCGATAATAGTTTGCAAACGCTACAAAGCGTCGAACAGCGTCTTTGTCGGTTGGTTTTGTATAATTTTTTATTGCTTCGATTTTTGACGAATCTGGCAACAAACCCTTTGCCGAACATTTATGACCCAAAAAGGTGACTTCTGGTCTGAGAAAATGACATTTATTAGGATTTAACTTAAGGTTGAATTTTCTACATGTGCTGAAAACTTGAGACAGATTTTTAATGTGATGTTTTTCGCTACATCCAATAACTATACTGTCATCCACGTACAAAAAAGCTACGTTAGGCGGAATGCCTGAAAAAGCAATCGTCATCATTCGTGAGAACGAGTTCGGTGCAACGTTTAACCCAAAAGGTAATACTTTCCATCTAAATGATCCACGGTCAGTGCTAAAAGAGGTTATGTCGCGCGAGTCGGGATGAAGAGGTATTTGGTGGAAACCAGAAAACAAATCAAGTGTTGAAAAATATTTTGCACGGTCAAGATTATCAATGATATCATCTACTCTAGCGAGCGGAAATTTGTCAGCTATTAGTTTTTTGTTTACTGCGCGAAAGTCTACGCACATTCTATATGCTTTTTCGCCGTTTGCATCTTTCTTTGGCACAATGATAAGCGGACTATTATAATTGGAAAAACTTTCTTCGATTAAATCGTTTTGCAATAATTTGCTAACTTGCTTGTTTATTTCATCGCGTTGAGAGTGTGGAAGACGATAATTTTTAATATACACAGGCGTTGTGTCTGAAAGTCGAAGTCTTTGTTCGTAAAATTTATTTTATGTCATTTTATCATTGTTAAGCGCAAAAATATCAGAATACTCTAGACATAAATCAAGCAAATCTCTTTCCGCGTATTTAGGTATTTGATTTTGTAAAATTTGTTTTAGCTCTTTAACACGATCAGCCCGATTGTCTGTTTTGTTGATTTTGTAAACGTTATATTTAGATAATTTTTCTGTACGAATGTTGCAACTTTTTATGTATTTAATTGAATTTGTGGTATTTATAACTTTTAAAACTGGATTTTCGGTATCGATAATGCATCTAGCTGTAAAAACGCCTTCGGCTATTTCTTGTGAGTCCACGAAAAGTGGTTCGGTTGATTTTTCTAAATAAAAAATGCGGAAAACTTCGCATCTTGGCGGAACAACACAAGAGTCGGTTTCCGTTCCGTGAAGGATTGGAAGTGCGACCTGTTCACCGTTTAACCAAAAAGAAATACTATTTGTCGCGTAGCTAATTTCGCATTGATTTTGTTTCAAAAAGTCTTTACCTAATATTCCATCCGACGGAATATTGAAATCGTCATTTACCACATGCAACGTATGCTTAGTAAAAAATTTTGAAAAATGTAAATTTGTTGTGAAAGTCCCCAAAGTAGAGACTACATCAGATGTAACTCCAGTAATAGTAATTATATCATTATCATTAATTGATAAATTTTTGTTAATGCATGAAATTTTAATAAGTGATATGTCGGCTTGAGTGTCGACTAAAAAGGTGCAACATTTGTTAGATCCGGTTAAGTTTAATTGGATAAAGTCAGAGAAATTTAGATTTAAACAATAAATTGTTTTTGGAGAAAATTTTTTGGAAGAATCGGTTAATCGTAAATCTCTTGATCCCCCAGTGTTCGCTCCTGAGGGGCATGAGCGTTTAAATTACGCACGTTTGCGCTGTTATTACTTCTAGGAGTGGAAGTCCTTCGATTCGCATTATTCGCGCGATCGTTATTGTTACTACTACTATTGTTGTTTCCCTTATACCGGTTACTATTTCCCGAACGAAAGTTTTGACGCTGATTGGCACGGTTTGAATTGTTAAAGTTACTGTAATTTGGCCTATTTTGTCTATAACCATTAAAATTACGACTATTTTGATTGGAAAAGCTACGACCCCGATTGCCACCTTGAAAACTTCGAAAATTGCTGTTACCGCGCGACCTAAAAGCAAGTACTTGCCGTTCTTTAACTTCATTAGACTGTTCAACTATTAATTTTGCTACGACATCTTTGGAATCAGTAAATGAAGTAGAAGCGAGAATTGACTTAACAAGGCTTGACTTTGCGTTCAACCGGCAAACGTTTACAGTTTGCTCAACCGCCATTTCATGCGCTTTTGTTTGGGTTATACCCTCTATAATTAACGTACGCTCTAACGAGTCAGCCAATTCCTCAATACGTCTAGCAAAATCAGTGTAGTTGTTGTTATTTACTTGTAACGCGGCAATTTTTCCAGCAACAACTTTCGAGTTGTCTGGTTTGATACGATTTCTCAAGGCGACTTTTATGTCGTTAATGCAATTTACTTGTGTAGGGATCGCTTCGCGAGCTTTGCCCTAGAGTTTAGATTTTACAAATGAAATAAAAGTGTCGTTTAGACTATCATCGCTTAAACCTTCAATTAAATTTATCTTGTCTATGAAAGATTCCAAAACCAAAGGATCGCCGTTGTAATTTTCACGAATTATTGAAGCACAGAGGCTGACAAAACTTTTGTTTTGATCTAACGTGGCCATTTCAAAAAGTTGATCAAGACCGAAAAAAATATTTGGTGAAGGGCAAATTGATGGATTTTTGCAAACTGATAATGAATCTTTGAAAGTTGGCAACTCTATATTTCCTTTTGTATCAGAATTCTCTGAATTTTCAGATTCGTTATCAAAAAATTCTGTTTCTAAATCGTCTTTACAAACAATAGCTAGTGGTTCTAATGGAACTTCAATTTGACAATTTAATCGAGAAAAGCATTTAATTAATTGGTCTTTACAACGTGATAACTTTACTTCAGCTTCTTTAAGGTTACACTCTGCATTATGAGCAGATATATACAATACAATATCGTTGTATGTCTCAATAAGTAAGAGCTTATATTCTTTTAATTTATTCGCATTCGTCGACAAAGGTCGATTCTGCAAAATCCGTTTGATTATTTTAAAAAACTCTAGCTTTTTTTTCTTTAAGTACTTTTTCGAAATCTGTCATAACAGGTTAACCTTATGAAGATATAAGTATAAGAAATCACGAAATGAGACACCCTGTACTAAGTTCAGAAACAAAAGGAGATATGTATGGAATTACCCAAGGAAATTTGTGTGGAAATTTTACAAAATTCCACGAAAACTAAAAAAATTATGAAAAATTGATTTAGGGAACGCTTTAGAAGTTTAAAGAAATACCGTTTGCAAAAATCGCACCTTTGGATTCACTTTAGGTTATTTTATAACA
This sequence comes from Campiglossa producta, assembly GCA_964058755.1. Classification (NCBI taxonomy): domain Eukaryota; kingdom Metazoa; phylum Arthropoda; class Insecta; order Diptera; family Tephritidae; genus Campiglossa; species Campiglossa producta. The sequence continues at coordinate 93,148,932 of CAXKVI010000001.1, forward strand.
CACATAACTTGTAAAGTTCACATGCAAGTGGGAATATACATACGTATGTGGAAATAGGTGTTCACATGCAAAAAAACAAATGTAGTATTTTCGAATACTGTTTAGAGTTTATGAACATTTTCCCTGTTTAGCATTGATACAATATTTTAAAACAAATGTAATATTAACGCAAGTTTAAAACAAAGCTGGTTAGCGTTGACAAAAAAATTGTACTTTTAAACTAGTCTTAGCCAAAGTAGGTTTAACTTTAAACAAGTGTAGCTTTAGACAAATTTAGTTTTAACAATAGTTTTTAGTGGTATTTTTAAACCAAAGGTAGTGTAAGTGGAAGTAGTTTTAACAAACGTATTTTTCGGCAAATGTAATAATCGCAAAAAAACCACAAGTTGCTTGAAATGGAAACCAGAAATTTTGATAAATTACAGAAATAGACTGAAAATTTGTTTAATGCGCGCTTATATAAAGCACAACAACCCTCACTAAGAACACAAGCACAATTGAAAATGTAGAAAAGTAGTATTACTCGCTTAATTTAAGCTAGTGTAATCTTAAGTATATATTAACTTTTAGAGTAGTGTTTTAAGGTAGATTTAGATGTAGGTTTAATGTAACTTTAAGTACTTAAGTAAGTTAAGTTAACATTTTTCTTTTAAACAAAAATGGTTTTAAACTAAAAATGAAAATAGTTGATTTTAAAATATGGATATGTGGTACTAAGTGGTGTGGTTGGCAAACGAGTAATTAAATTTAAAGTAATTTAGTAAATAGAATATTACAAAATGTAGTTTTAAGTTTGTGAATGATATACACAATTTAGAGTTACTTGAAGCAACTGGTCCTTATGGGACTATTGCTGGTCGTAGAAAAAATTGTTGCACTACAGCTACCGCTGCTGCCGGTGCTCCCGCGCCGCAGTCACAAAATTATATTTGAGGTGCTCCCACGCCGCAGTCAAAAAGTTTTTAGGTTATGTTGTATATGGCTTTTTATTGCCGAGTCGAATCAGGTGTATGTGTATGTGTGGCGTCTTTGGTGCCCGTTATTAAAAAGAAAATGGAGATTTTACACACACGCGTGGATGTACCGTTTAGGTGCTCCACGATGCTTTAATAGCGGCTGGCCCGCGCCGCACGGTCGCCATGTAATTTATGTATACCTTTTATGTATTTAATTGATGTTCCCGCATAATTCAGGATTTTGCAAATGAACTGGATTCCCGCTGGTACGTTGCAGAGGAAGTGGAATGGGTTCCACCCGAAACAACGGGCGATGGAAAAAAAGAGATGTTGGCGTATGGTCAGCTTACCCGCGCCGCTTAATTCCTTTTTATTTTAGTTGGGCGGTAAACTTCCTCACCCACTTTCCATTAAAATGAACGATGACACGCCAACTACATTGGTTGAAGCCACTTCGGCTTACACAAACTTTATTTTCTCAACAGATTTACTCTTTCTTAATTTTTGCACAAACCGTCTTGAAAGTCCGAAAAAGAATGAATAATCGAAATGGCGGCACTGCTTATTGGCAGAAGTTGGCTGCCGATCAAGCAGTGCCGATAATGCAGTAGCCCTTAAGGCCCTGCCAGATAATCGGCGACAGTGTAAAGGCACCGTCAGATACCATTACACACGTTCTGACCTATGCTGTAATGCACTAGTCCATTACACCTTTTAAGGGGTTCGAGTTCCTCCTTATTCATGGTGAAGACCACTTGTTTATCAGGCCCTACCGCGTCCCCGACCAGATTGACACTCCCGTCCTGCTCCGGGAGGGACGGATTCATTATCCGCAGCATCGTGAGAATTCTTTCAAGTCCTTCTGGGATGGCAGGGATCCATGCCCTTGCCCTTGGCCGAGCCGGAATGTCCTTCCCGTCGACGACATAGATTTCACCCAGTCTTGCAGCTGCTGCAACAGTTCTTGCGCCGTCGTACGCGACTATTTTGACATGTCCTTATTTACCGTTACCGAGTTCGTTCCGGAAGAGCCGCCTGTCCATTGTCCGCTTAGCTGCGTTGGCAGCAGCACTGGTACTGGCTCCCATCAAGTCATTCCTACTTGACAGAGATTTGTAGGTTGACCGACCCGTAGTTGCCATCGCTGCTAGTCCCCCGGTTGCTTTTGAAGTGGAGGTTGTCCTCCGACGTTGTGTTTTTGCTTGCTTCAGTAATGCTCTCCTCTGCTGAGGGGTGAACGAAGATGTTGATTGTTTAAAGTTTTGTTTTGTGTTTTTCATCTTGTTCGTATGACCCATCGCCGGACAAGGCCAGCTTAGGATCAAGGGAAGAGTGAGGGAAAGTGTGTCTTCCGCCGCGGCAGAGCCCCGTACCGCGGTAAGACCATAGTTACTCTCTGAGGCAGCCCGGTATCAGAGAGGCTCCGTTCGACTACAGCCACGATTTGCCCCCCGGCTGAAAACGTCCAATGGGCACGGTATCGCATAACACCGTGGATTGGGAGGGCGAAGATCTTTTTCGTCGCCAGAGAGGCTATGCTCTTCTCGTGATGTAGTGACATGCGGAGCTATGATCACAAGGGTAGCGTAGCCGAAGGACTATCGACTCACGAGGGAATGGACAGATTTTAAAAGATAAGAAAATTTCTGAAAAATAAATAATTGACTTAAAACTTTAAATCTAATTATTTTTCTATTTTGTTTGTTTTATGCACTGTCCGGCGGGCTGGTGACTTTGAACGAGAGACTCCTTACCTTTACTCTTTCAAAAATCAATTTTTTAACGATTCACTTATCTTCTAATATTAAATATCTGTGTATTACTTGTTATTTAGTGTTAATACATGAATAAAACGACTTTGAACATATTGTTCATATAATATATATATATAAATTCCGCGAAATTTTGGCGCTCTAAATATGAAACTGAATAATTTAGTTGCGTGCAAAGCAGTTTATGTCATACTTGTAGCAAAACTATATGTTTTTGATATTTAAAATGCCTTTTTTCGATATTTGAAGAACTGCACTCGTGTGGGTACATTGGGCGTTAATGGGTTAATTTATAGCGCAATGCGAATCAGGGGCTATTTCTTATACCCCATTTCAAAAGTAATTTATCATAACATTGACATTTCACAAAAAGTCGTTGTGAAATATATCAGTTTCCAAGGAATCAGCCATATATATGTGGCGTATCATACCAAATTATACCAAAAATTGTTTTATGCACTGTCCGGCGGGCTGGTGACTTTGACCGGGAGACTCCTTACCTTTACTCTTTCCTTCAAAATAATTTTTATTTGCTTGTATATTCTGTGTTGGATCTGTTAGGGGTTACCAGATATGGTGATAATACGGTCAGTTGATCCAGGTAATGGGTCATCGAGGTGCAGTGCAATAGAGCCCGCGGGCATTATTTCCTTAAAAAAAAGAAATAACGCCCCCTCATCGAAAAAGAAATAACGACCGCCTAAAGAAGGCAATAGCGCCCGCGGGCGCTATTTCTTTTTCGATAAAGCTCACGGGCGTTTCTTCCATTTAAAAGGAAGTAACGCCAATTTTTAGGAGCTTTTAGTTTTGTGCGGATGATTGCGTGATTTTTTATTCCAAATTTTCGGCTACGAAGCTTTTTTCAAGATATTTTAAATGCGTATGTTATAATTAACTTTATAACATAAATTGAAAATTTGGAATTAAAAATCACGCGATTTTTTATTCCAAATTTTCGCCTACGCCGCTTTTTTCAAGATATTTTAAATGCGTATGTTATAATTAACTTTATAACATAAATTGAAAATTTGGAATTAAAAATCGCGCGATTTTTTATTCCAAATTTTCGCCTACGCCGCTTTTTTCAAGATATTTTAAATGCGTATGTTATAATTAACTTTATAACATAAATTGAAAATTTGGAATTAAAAATCGCGCGATTTTTTAACCAAATTTTCGCCTACGGCGATTTTTTCAAGATATTTTAAATGCATATGATACCTTGCCGCGGTACGAGGGCTCAGTCGATAGCCACGGGGCTACGTTGCCCTTGTGATCATAGCTCCGCATGGCACTACATCACGAGAGCAGCCTACCCTCGCTGGCGCGATGACGAAGATCTCCCTCCCAATCCAGGGTGTTACGCGATACCGTGCCCATTGGACGTTTGCAGCCGGGAGGCAAATCGTGGCTGTAGTCGAACGGTGCCTCTCTGATACCGGACCGCCTCAGAGAGTAACCATGGTCTTACCGCGGTATGGTTCTCTGCCGTGGCGGACGACACATTCCCCTTAATCCACCCTTGACACCAAGCTGGCCGTGTCCGGCGAGGGGTCGTACGAACAAGATGAATACAACTCAAAATTCAAAACAATCAATAACTTCGTTTACTCCGCAGCAGAGGAGAACTATGCTGGAGCAAGAGAAATCACAACGCCGGAGGACAAACTCTATTTCAAAGTCAACTGGGGGACCGACAACGATGGTAACTACGGGTCGGTCATCCTCGAAACTGCTAGCAAGTGAGAGTGACTTGATGAAAGCCAGCACCAGTGCGGCTGCATACGCAGGTAAGCAGAAAACGGCGGATGCTAAACTTCCATCAGGCGCCGGCACGAACATCAACCTCTCAATGTCTGTGGCAATGGTCTCGGGACCTGGCCTCAGTGGTCCGAAAGAGAAGGAAGACGCAACTAAGCTTCTATCAAAGGGAGAGACCGCGATGGTAACTACGGGTCTGAACTCCTCCCAAAAGACATCTCCCCGACGCTTTGCGTACTGGGATAAAAGGAAGGCTGCAAGGATCCTGAAGAAATATGAGGGAGCATCGCAGGATACACTATCGCTGAATGAAAGGAAGATGGTGGAGAAAGCGAAAGCTCTGATACCAAATTTCCAAAGGCCCTATGCGCCTAAAAGGCTGAACGGGAATCCCTTCAAACGCCAGAGATCGGACGGAGAGGTGGATCCCCATCCGAAGCGCCATCAGAATATCCCAGTAGTGGGCAAACCCAGCTTTGCTGAAGTGACCAAGGACAGGATCCTTATAGGTGTCATTGATCGAGGCAACGACCGTTGGTCCATCCCTAGAGACCGGTGGCTGTATGTCCGGAACGAAATTGGCAAGGCCCTTCTCGACATATGGCGTGAGTCTCCGGGTAGTCCGCCGCGGGGTACAGACGCGGGTTGGCACCAGGGTCAGATTAAAGTTTTCGCGTGTGAGGATGCAAGAACTGTTGCACTGTACAAGGCAGCAGTTGCAAGACTGGGTGAAGTCTACCCAGGGGCAAAAATCGAGGTCGTCGACTGGAAGGACATTCCGGCCCGGCCAAGGGCAAGGGCATGGATTCCTGCCATCCCTGCTGAACCGGAGAATATTCTTGAGATGCTGCAGGCCTGGAATCCGTCTCTCCCGACGCAGGACTGGAGTGTCAATCTGGTCGAGGGTGAGGTTGGGCCTCATAGACAGGTGGTTTTAACTTTGAATAAGGAGGCACTCGAGCCCCTTAAACGGTGCAATGGACGAGTACATTATGGAATGGGTCAGATCGTGATCCACGTATACCGTGGCGATGCACAACGCGCTGCCATTCCGGCCGCTTCGAAGGACTCGGAAATCGAAGGACCAGAAGAGGAGGCAGGGGTGTCAGACGCGGAAAGTATGGTATCCGCCACGTCAAATTGCGAGGAAGCCGTGAACGACTCGGCGATGGAAGATAGCCTAACGAACGCGGAAGACCTCGACCGCACGGTGGTGGAGGGCAATGCGGTGCACACTAACGTTGATGCCGCTTCAGACAGTAGAGATTCCGCCACGCCGAATCGTGCAGATAAATTGTCGTTGAGAGATAGGCCCCGGGACGGGGTAGACCTTCACGACGGTGGTAGGGAAGTCTGAACGCTCTCATGTTGGTGGTGCTTCAGATTAACCTGCACAAAAATTTAAAGCAGCCTCAGCTGCCCTAAGCAGTCGTCTTTATAAAGGCGACGTAGACGTGGTCCTTATCCAAGAACCCTGGGTTAATAGCTCAAGGATCTGTGGATTGGGGGCTAAGGGGTACAAGCTCATCCGAGCTAACGAGGAGGGCAAGGTCAGAACCTGTATCTTGGTCAAGTCTGAGCTGAACACCTTTCTCTTACCCAACTATTCAAATGGTGACGTTACAGCTGCCAGCTTAACGGTCGGCAGCACCAGCCTGACGATGGCGTTGGTCTACATGCCCTATGACGCCGAAGAACATCCTCCACAAAAGGAAGTGAAAGATCTGGTGGAAAATTTCTGCACGGGTCATCTTATTATTGGAGCTGACGCTAATGCTCATCACGTCCAGTGGGGAAGCTCCGATATTAACGCTAGGGGCGAGTCTCTGTTTGACTACCTACTAACAACTAACCTGGTGGTTTGTAACGTGGGTAACGAGCCTACTTTTATCACTAAAGCCCGTAGGGAGGTCATAGACCTCACTATTTGTAGCGAAGGCGCTTATGAGTGGGTTAGGAAATGGCGTGTTCTTGAGGAGCACCGACCACCGGTACATAGAAATTGCCTTAGATTTTTCTCTTGAGCAGCCAGTTATGAAACGCAATCCACGCAACACTAATTGGCAGCTACATAATCAAATATTAGTTAGGGACCTACCAGTGTTACCCCCACAAGCTCCATCATCAGTAGGAGAACTGGATGATCTGGTTGCGACCTTTACAACGGCGCTCTCAAATGCCCTAGAGCAGGCTTGTCCAGTGCCGAAACCACGCGGTAAACATAGACCACACTGGTGGTCCTACGACCTGGATTCGCTCCGCAAGTCCTGCAGGAAGCAATTTAATAGGGCCAAGAGCCTCGGTACGGAGCCTGAATGGCTCGAATATAAAGTTAAACTGAGGGCCTATAAAAGGGCCCTAAGGCAGGCGAAGAGAACTTCGTGGAGAGATTTCTGCACCGGGGTCGAAAAGGTCGATGATACGGCGAGACTTAGACGAGTGCTCTCAAAAACTCAAACAGCCATTAGCTATTTGCGGAAGCCTGACGGATCGTGGACTAGCACGGAAGGGGAAACCCTGGAGCTGCTATTGAATACACACTTTCCGGGGAACTTGCATGAAGCACCTTTAGCATCTGCAACAAATATGGCAGTGAATATACCCATTACGGAGGAAAGGGTAAGGTGGGCGATCAAAAGCTTTGAGCCGTTCAAGGCTGCTGGGCCAGACGGGATTTTCCCCGCACAACTCATAAACACGTTGGAAACATCGGCTAAATGGCTGGTATTTCTCTTTTCAGCCTGCCTGGCTCTCAACTACATTCCGCACTCCTGGAGAAGCGCCAAGGTAGTCTTTATTCCTAAGGCTGGGAAGGCCTCACACTATGAGCCTAAGGACTACAGACCGATCAGTCTCTCGTCCTTTGCACTCAAAACCTTCGAGAGGATAATTAGCGATTATCTCTCCTCTACTATTGATAGCAACCTTATCTCTAGCTATCAACATGCATACACCAAAGGTAAATCAACGGAAACTGCGCTTCACAGCCTTGTCTCTGTTATTGAAAAATCGTTGTATGAAAAAGATTACTGTCTCGTGGCCTTCCTAGACATTGAAGGTGCCTTCAACAATATAAGCCCGGGGGCTATTAACACCGCTCTAACTAATCTGGGCATAAGCAGGTCTCTTATTGGACTAATTGATCAACTACTAATGGGAAGGAAAATAGTTTCTACACTGGGCACAGTTGATTTCTCACGCTATGTCACAAGAGGAACGCCTCAGGGTGGTGTTCTCTCTCCGCTTTTATGGAACCTCACTGTAAACTCGTTGCTACGAGACACAAGCTGGGGGGGCGGGAGGATAGTTGCATATGCAGACGATTTAGCTATTGCATACAGGGGCAAATTCCCACAAACCCTGTGTGACTTGATGCAAGTAGCACTGCGAGCAGTTTCCTCGTGGTCATCTCGCTGCGGACTTAGTATCAACCCGGGAAAAGTGGAGCTTGTCCTTTATACTAACCGGTACAAAATACCAACGCTAAGCCTACCAGAACTAAATGGCGTGCGCCTGAACTTGGCTGACAAAGCCAAATTCCTAGGCATAGTTCTGGATAGAAAGCTTAACTGGAAGGAGAATGTCATCCAGCGCCAGAGGAAAGCGTGCATTGCACTTTACACCTGTAAAAGAGCCATTGGCAAAAAATGGGGGCTCAGTCCCAAAATCTGCAGATGGATTTACACTGCGATAATGCGGCCAATTATGCTGTATGGAGTCGTGGTATGGTGGCCTGCGCTGAGCAAGGCAGCCAACCTAAACCTGTTAGGTAAAGTCCACAAATCTAGCATGATCTGTATAAGCGGCGCGTTGAGAACAACGCCCAACGAAGCTCTCCACGCCATTCTTGGCATTTTGCCACTCGATCTGGAAGGGTACCGGGCAGCGGCAGCATCGGCTCTGCGTCTAAGGGAAACTTCCGGCTGGGGCGCAGGCACTACTGGACACTCCGGTATTCTGGATTCTTACAGCTTTCTCCCTCCGAGCACGGACCGTTGTGCAACCACAACAGTCGGAGATAGCTGGTTCAGAATAAACATTCCCAGCAGGGAAGACTGGGAGAGGACGGATCGGTGTCCTGCTACTAATGGCGGCATTTCCATATACACCGACGGTTCGAAGTTGGACGGCAGAGTTGGAGGAGGGATTTATTCCAAGGATCTGGACCTTGAGCTTTCCTTCAGACTGCCTGATCATTGCAGCGTCTTCCAGGCTGAGGTCTCAGCAATCATGGACGCCGCGGCTTGGATAGGGCAACACGCTATCGGACAGAATATCGTTATTTTCCGCGATAGCCAAGCGGCAGTCAAATCCCTTGGCTCTTACTTGTTCAACTCTGAACTGACGCTCAGCTGTCGTCGATCTCTTCAGGAGATGGCCCAACAGAACCGCGTGAGCCTCACATGGGTCCCGGGACACAGGGACATTGAGGGAAACTGTAGGGCAAACGAACTTGCTAGGCAGGGCACGACCGAGCAGGTTCTTCAGGATAAAGAACGCTTAGGTATGCCCTTTGCCACATGCAAGCTAATGCTGAAGGAGCATACACTCCGACAAGCCAATGAAAGATGGCTTTTTTCGCCAGGGTGCCGAGTATCCAAACAATCCTGGCCAAAATGGGATATTAAAAGATCTAAATATATTTACACCCTAAGAAGAAGGGATATATCTATATTAATAGGGGTTTTAACCGGGCACTGCCTTATTGGAAGGAACGCAGCAAGGCTGGGTGTACCCTACCGACGATGCTGTAGGAGTTGCAAAGATGATGAGGAGGAGGAAACGGTGGAGCATCTCATCTGCAACTGCCCGGCTTTAAGCGGCGCGAGAAGGCGCTTTTTCGGAGTTCCCTTCCTGGATAGCCTACGCCAGGTAGCAGAGCTGGACATAAAGGACTTGATGGCTTTCATCAAGTCATCTAAATGGTTCGAGGAGGTGTAACGGTGTCGGTTTTAGGAGTGTCAGCCCCGGGATTCTGCTATGTGGAGAGTCCCAATAGCACTGGGATTTTCCATATGGCCGGGTCCCGGGACTGACTTTCCTAGTGTTGATGGTATCACAACGGGCCTTTTAATACTGGCATAGGTGTGCCTTTGCGGCAGCCACTTCTACCTAACCTAACCTAAATGCATATGACATAATTAACTTTATGACATAAATTGAAAATTTGGAATTAAAAATCGCGCGATTTTCACCAAATTTTCGAATGCGGCGCTTTTTTCAAGATATTTTAAATGCTATGATATAATTTACTTTAAAACATAAATTGAAAATTTGGAATTAAACATTTTAGGCTGCAGCGCTTTTTTAAATACATTTTTTACGTATACGGTTATAGTCAAACCATAAAAAATGCTAAATGCTAAGGAAAGGAAAACGTCACTCGTGGGCTTTATTTCCTTTTGTAAGGAGGAAAACCCCCACTTAAAAAAGAAATAACGCCTGCGGGCTTAATTGCTTTTCCAAAAAAAGAAATAACGCCCGCGGGCGCTATTTCCGCGGGCCTTATTGCACTGCACCATCCAAAACAAGAAAATAAATTAAAGTCGACTTAAAATTAGCTTAGTAATGCTCAATAAAGCTTGTTGAAATTTAAATTTTTTCTTCAAAATATTTTCGTTATATGTATATTCCATTCGCCATTATGTTGCCAACTCTTCGTCTATTAAGAATCAGGCAGTGACCATCGCGATTGAATAAAGTTCAACTGGTTTTTGACGCAAGAATTCAAAAACACAAGCATATTCTTCCTGATATTTCTTGATATTTTATCAATCTATTATATTAATAGGCTAACAAATTTTCCATATAAATATTTGCCAAGCTTAAACCCATACTAAATATGCATAAATATTTATGGAATGCATATGGATTTGTTGGCACACCTCTAAGGCAGTGCACAATTATCTAATATATAACCAATCCTGCTTCATTTATCTGTAATAAGCGAATGAAAATTTTTCATGCCACTTGAATTGGTTATCTGACAATCAATTTGTACATAAAGCGATAGCCCAGTGGGAAGCGTCGGGGGTAGTGGTCGAGCGGTTAATGGTTCAAGTACAGCTATCGGCCCAATTTTTTTTTTTTTTTTTGTCATTGAAAATTGTTTTTATTTTTTCAATATATAAATATTTCTTATCTTGACTTTTTTAAAATTTTTATGTTTGTGATCTCTATTTTCGAGAAAAAAAATTGCTGAATATTTTTAGTTGACGGAAAGCATATGCATACGTACCACCCATTATAGAAATGCGATAACCGCTTATTCAATTTGGTTTTTTATACCTTTCATGAACATGAAATGGTATTATAACTTTGGTCCGATGTTTGTAAATATGAGAAGAAGAAGAGATAGACACATCAATAAGTATACCGAAATGATCAGGATGACGAGATGAGTTGATTTAGCCATGTCCGTCTGTCCGTCTGTATGTCTGTCTGTTTGAACGCAAACTAGTCCCTCAGTTTTTGAGATATTTGGCTGAAATTTGGTATGCGGCCACCATTTTCCAATATAGGAATCATTTGTCGGAACCAGCAAGATCGGACCAATATAACATATAGCTCCCATACAACCGATTATTCCGATAAACGGTTTTTGGGCTATAACTCCTGTAATTAAACACGAAGGAACGTGAAATTTTATAAGTGTTGCTATTTTTATATGTGAAATATCGATGCTGAAAATCATAGAGATGGGATAAATATTTCACATAGCTCCCATACAATCGATTATTCCGATAAACGGATTTTGGGCTATAACTCGTGTAATTAAACACGTAGGAACGTGAAATTGTGTAAGTATTGCTATTTTTATATGTGAAATATCGATGTTGAAACTCATAGAGATGGGATAAATATTTCACATAGCTCCCATACAATCGATTATTCCGATAAACGGATTTTGGGCTATAACTCCTGTAATTAAACACGTAGGAACGTGAAATTTTGGACGTATTGCTATTTTTATATGTGAAATATCGATGTTGAAAATCATCGAGGTTGGATAAATATTTCACATAGCCCCCATACAATCGATTGTTCCGATAAACGGGTTTTGGTAGATAACTCCTGTAATTATATAGGTAGGTACGTGAAATTTTGGAAGTATCGCTATTTTTATATGCGAAATATCGACGTTGAAAATCATTGAGATGGCATAAATATTTCACATAGCTCCCATACAATCGATTATTCCGATAAGCGGATTTTGGGCTATAAGTCGTGTAATTAAACACATAGGTTAGGTTAGGTTCAAGTGGCTGCCACAGAGGCACACTTAGGCCAGTTTTGAAAGGCCCGTTGTGATACCACCAACACAAGGAAAGTCAGTCCCGGGACCCAGCCATATGGAAAATCCCTGAGTTGTTGGGACTTTCCACATAGCAGAATCCCGGGACTGACACTCCTAAACCGACACCGTTACTCCTCCTCGAACCACTTAGATGACTTTATGAAGCCCATCAAGTCCTTTATGTCCAGTTCCGCGATCTGGCTTAGGCTATCCAGGAACGGAACTCCCAAAAAGCGCGTTCTCGCGCCGCTTAAAGCCGGACAGTTGCAGATGAGGTGATCCACTGTTTCCTCCTCCTCATCATCTTTGCAACTCCTGCAGCATCGTCGGTAGGGCACACCTAGCCTTTCTGCATGCCTACCAATGAGGCAGTGACCGGTTAATACCCCTATCAATATGCAGATTTCCCTCCTCGTTAGGGCATAAATGCGTCTAGACCTTTTAAGATCCCATTTTGGCCAGGTTTGTTTCGATATGCGACACCCTGGGGATTGCAGCCATCTTTCGTTGGCTTGACGGAGTGTGTGCTCCTTCAGCATTAGTTTGCATGTGGCAAACGGCATACCTAAGCGCTCTTTATCCTGAAGAACCTGCTTGGTCGTGCCCTGCCTGGCAAGCTCGTCTGCCTTACAGTTTCCCTCAATGTCCCTATGTCCCGGGACCCATATGAGGCTTACGCGGTTCTGTTGGGCCATCTCCTGAAGAGATCGACGACAGCTGAGCGTCAGTTCAGAGTTGAACGTGTATGAGCCAAGGGATTTGATGGCCGCTTGGCTATCGCTGAAAATAGCGATATCTTCTCCGATAACACGTTTGCTTAACCAGGCCGCGGCGTCCAGGATTGCCGAGACTTCCGCCTGGAAGACGCTACAATGATCAGGTAGTCTGAAGGAGAGCTCAAGGTCCAAATCCCTTGAATAAACGCCTCCTCCAACTCTGCCGTCCAACTTCGAGCCGTCGGTGTATATGGAAGTGCCACCATTTGTTCCGGGACACCAATCCGTCCTCTCCCAGTCTTCTCTGCTGGGAATGTTTATTTTGAAACAGCTATCCCCGACTGTAGTAGTCGCACAACGATCTGTGCTTAGAGGGAGAAAGCTGTAAGATTCCAGAATACTGGAGTGTCCAATAGTACCCGCAGCCCAACTGGAGGTTTCTCTTAGGCGCAGAGCTGATGCCGCCGCTGACCGAAACCCTTCCAGATCAAGTGGCAAAATGCCCAGAATGACCTGGAGGGCTTCGTTGGGCGTTGTCCTTAGCGCACCGCTTATACAGATCATATTGGATCTATGGACTTTCCGCAACAGATTCAGGTGTGTTGCCTTGCTCAGCGCAGGCCACCATACGACGACTCCATAAAGCATGATTGGGCGAATGATGGCCGTGTAGATCCAACTGCATACTCTAGGGCTGAGCCCCCATTTTTTGCCAATGGCTCTTTTGCAGGTGTAAAGAGCGATGCAAGCTTTCTTCTGGCGCTGAAGAACATTCTCCTTCCAATTCAATTTCCTGTCCAGAACTATGCCTAGAAACTTGGCCTTATCCGACAAGCCCAGGCGCGTGCCATCTAGTTCTGGTAGGCTTAGTGGCGGTATTTTGTACCGGTTGGTGAAGAGGACAAGTTCCACCTTCCCTGGGTTGATACTAAGTCCGCAGCGAGAGGACCACGTCGAAACTTCTCGCAGTGCTACTTGCATCAGGTCACACAGAGTTTGTGGGAACTTGCCTCTGAATGCAATAGCTAAATCGTCTGCGTATGCCACTATCTTCCCGCCCCCCCAGCTTGTGTCACGTAGCAACGAGTTGACTGTGAGGTTCCATAAAAGCGGGGAAAGAACACCACCCTGGGGTGTTCCCCTTGTGACATAGCGTGATAACTCAACCGTACCAAGTGAAGAAGCTATTTTCCTTCCCATTAAAAGTTGGTCAATTAAACCAGTTAGAGGTCTATCTACGCCCAGATTAGTTAGAGCGGAGTTGATAGCCTCCGGGCTTATATTGTTGAAAGCCCCCTCAATGTCTAGGAGGGCCACGAGACAGTAGTCCTTTTCACACAGCGATTTCTCAATGACAGACACTAGGCTGTGCAGAGCGGTTTCTGTTGATTTACCCTTGGTGTATGCATGCTGATAGCTAGAGATAAGGTTGCTATCAATAGTCGTTAAGAGGTAGTCACTTAATATCCTCTCAAAGGTTTTTAGTACAAAGGACGAGAGACTGATCGGTCTGTAGTCTTTTGGCTCGTAGTGGGATGCCTTCCCCGCCTTAGGGATAAACACTACCGTGGCGCTTCTCCAGGAGCCCGGAATGTGGTTGAGAGCCAGGCAGGCTGTGAAGAGAAATACCAGCCATTTAGCTGAAGTCTCCAACGTGTTTATAAGCTGCGCGGGGATAATCCCGTCCGGCCCGGCAGCCTTATACGGTTCAAAGCTCTTAACTGCCCACCTTACTCTTTCCTCAGTGATGGCTATATTTACTGCCAGGTTTGTTGCAGGTGCTAGTGGTGCATCATGCAGATTCCCCGGAAAATGTGTATTCAAGAGCAGCTCAAGGGTTTCCTCTTCCGTGCTGGTCCAGGATCCGTCAGGCTTTCGCAAATAGCTGATGGTTGTTTGACTTTTCGAGAGGACTCGTCTAAGTCTCGCTGTGTCGTCGACCTTTTCGACGCCAGTGCAGAAATTTCTCCACGAGGTTCTCTTCGCCTGTCTCAGAGCTTTTTTGTAGGCCCTTAGTTTAGCTTTATATTCGTGCCAATGAGGCTCAGAGCCGAAGCTCTTGGCCTTGTTAAATTGTTTCCGGCATGATATTCGGAGCGAGTCCAAATCGTAGGACCACCAATGTGGCCTGTGTTTACCGCGTGGTTTTGGCACTGGACAAGCCTGTCCTAGAGCATTTGAGAGCGCCGATGTAAATGTAGTAACAAGATCCTCCAGCTCCTCTACTGATGAGGGGGCTTGTGAGGGCAGTACTGGGAGGTCTCTGTCTAATATTTCATTGTGTAACTGCCAATCAGTGTTACGTGGATTGCGCTTCATGATTGGTTGTTCTACAATAAAGTCTAAAACCATTTCTATGTAACGGTGGTCGGAGAAAGAATGTTCTTCCAGAACCCGCCATTTTCTGACCCACTCATAAGCGCCTTCACTACAGAGAGTGAGGTCTATGACCTCCCTGCGGGTCTTAGTGATAAAAGTAGGCTCATTACCCACGTTGCAAATCACCAGGTTGGTTGTTAAGAGGTAATCAAACAGAGACTCGCCCCTGGCATTGATGTCGGAGCTCCCCCATTGGACATGGTGAGCATTAGCGTCCGCTCCAATAATAAGATTACCCGTGCAGAAATTTGACACCAGGTCTTTCACCTCCATTTGTGGTGGGGGTTCTTCGGCGTCGTAGGGCATATAGACCGACGCCACCGTCAGGCGGGTGCTGTCGACCGTTAGACTGATAGCGGTAATATCACCATTGGTGTAGTTAGGTAGGAGAAAGGAGTTCAACTCAGACTTGACCAAAATACACGTTCTGACTTTGCTCTCCTCGCTGGCTCGAATGAGCTTGAAGCCCTTAGTCCCCAATCCGCAGATTCTCGAGCTATTGACCCAGGGTTCTTGGATGAGGACCACATCCACGTCGCCTTTAGAAAGACGACTACTTAAAGCAGCCGAAGCTACTTTAGATTTGTGCAGATTAATCTGAAGCACCACCAACATGAGAGCGCACAGACTTCCCTGCCGTCCCCATATCGTCGAGGTTTGCCCCATCCCGGAGGTTGCCTATCAACGACGAGTTGTTCCGATTAACTGCCCGATATGGCGTTGCAGGAGTCTTGCTGTCTGTAGCGTTAGATGTTAATCGCTCAGCGTTGCCTGCTACCACCGTGACGTCGAGGGCTTCCTCGTCCTGTAGGCTGTCCTCCATCTCCGAGTTGTTCACAGCACTATCGCCAAGGGACGTGGCGGATAACATGCTTTCCGCATCGGAATCCTCCGCTTCCTCTTCTGGTAATTCGTTTTCCGGTTCCCCCGGAGCAGCCGAGAAGGCAGCGCGATGAGCATCACCACGATATACGTGGATAACGATCTGGCCTACGCTGTAGTGTACTAGGCCATTGCACCTTTTGAGGGGCTCGATTGACTCTTTATTCATGGTGAACACCACCTGTCTGTCGGGCCCTACCGCATCCCCGACCAGATTGACACTCCAGTCATGCGTTGGCAGGGACGGATTCATTAGCCGTAGCATCCCGAGAATTCTCTCGGGTTCGTCAGGGATGGCCGGAATCCACGCCCTTGCCCTTGGACGAGCTGGAATGTCCTTCCAGTCGACGACCTCTATCTTTGCGCCCTTGTAGACTTCACCCAGCTTAGCAGCTGCTGCCTTGTACAGTGCTACGGTTTTTGCATCCTCGCATGCGAGCAATTTAATCTGACCCTGGTGCCAACCCGCATCCGTTACTCGCGCCGAACTACCCGGAAACTCTGGAGCAACATTGAGAAGAATGTTGCCGAGTTCATTTCGCACGTAACGCCACCGGTCCTTAGGGATGGCCAGGCGGTCATTGCCTCGGTCAAGGACGCCTATAAGGATCCTGTCCTTGGTTACCTCAGCAAAGCTTAGTTTGCCCGCTCCAGGGGTATTCTGATGCCGCTTGGGAGGGGGATTCAGCTCCAGGTCCGATCTCTGGCGCTTGAAAGGGTTAACTTTTAACCTCTTTGGCATGTAAGAATTTTGGAACTCCGGTATCACAGCTTTCGCTAGCTCTACCGATTTACTGGAATTCGGCGACAGCGATTCCTGCGGTACCCCTTCATACCTCTTCAGGATCTTTGCAGCCAATCTTTTCTCGTGGTATGTGAAGCGGCGGGGAGATGTCTCCTGGGAGTGCGGACCCGTAGTTGCCATCGCGGTCGCTCTCCTTGCCGAAATCTCAGTTGCAGCTTCCTTCTCCTTCGAAACTCCGAGGCCAGGTCGTGAGACCGCTGCCACAGACGTAAAGATACTGGTTTTCATATCAGCGGTTGATGGGAGTTTAGCATCTGCCGTTGTCCGCTTAGTTGCGTTGGCAACCGCACTGGTGCTAGCTCCCATCAAGTCAATCTTAGTCGATAGAGGGTTGGTTGACCGACTCGTAGTTGCCATCGCTGTCGATCCCACCCTTGATTGTGGAACGGAGGTTGTCCTCCGGCGTTGTTGTAGCTTTCTCGCCTGTTCCTCCATAGCTCTCCTTTGCTGAGGAGTGAAATTCGGCGTTGTTTGTTTTTTAGGTTTATCGTTTTTATTTGGATAATTTGAGTTCATCTTGTTCGTACGACCCATCGCCGGACACGGCCAGCTTAGGGTCAAGGGAAGAGTAGGGGAAAACGTGTCGTCCGCCGCGGCAGAGCCCCGTACCGCGGTAAGGCCATGCTTACTCTCTGAGGCGACCCGGTATCAGAGAGGCTCCGTTCAAATACAGCCACGATTTGCCTCCCGGCTGCAAACGTCCAATGGGCACGGTTTCGCATAACACCCTGGATTGGGAGGGGGAAGATCTTTGTCGTCGCGCCAGAGAGGCTAGGCTGCTCTCGTGATGAAGTGCCGTACGGAGCTATGATCACAAGGGCAGCGTAGCCCTGTGGCTATCGACTTAAGCCCTCGTACCGCGGCAAGGTATCCACCCTTCACATAGGAACGTGAAATTTTGGAAGCATCGCCATTTTTATTTGTAAAATATCGATGTTGAAAATCATTGAAATGGGATAAATATTTCACATAGCCCCCATACAATCGATTGTTCCGATAAACGGATTTTGGTAGATAACTCCTGTAATTATATCGGTAGGAACGTGAAATTTCGTAAATGTTGCTATTTTAGAATGTGGAATGTCGATGTTAAAAATCAATGAGATTGGACCAATATAACACATCGTCCCCATATAATCGATAGCTCCGATAATTTCGGTATGAGCTAAAGTTAAATTCACACAGGCTGTACTGGGGATCAAACAGTGAAAATCGTAACGCTTATTCATGAAAGGTATTTAGCCTTCGGCACAGCCGAAGACAGCTTTCCTTACTTGTTTTTGTCTAATTTTTGATGATATAAGATCGAAGTTGCGAAATTTTTTCAAACACAGTAGTCTATTTATCGGACTTCGGTAGATTAGTTTTATAAATTTTAGTGATTTCTACCGTTTGAGACAAAGTTGCTGATAGACTCCCTATTTAAAATATAAAAATCGACAATATATTTAATATCTACTTAAATTTTGAACTTAATCAAGTGGTTAGCGGTCGTCTTAAATTTCACTGAAGGCAACAACTGATTTCTATTCATATGTACATATGTATTAACTTTTAAAAGGGCAGATTTGCAACCCGAGCCCCAAACAAGACTAGACCAAATTGAATAGAAAAATTAATATATATTTTTTTTTTAAATCAAATAAAAAAATCCATATAAATTATCTTAAATATTGCTAAGTTATAGTTAAAGAAAAAAGCTGGAAAATCCTCAAACTTTTTTTGACCTAACCAGAATTTGTAATCTACCCCCTCTAAAAAGATTTAAAAACAAGCCTGTATAATAAATTTCTATAAAAAGAACTCATTTTCTGCAAAATGAACCTTTCAATCTTTCACTCAACAAGCTCTTCCTTTTATTAGAGAAACTATTTTCATTCTCTCGCTCATTGCCCATACAGCTTGAATTGGTGATTTGACAATAAATTCGTAGATAAAGCAGTAGAGCAGAGGTTAGCGCATCGGATAGCGAGCGAACTGTTGTAGGTTCGAGAACAGCTCCGGGCTACAATTTTTTTTTTTCATTGTATGAGTATTTCTAATCTTGATTTTTTATAAGCTCATTAAAATTTCATAAGACATATTTTTATATTTGTGATACTTTTTTCGGAAAAAACTTACTGCTAATATTTTCATAAATATACATACATACCACCCATTATAGAAATGAGATAACCGCTTATACAATTTCGGTTTTTGGTAAGTTTTTCCAAAAATTAAATTTTTTTTAAACATACCCTCATATTCATAAAAAATAAAATTGGTTTATGAAGCTTTTTAAAATGACATCTTCATACAAATTTTGAATAATAAGAGCTTAATAAACCTTTTATATTTTTTATGAATAAGGGGGATATTGTTCTGTTTATCGGACTTCGGTAGATTATTTCTATAAATTTTGAAATATAAAAATCCATAATTTTTCACAGGTCCTTAAATTGTGTACTAAACGAAGTGGTTAGAGGTCAACTAAAATATTACTAAAGACAACAACTCATTTCTATTCATCCAGATTTACAACCCGAATACAAAACAAGTCTAGACAAAATTTGACAACTTTTGAATAAAAAAAAAAAAAATATAAAATGTCTTTTTAATATTTCTAAGTTATGGTTAATGAAAAAACCTAGAAAACCCTCAAACTGTTTTTCCAAAAGGCTACATTTTGCCCGGTTTCAATATACCTAAACTTTTTTTTTTTTTTCAAAAATCAATATAAAATGTCTTTTTAAATATTTTCAAGTTAGGGTTAAGGAAAAAAGCTAGAAAACCCTCAAACTGTTTTTGCATAAGGCTAGATTTTGCGAGGTTTAACCACCTTTGAATAACTTTTTTTGTTAAATCAACATACCCACATTTTCTTTTTTAATCAAATCAAAAATCGATATGAAATGTCTTTTTAAATATTTCTAAGTTATGGTTGAGGAAAAAAGCTTAAAAACCCTCAAACCGTTTTTGCATAAGGCTAGATTTTGCCCGGTTTAACCAATTTTGAATAACTTTTTTTTAAATCAAGATAGCCACATTTTTTTCAAAAATCAAATCAAAAATCGATATGAAATGTCTTTTTAAATATTTCTAAGTTATGGCTAAGGAAAAAGGCTAGAAAATCCTTAAACTATTTTTGCAATCCTTAAATCATTTTGCCCGGTTTCACCACTTTTGAATTTTTTTTTTAAATCAATATATATATATTATATTTTTTTCAAAAATCAAATCAAAAATCGATAAGAAATGTATTTTTAAATATTTTTAAGTTATAGTATCTTTACGTCTGTGGCAGCGGTCTCACGACCAGGCCTCGGAGTTTCGAAGGGGAAGGAAGCTGCAACTGAGATTTCGGCAAGGGGAGCGACCGCGATGGCAACTACGGGTCCGCACTCCCGAGAGACATCTCCCCGCCGCTTCACATACGACGAGAAAAGATTGGCTGCAAAGATCCTGAAGAGGTATGAAGGGGTACCGCAGGAGTCGCTGTCGCCGAATTCCAGTAAATCGGTAGAGCTAGCGAAAGCTGTGATACCGGATTTCCAAAATTCTTACGTGCCAAAGAGGTTAAAAGTTAACCCTTTCAAGCGCCAGAGATCGGACCTGGAGTTAAATCCCCCTCCCAAGCGGCATCAGAATACCTCTGGAGCGGGCAAACAGAGCTTTGCTGAGGTAACCAAGGACAGGATCCTTATAGGCATCCTTGACCGAGGCAATGACCGTCTGGCCATCCCCAAGGACCGGTGGCGTTACGTGCGAAATGAACTCGGCAACATTCTTCTCAACGTTGCTCCGGAGTTTCCGGTTAGTTCGGCGCGTGTAACGGATGCGGGTTGGCACCAGGGTCAGATCAAATTACTCGCATGCGAGGATGCAAAAACCGTAGCACTGTATAAGGCAGCAGCTGCTAAACTGGGTGAAGTCTACAAGGGCGCAAAGATAGAGGTCGTCGACTGGAAGGACATTCCAGCTCGTCCAAGGGCAAGGGCGTGGATTCCGGCCATCCCTGACGAACCCGACAGAATTATCGGGATGCTATGGCTAATGAATCCGTCCCTCCCAACGCATGACTGGAGTGTCAATCTGGGCGGGGATGCGGTGGGGCCCGACAGACAGGTGGTGTTCACCATGAATAAAGAGTCAATCGAGCCCCTCAAAAGGTGCAATGGCCTAGTACACTACAGCGTAGGCCAGATCGTTATCCACGTATATCGTGGTGATGCTCAGCGCGCTGCCTTCTCGGCTGCTCCGGGGGAACCGGAAAACGAATTACCAGAAGAGGAAGCGGAGGATTCCGATGCGGAAAGCATATTATCCGCCACGTCCCTTGCCGATAGTGCTCGGAGATGGAGGACAGCCTACAGGACGAGGAAGTCCTCGACGTCACGGTGGTAGCAGCCAACGCTGAGCGATTAACATCTAACGCTACAGGCAGCAGGACTCCTGCAACGCCATATCGGGCAGTTAATCGGAACAACTCGTCGTTGATAGGCAACCTCCGGGATGGGGCAAACCTCGACGACATGGGGACGGCAGGGAAGTCTGTGCGTTCTCATGTTGGTGGTGCTTCAGATTAATCTGCACAAATCTAAAGTGGCTTCGGGTGCTTTAAGTAGTCGTCTTTCTAAAGGCGACGTGGATGTGGTCCTCATCCAAGAACCCTGGGTCAATAGCTCGAGTATCTGCGGATTGGGGACTAAGGGCTTCAAGCTCATTCGAGCCAGCGAGGAGAGCAAAGTCCGAACGTGTATTTTGGTCAAGTCTGAGTTGAACTCCTTTCTCCTACCTAACTACACCAATGGTGATATTACCGCTATCAGTCTAACGGTCGACAGCACCCGCCTGACGGTGGCGTCGGTCTATATGCCCTACGACGCCGAAGAACCCCCACCACAAACGGAGGTGAAAGACCTGGTGTCAAATTTCTGCACGGGTAATCTTATTATTGGAGCGGACGCTAATGCTCACCATGTCCAATGGGGGAGTTCCGATATCAATGCCAGGGGCGAGTCTCTGTTTGATTACCTCTTAACAACCAACCTGGTAATTTGCAACGTGGGTAATGAGCCTACTTTTATCACTAAGACCCGTAGGGAGGTCATAGACCTCACTATCTGTAGTGAAGGCGCTTATGGGTGGGTCAGAAAATGGCGGGTTTTGGAAGAACATTCATTCTCCGATCACCGTTACATAGAAATGGTTTTAGACTTTATTGTAGAACAACCAATCATTAAGCGCAATCCACGTAACACAAATTGGCAGTTGCACAATGAAATATTAGACATAGACCTCCCAGTACTGCCCTCACAAGCCCCCTCAGCAGTAGAGGAGCTGGAGGATCTTGTTACTACATTTACATCGGCGCTCTCAAATGCTCTAGGACAGGCTTGTCCAGTGCCAAAACCACGCGGTAAACACAGGCCACATTGGTGGTCCTACGATTTGGACTCGTTCCGCAAATCATGCCGGAAACAATTTAACAAGGCCAAGAGCCTCGGCTCTGAGCCTCATTGGCACGAATATAAAGCTAAACTTAGGGCCTACAAAAAAGCTCTGAGACAGGCGAAGAGAACTTCGTGGAGAAATTTCTGTACTGGCGTCGAAAAGGTCGACGGCACAGCGAGACTTAGACGAGTCCTCTCGAAAAGTCAAACAGCCATCAGCTATTTGCGAAAAACTGACGGATCCTGGACCAGCACGGAAGAGGAAACCCTTGAGCTGCTCTTGAATACACATTTTCCGGGGAATCTGCTTGACGCACCACTAGTACCTGCAACAAACCTGGCAGTAAAAATACCCATCACTGAGGAAAGGGTAAGGTGGGCAGTTAAGAGCTTTGAACCGTATAAGGCTGCCGGGCCGGACGGGATTATCCCCGCGCAACTTATAAACACGTTGGAGACATCAGCTAAATGGCTGGTATTTCTCTTCACAGCCTGCCTGGCTCTCAACCACATTCCGGGCTCCTGGAGAAGCGCCACGGTAGTGTTTATCCCTAAGACTGGGAAGGCATCCCACTACGAGCCAAAAGACTACAGACCGATCAGTCTCTCGTCCTTTGTACTCAAAACCTTTGAGAGGATACTAAGCGACTACCTCTCAACGACTATTGATAGCAACCTAATCTCTAGCTATCAGCATGCATACACCAAGGGTAAATCAATAGAAACCGCTCTGCACAGCCTAGTATCTGTCATTGAGAAATCGCTGTGTGAAAAGGACTACTGTCTCGTGGCCTTCCTAGACATTGAGGGGGCTTTGAACAATATAAGCCCGGAGGCTATCAACTCCGCTCTAACTAATCTGGGTGTAGATAGACCTCTAACTGGTTTAATTGACCAACTTTTAAGGGGAAGGAAAATAGCTTCTTCACTTGGTACGGTTGAGTTATCACACTATGCCACAAGGGGAACACGCCAGGGTGGTGTTCTTTCCCCGCTTTTATGGAACCTCACAATCAACTCGTTGCTACGTGACACAAGCTGGGGGGCGGAAAGATAGTGGCATACGCAGACGATTTAGCTATTGCATTCACAGGCAAGTTCCCACAAACTCTGTGTGACCTGATGCAAGTAGCACTGCGAGAAGTTTCGACGTGGTCCTCTCGCTGCGGACTTAGTATCAACCCGGGGAAAGTGGAACTTGTCCTTTTCACCAACCGGTACAAAATACCGCCACTAAGCCTACCAGAACTAGATGGCACGCGCCTGGGCTTGTCGGATAAGGCCAAGTTTCTAGGCATAGTTCTGGACAGGAAACTCAATTGGAAGGAGAATGTTCTTCAGCGCCAGAAGAAAGCTTGCATCGCTCTTTACACATGCAAAAGAGCCATTGGAAAAAAATGGGGGCTCAGCCCTAGAGTATGCAGTTGGATCTACACGGCCATCATTCGTCCAATCATGCTATATGGAGTCGTCGTATGGTGTCCTGCGCTGAGCAAGGCAACATACCTGAATCTGTTGCGGAAAGTCCATAGATCCAATATGATCTGTATAAGCGGTGCGCTAAGGACAACGCCCAACGAAGCCCTCCAGGTCATTCTGGGCATTTTGCCACTTGATCTGGAAGGGTTTCGGTCAGCAGCGGCATCAGCTCTGCGCCTAAGAGAAACCTCCAGTTGGGGTGCCGGTACTATTGGACACTCCAGTATTCTGGAATCTTACAGCTTTATCCCTCTAAGCACAGATCGTTGTGCGACCACTACAGTCGGTGATAGTTGTTTCAAAATAAACATTCCCAGCAGAGAAGACTGGGAGAGGACGGATTGGTGTCCCGAAACAAATAGTGGCACTTCCATATACACCGACGGCTCGAAGTTGGACGGCAGAGTTGGAGGAGGGGTTTATTCAAGGGATTTGGACCTTGAGCTCTCCTTCAGGTTACCCGATCATTGTAGCGTCTTCCAGGCGGAAGTCTCGGCAAACCTAGACGCCGCGGCCTGGTTAAGCAAACGTGTTATCGGAAAAGATATCGCTATTTTCAGCGATAGCCAAGCGGCCATCAAATCCCTTGGCTCATACACGTTCAACTCTGAACTGACGCTCAGCTGTCGTCGATCTCTTCAGGAGATGGCCCAACAGAACCGCGTAAACCTCATATGGGTCCCGGGACATAGGGACATTGAGGGAAACTGTAAGGCAGACGAGCTTGCCAGGCAGGGCACGACCAAGCAGGTTCTTCAGGATAAAGAGCGCTTAGGTATGCCGTTTGCCACATGCAAACTAATGCTGAAGGAGCACACACTCCGTCAAGCCAACGAAAGATGGCTGCAATCCCCAGGGTGTCGGATATCGAAACAAACCTGGCCAAAATGGGATCTCAAAAGGTCTAGACGCATTTATGCCCTAACTAGGAGGGAAATCTGCATATTGATAGGGGTATTAACCGGTCACTGCCTCATTGGTAGGCATGCAGAAAGGCTAAGTGTGCCCTACCGACGGTGCTGCAGGAGTTGCAAAGATGATGAGGAGGAGGAAACAGTGGAACACCTCATCTGCAACTCTCCGCCTAAGCCAGATCGCGGAACTGGACATAAAGGACTTGATGGCCTTCATAAAGTCATCTAAGTGGTTCGAGGAGGAGTAACGGTGTCGGTTTAGGAGTGTCAGTCCCGGGATTCTGCTATGTGGAAAATCCCAACAACTCAGGGATTTTCCATTTGGCTGCCTCCCGGGACTGACTTTCCTTGTGTTGGTGGTATCACAACGGGCCTTTCAAAACTGGCCTAAGTGTGCCTCTGCGGCAGCCACTTGAACCTAACCTAAGTTATGGTTAAGGAAAAAAGATAGAAAAACCTTTAACAGTTTTGGCAAAAGGCTAGATTTTGGCTGATTTTAGCACTTTGAATACATTTTTTTTTTTAATCAATATACCTACATTTTTTTTTTAATCAAATCAAAAATCAAATTAAAATGTCTTCTAAATATTGCTAAGTTATGGATAAAGAAAAAAGCTAGAAAAACTTTAACTGTTTTTGCAAAAGCCTAGATTTGCTCTAACCAGCATTTGTAATTTACCAACACTAAATAATAAATTTCTATAAATAGAACTCATATTTCTACAAAATGAATTTCATTCTTTCACTCAATAAGCTCCTCCTATTATTAGAGAAATTATTTTCACTCCCTCGCTCATTGAGTACTTCGGTCCATTGTTTATATTAATAGTCTAACTTTGTTGTTGGTATATTGTTAATTTTTAAATTCTGATTATCATAAAGCCTAATTGCAGAATTTGATAATTGCTTTGTGCATAAGGTAATGGCGCGGCGGTGAGCGTATAGAATACGGTGTGCACAGTTGCAAGACCCGGTTGCGGAATATTCCTTTTTTTTTCTTAAATTATGTTTTTTTTATATTAAAAAGCCTTTAATCTTAACTATTACAATTTACTTAATTTTTAACCTAATATTTTTATGTTTGTGATCTCTATTTTCGAGAAAAAAAATTGCTGAATATTTTTAGTTGACGGAAAGCATATGCATACATACCACCCATTATAGGTTATCGCATTTCTATATTATTCAATTTGTGTTTTTTTTGTCTAATTTTTGATGATATAAGATCGAAGTTGCGAAATTTTTTCAAACATAGTAGTCTATTTATCGGACTTCGGTAGATTAGTTCTATAAATTTTAGTGATTTCTACCGTTTGAGACAAAGTTGCTGATAGACTCCCTATTTAAAATATAAAAATCGACAACATATTTAATAAGTACTTAAATTTTGAACTAAATCAAGTGGTTAGCGGTCGTCTTAAATTTTACTGAAGGCAACAACTGATTTCTATTCTATTTATGTACATATGTATTAACTTTTAAAAGGGCAGATTTGCAACCCGAGCCCCAAACAAGACGAGACCAAATTGAATAGAAAAATTAATATATATTTTTTCTTTAAATCAAATAAAAAATCCATATAAATTGTCTTAAATATTGCTAAGTTATGGTTAAAGAAAAAAGCTGGAAAATCCACAAACTTTTTTTGACCTAACCAGAATTTGTAATTTACCCCCCTCTAAAAAGATTTAAAAACACGCCTGTATAATAAATTTCTATAAAAAGAACTCATTTTCTGCAAAATGATCCTTTCAATCTTTCACTCAACAAGCTCCTCCTTTTATTAGAGAAACTATTTTCATTTTCTCGCTCATTGCCCATACGGCTTGAATTGGTGATTTGGCAATAAATTCGTAGATAAAGCAGTAGAGCATCGGATCGGATAGCGAGCGAGGTTCGAGAACAGCTCCGAGCTAAAAAATTTTTTCATTGAAAATAGTTTATTTTTTTTTTAAAACATCTTTAGGTATATGAGTATTTCTAATCTTGATTTTTTATATGCTCATTAAAATTTCATAAGACATATTTTTATATTTGTGATACTTTTTTCGGAAAAAACTTACTGCGAATATTTTCATAAATATACATACATACCACCCATTATAGAAATGAGATAACCGCTTATACAATTTGGATTTTTTGGTAAGTTTTTCCGAAAATTAAATTTTTTTTAAACATACCCTCATATTCATAAAAAATAAAATTGGTTTATGAAGCTTTTTAAAATGACATTTTCATACAAATTTTGAATAATAAGAGCTTAATAAACCTTTTATATTTTTTATGAATAAGGGGGATATTGTTCTGTTTATCGGACTTCGGTAGATTATTTTATAAATTTTGAAATATAAAAATCCATAATTTTTCACAGGTCCTTAAATTGTTCTGTTTATCGGACTTCGGTAGATTATTTTATAAATTTTGAAATATAAAAATCCATAATTTTTCACAGGTCCTTAAATTTTGTACTAAACGAAGTGGTTAGAGGTCAACTAAAATATTACTAAAGACAACAACTAATTTCTATTCATCCAGATTTACAACCCGAACACCAAACAAGTCTAGACAAAATTTGACCACTTTTGAATAAAAAAAAAAAAAAATCAATATAAAATGTCTTTTTAAATATTTCTAAGTTATGGTTAATGAAAAAAGCTAGATAACCCTCAAACTGTTTTTCCAAAAGGCTACATTTTGCCCAGTTTTAATATACCTACATTTTTTTTTTTTTTCAAAATCAAATCAAAAATCAGTATAAAATGTCTTTTTAAATATTTTCAAGTTGCTCAAAACGATCGCATAAATTAGTGGCTATTTGTTAAGCACAATCTCATCATCCGATTATTCAAGTGCAACATAAAATCTCGAAAACCGAATATTTGCATGGCATTTGCCATAAATAATTTTGGAAAGGGCTGCTGTAATTTAATATTTTTATTATATAATAAAAGCCACTATTTGTTAAATTCTTTGATGGCCTCATTTTGCCTATAGATGAGTTTTTAATGTATAAATTTAAGTTGGTCGAGGTTCGGCCACGGGCCTAAAGGCAGCTGTTGACAAAAACTTGATCAGATGTTTAAATAAGTTCAACTATTTTAAATTGGTCGAATTTCGACCACGGGATATACTAGTATTGATAATTTATCAAAAACGCAGAATCAGGGTGTTTGTCTACTTAGAAAAAAAAATTGCATTATAGGAAAGATTTTCGGAACTTGTTGTTGATTTTCGGAAAAAAGGTGTTAAAATCCAAAAAATGGACGGAAGCGCCCTCTGGCGGACGTAAAAAAAAGCAATAAATTCATAAAACAAATTAAAATAAAAGAAATTCAACAAGTTTGCCTTCCCTAAATTTTCAACGCTGAGCTGTTTAGTAACTGTAATTCTGGACCATATGGTCGATTTTCGAAAAAAAAAAGGATTTAAAACCCCAAAAAAGAGCGAAAACGCCATCTGGCGGACGTCAAAAGAAAAAATTAATACCAGAAATGGATTCCTCGACCCCAAAACCCCCAGACGCACATAGAGAATGGGTTTTGTTAGTTTTCAGCACAGCTTTTTAACAAATGAATCACTTTTTGAAGAAAACAAAAAAATAATCAAAAAACTGCTAGCTCGAAATTCATGTTAGACCTATAGTTTCTTCGGCAAAAATGGTTGAAATGATTCAAATAACCATAATCGCCATGGGCCCCTGATGCTAAAAAAAATCGACCCGCTCTTATAAGGGTGATTCCTTGGAAACTGATATATTTGTGTTCACCGACTTTAATGTTAAAAATTTATAACAAACCGACATTTTTTTAAATAAACGTATATGCAGTCTTATAGATCTCATCGAGTCATATAAATTAAGTAAAAAATTTAATCATTTAATAGCATGGACTACTTTTAAAAACACAAAAAAGAAAAAAAAGTCATAATTTATAGTGTCCCTTTGCAGAGGTACAGGACTTTTATTGACATTATATGCTATAAATTGTGATCAAAGCAAAATTTTCATAAGCAAGCTTAGAAAGAGGATAAATAGCGTAACAATATGCCACAATTGTTTTTGAAATAATTTGACTATGGTCCTATAGGGGACTAAACTTTTTTCTCTAGTTTTGAAAAAAAGATTTTGCGCTTAATAGGTGTGTCACACTTTCTCATGTCACAACTTTCCCACAGCTTTTCTTCTAAACTAGGTGTAATTTTTCCTTGAAAATTAGAACACATATGGAACTTGGTGGCATACATCTAATTTCTAACGGAAGTCCGAAAATATTAAGCCATATTAAAATGAGAATAACATGAAATGTCACAACTTTTTATTCTACTGGTTTTGATACAGTTGTTTTTTAAAGTATATGTAAAATGAAACACCATGAATTATCTGTCATCATTTATAGTTCGTGTTAGTGAAAATAGTGACCTGTTACCAGAAAATAATGGTCAACCTTCACATAAAACCCGCCGCTAAATTGACGAAGCGGCGCATCCAAGAGCGACGAAAAAAATCAATTTTTTAACGATTCACGTATCTTCTAATATTAAATATTTGTGTATTACTTGCTATTTAGTGTTAATACGTGAATAAAACGACTTTGAGCATATTGTTCATATAATATATATATATAAATTCCATTAATGTCCGGCATCGAGGCTGCGGTCAAAAATTTCTTTTTGATACCATTAATTATTGAATTTTCGGTTAAATATTAAACACTATTAAATAAAAAAAATTATTGTTTAAATGTCCACCAAATAGGTGTTCTCATAAGGAGTTAATGGGCACTCTAAATATGAAACTGAATAATTTAGTTGCGTGCAAAGCAGTTTATGTCATACTTGGAACAAAACTATATGTTTTTGATATTTAAAATGCTTTTTTTCGATATTTGAAGAAGTGCACTCGTATGGGTACAGTGGGCGTTTCAAAAGTCATTTATCGTAACATTGACAATTCACAAAAAGTCGTTGTGAAATATATCAGTTTCCAAGGAATCAGCCATATATATGTGGCGTATCATACCAAATTATTTAATTTAGCAATGTTGACTTGTTGGTAAATATATAACGATCTTTACCAACTTTCAGAACGTATTGCTTTTTAAATGCACAACACTGTAGTTTATGACATTTTCCTTATCGCTTTATCGCTCTCCACCATTTTCTTAGGACTTAACTAATTTGTAGAATTGTAGTAATAAGCAAAATGTAGTCAATAAAGTTGTGAACTTCGTAAAACAAAATCGTTTTTCGTGATAAGTACCACGTACGTCTTAAACACGCGATTTTTTCTGAATTTTTTATTGTAATGTCCCTAGACCAAAGCAATTCCGTCACAGAGAGCCAAAATATGAATGTTTTGGATAATGGAGCACCTCGAATTCCGTTGCCTGTGCTCAGCGAGGAAAACATCGAGTCATATTTCTACGCATTGGAGTTTTGGTTCCAAGCCCGTGTCGTGTACAGCGACCAACGAAAATTTGATATTGTTCTTGCGAGCATACCACCAAAAAAGTTGCTGGAGTTCAAGCCTATAATTGATGCCGCTGCAATTGGGGATAAATTTGCTTACTTAAAGCAAAAACTCATCGACCACTACACTGAAAGCCAGCAACGCCGCTTGCAGCGTGTCCTCAAAGACATGACACTTGGTTTCCGAAAGTCTAGTGAATTGTTTGCAGACATGAGACGCGTGGCTGGTACCACGCTCAACGATAGCCTTTTGCATGATCTGTGGGTCGCACGCCTTCCGCCGTATGTTCAAGCTGCCATAATTGCAACCAACGTAGCTTTAACTGAAAAGGTAAAAGTAGCAGATTCAATTTCCGAGTCCATTGGCTGGCATAATGAACAAGTAGACATGGTTTCATCACGTAATGATATTTCTGAAATTAGAAAAGAAATCGCAGAGCTATCACGTAACCTTCAAAAACAAGGTAAGGTGAGGGAGAGTCGTCAACGCTCCCGTTCAACATCGCGAACAAAAACAATACGTGAAAATGGTACTACGAGAAGCGGTCTCTGTTGGTATCACGAAAAGTTTGCTGAGAAAACCACAAAATGTCGCGAGCACTGTTCGTTTATAAAATCAACCTCACAATAGGGTCGCTCGGCTACGATGATATCAGGAATTCTCAAACAACCTGATATTGTCAAAAATTACCGGCTTCGCATATTTGATACATCAGTCCGAGATATCTCAACCGGTAAAAATTTGTTTGCTGCTAATGGGTCTCCCATTAAAGTGTATGGTGAAATAATCATGAGACTTAACCTCAATTTGCGTCGTGATATCACATGGAATTTTTTGATAGCCGATGTATCTCAAGCCATAATAGGTGCCGATTTTTTTAGTCACTTTTGCATTGTTGTTGATCTTAAATGAAAATGTTTAATCGATGGTAAAACCGATTTAAGTGCGTCCTGCGACAAAGACATAAGCAACGAGGGTAGTGTAAAAACCATTAGCCCAAATTCAAAGTTCTTAAACATATTACGCGAATTCATCGACATTACACGTGCACCACCTATTGGAGCCTATACGAAATTTACAATTGTTCATAGAATCGTGACCAATGGCCAACCTGATTTTGCTAGGCCACGAAGACTTTTTCCCGAAAAACTTGCTGCACCCCGAAGTGAGTTTGAGTCGCTTCTCAAGCTGGGTATTTGTCGCCCATCGAGTAGTAATTGGCCTAGTCCACTGCACATTGTGCGCAACTAGACGGATCTTGGAGAACTCGCGGCGATTACCGCTTACTTAACGCCCAGACCGTGCCTGACCGCTACCCGCTACCATTCTTGCAGGACTTTTCACATGTGCTTGCTGGTAAGGAAATATTTTCCAAAATCGATTTGCAAAAGGCATTTCACCAGGTGAGAGTTCACCCAGATGACGTCCCGAAAACCGCCATTACGACGTCTTTTTACTCTATGAGTTTACTCATAAGACGTTTGGTCTGAGGAACGCAGCTCAAACGTTCCAACGTCTGATAAATGAGGAGTTTCGTGGGCTTGATTTTGTTTTCACATGTCTGGACGATATTTGTGTTGAGTCGACGTCAATAGAAGAACATCGAGATCATTTACATCAAGTATTTACACGACTTAAAAACAACAACCTAACAATCAACGTAGAAAATCGGAATTCGGGGTAGCGGAGCAGTTCCTTGGTCATTCCATTACAAAAGATGGTATAAAACCTCTTCCGAGTCGCGTCAACACCTTGTTGAATTTTACACGTCCAACAGTGGCAAAAGAGTTGAAGCGATTTTTGGCTACAATTAATTTTTATAGACGTTTTGCCGCACGCACTCGAATCGCAAGCACCTCTCTTTGCCATGATACCCGCGATCAAACGAAATGACACAACGCCCCTCGAATGGTCGGACGATACGGTTCGCTGCTTCGAATCCTGCAAAACGGAATAAGTAATGCTGCTATGCTGGCACATCCCGCGCCAAATGCCGAATAATCACTTTGGGTTGATGCATCAAATTTCGCTGCAGGTGCTGTACTCAACCAAATTGTAAACGGTAAAATCCAGCCACTTGGATTTTTTTCGAAAAAATGTTCAAAGGCAGAACAGCGCTACAGCACCTACGATAGGGAGCTTACGGCCATCTCTTTAGCCTTACGCCACTTCAGGTATATGGTCGAGGGTAGGACTTGTCACTTATACACGGACCATAAACCGCTTATCTTCGCATTCAAGCAACGAAAGGACAAAGCATCGGACCGGTAAGTTAGGCAACTTGATTTTATATCTCAAATCACCACAGATATTCGTCACGTAGAGGGTGAAAACAATGCCGCGGCAGATCTGATGTCACGTATTGAGGCAATTACTCACCAGCAAATAGATTGTGAAAAGGTCGCTGAGGACCAAAAAACCGATCCGGAATTTCAGTCACTACTGAAAGGTAACACGACTCACTCACTTAAATTTGCTCTGTTTTCTATTCCATCTAGCTCACATTAAATCTACTGTGACTGCTCAACTGGAAGAGTGCGACCTTTTATTTATTTACCAAAAAATTCCGTACATAGCCTCGCACACCCAGGCACCAGAGCCACAGCGCGTCTTATGACTGAGAGATTTATTTGGCCGTCAATACAACGCGATAGCAGAGAATTTGCACGTAGCTGCGAAGACTGTCAACGGAGTAAAGTCGTGCGCCACACCATAACGGCACTACAACGAGCGATTTGCACACCTTCACATCGACATTGTGGGCCCTTTTCCACTCTCAGAGGGAAATCGGTACTGTGTTACAATAATCGATCGCTTCACAAGATGGCCAGATGCGATTCCACTACCTGACATAACCGCACCGACTTTCGCCAACTCTTTAGTGAGAGACAACTTCTGCAACGTTTGGGTGTTAGTCATTTGCGTACCACTTCCTACCATCCACAATCAAACGAAGTGGTAGAACGGTGCACCGCACCCTAAAATCGGCTATACTTTGTCATGGTGCTGATCATTGGACAAAATATTTGCCTATGATTTTACTAGGTCTGCCATCAACGTTCAAGGAGGACCTAAAGGCAATATCTTCCGAACTAGTTTACAGTTTAGGCACAAACCTTCGCCTGCCAGCAGAGTTTTTCTTCAATAACAGGCCGTCGAGTGATGAACACTATTTCTATACTTGTGTCTCGTAGCAGCGAGTTTACGGTGAGGTTCCATAGGAGCGGGGAGAGAACACCACCCTGAGGCGTTCCTCTTGTGACATAGCGTGAAAGATCAACTGTTCCCAGTGAAGAAACTATTTTCCTTCCCTTTAGTAGTTGATCAATTAGTCCAATAGGAGACCTATTTATGCCCAGGTTTGTTAAAGCAGTGTTAATAGCCTCCGGCCTTATATTGTTGAAAGCCCCTTCGATGTCCAGAAAGGCCACGAGACAGTACTCCTTTTCGTGCAATGATTTTTCAACAATAGAGACTAGGCTGTGGAGCGCAGTTTCCGTTGATTTACCTTTGGTGTATGCATGTTGATAGCTAGAAATAAGGTAGCTATCAATAGAGGAGAGATAATCGCTAATTATCCTCTCGAAGGTTTTAAGTGCAAAAGACGAGAGACTGATCGGTCTGTAGTCTTTAGGCTCATAGTGTGAGGCCTTCCCAGCCTTTGGAATAAAGACTACCGTGGCGCTTCTCCAGGAGCACGGAATGTAATTAAGAGCCAGGCAGGCTGAATAGAGAACTACCAGCCATTTAGCTGATATTTCCAGCGTGTTTATAAGTTGTGCGGGGAAAATCCCGTCTGGCCCAGCTGCCTTGAACGGCTCAAAGCTTTTGATTGCCCACCTTACCCTTTCCTCCGTAATGGGTATGTTTACCGCCAGGTTTGTTGCAGATGCTACAGGTGCATCATACAAGTTCCCCGGAAAGTGTGTATTCAGGAGCAGCTCCAGGGTTTCCCCTTCCGTGCTGGTCCAAGATCCGTCAGGCTTCCGTAAATAGCTAATGGCTGTTTGAGTTTTTGATAGCACTCGTCTAAGTCTCGCTGTATCATCGACTTTTTCGACCCCGGTGCAGAAATTTCTCCACGAAGTTCTCTTCGCTTGCCTTAGAGCCTTTTTATAGGCCCTCAGTTTAGCTTTATATTCGAGCCATTCAGGCTCCGTACCGATGCTCTTGGCCTTGTTAAATTGCTTCCTGCATGATATACGGAACGAATCCAGGTCGTAAGACCACCAGTGGGGTCTATGTTTGCCGCGTGGTTTTGGTACTGGACAAGCCTGCTCTAGGGCATTTGAGAGCGCCGTTGTAAAGGTCGTTACCAGATCATCCAGTTCTCCCACTGATGAGGGGGCTTGTGGAGGTAATACTGGTAGGTCCCTAGCTAATATTTGGTTATGTAGCTGCCAGTTAGTGTTGCGTGGATTTCGTTTCATAACTGGCTGCTCAACAATAAAGTCTAACACAATTTCTATGTACCGATGGTCAGAAAATGAATGCTCATCAAGAACACGCCATTTTCTGACCCACTCATAAGCGCCTTCGCTACAAACAGTGAGGTCTATAACCTCCCTACGAGCTTTAGTTATAAAAGTAGGCTCGTTACCCATGTTACAAACCACCAGGTTAGTTGTTAGTAGGTAGTCAAACAGAGACTCGCCCCTAGCGTTAATATCGGAGCTTCCCCACTGGACGTGTTGAGCATTAGCGTCAGCTCCAATAATAAGATGGCCCGTACAGAAATTATCCACCAGATCTTTCACCTCCTTTTGTGGAGGAGGTTCTTCGGCGTCATAGGGCATATAGACCGACGCCATCGTTAGGCTGGTGCTGCCGACTGTTAAGCTGGCAGCTGTAACGTCACCATTTGAGTAGTTGGGTAATAGAAAGGTGTTTAGCTCAGACTTTACCAAAATACAGGTTCTGACCTTGCCCTCATCATTGGCTTGGATGAGCTTGTACCCCTTAGTCCCCAATCCACAGATCCTAGAGCAATTGACCCAGGGCTCTTGGAAAAGGACCACGTCTACGTCGCCTTTAGAAAGATGACTGCTTAAAACAGCCGAGGCTGCTTTAGATTTGTGCAGATTTATCTGAAGCACCACCAACATGAGAGAGCTCAGACTTCCCTGCCGCCAGCGTGTCGTCGAGGTCTGGCCTGTTCCGGGGGCTGTCTCTCAACGAGGAGTTGTTCAGAGCACCTGCACGATTTGGCGTGGCGGGAACCCTGCTGTCTGAAGCAGCATCAACGTTAGTGTGCTCAGGTTTAGCCACGATCGTGACGTCGAGGCCTTCTTCGTCAAGCAGGCTTTCTTCTATCGCCGAGTTGTTCGCAGCACCATCGCAATTCGACGTGGCGGATAACATACTTTCCGCGTCGGACTCCTCTGCTTCCCCTTCCGATGCCTCGATCTCCGAGTCCTCCGGAGCGTCCGGAATAGCAGCGCGCTGTGCATCGCCACGGTATACGTGGATCACGATCTGACCCAAGCCGTAATGCACTCGTCCGTTGCACCGTTTAAGGGGCTCGAGCGCCTCCTTATTCAGAGTGATAACCACCTGTCTATTGGGCCCAACCACATCGTCGACCAGATTGACGCCCCAATCCTGCGTCGGGAGAGACGGATTCCAGACCTGCAGCATCTCAAGAATATTCTCGGGTTCTGCAGGGACGGCAGGAATCCATTCCCTTGCCCTTGGCCGAGCAGGAATGTCCTTCCAGTCGACGACATCTAGTCTTGCCCCTGGGTAGACTTCACCCAGTCTTGCAACTGCTGCCTTATACAGTGCGACAGTTCTTGCATCCTCGCACGCGAATATTTTGATCTGACCTTGGTGCCAGCCCGCGTCAGTACCTCGCGGCGGACTACCCGGAGACTCACGCATTAAGTGGAGGAGGGCCCTGCCCATTTCATTCCGGACATACAGCCACTGGTCTTTGGGGATGGACCAACGGTCGTTACCTCGGTCAATGAAACCTATAAGGATTCTGTCCTTGGTTACTTCAGCAAAGCTGAGTTTTCCCACTACGGGGTTGACCTGATGCCGCTTCGGATGGGGGTCTACCTCTCCGTCCGATCTCTGGCGTTTGAAGGGATTACCGTTCACCCTCTTAGGCACATAGGGCCTCTGGAAATTTGGTATCAGAGCTTTCGCTTCCTCCACCATCTTCCTTTCTTCCGGCGACAGCTTCTCCTGCGATGCTCCCTCATATTTTTTAAGGATCCTTGCGGCCTTTCTTTTATCCCAGTACGCAGGGCGTCGGGGAGATGCCTCTTGGGGGGGATTCAGACTCGTAGTTGCCATCGCGGTCTCTCCCTTTGCGGCGTCTTCCTTCTCCTTCGAAACTCTGAAACCAGGTCGTGAGACCATTGCCCCAGATGTGAAGAGATTGGGTTTCGTACCAGCGCCTGATGGAAGTTTAGCTTCCGCCGTTTTCTGCTTGACTGCGTAGGCAGCCGCACTGTTGCTTGCTCCCATCAAGTCACTCTTACTTGATAGCAGTTTGGGGGATGACTGACCCGTAGTTTCCATCGCTGTCGGCCTCCCAGTTAACTTTGAGGCGGAGTTTGTCCTCCGGCGTTGTGTTTTCGCTTGCTCCAGCATAGTTCTTCTCTGCTGCGGAGTAAACGAAGTCGTTAATTGCTTTGTATTTTGTGTGTTCTTCATCTTGTTCGTACGACCCCTCGCCGGACAAGGCCAGTTTAGGGTCAAGGGTAGTGTAAGGGGAAGTGTGTCGTCCGCCGCGGCAGAGCCCCATACCGCGGTAAGACCATAGTTACTCCCTGAGGCGGCCCGGTATCAGTGAGGCTCCGTTCGACTACAGCCACGAATTGCCCCCCGGCTGCAAACGTCCAATGGGCACGGTATCGCATAACACCCTGGATTGGGAGGGAAAAGTTTTGCACATTTATATAGCGAGCCGCTTGCTTCAAGACAGACGCCCGCTTACAGCCGCACCTCTTGGTGTACAGACGCTGCGAAAAAGACCCCGGTGATCCCTTAAATCAAGTATGTCAGAGTGGCCCCCCCCGGGGCTCCCTCTCTTTCTGCCGCGAGCCTAGGTAGCTCAACGTTGCCCAGAGTGCACGAACGAGGACGCAAGAGTCGGGATTGAGCGCGGTCACTCAGCAACCACACCCCATTACACTCCACCTGCGAGTATCTTTTAAAGGACTTTTAATAAGTCGAATTTAATTTTTATTTTTTTATTTTTTTTTGTAATGGGCAAATAAAATACTTGCAAAATAATGGGTTAGATGAGCTATACACCGTTTGGTAGGATATTAACCACAGTTTCATTTTAACATTACTTTTTATTTTATTAACATTTTTGTAATGGCGGGGTGGCGTAAAACTAAATAAAGCCTGTTTTCAAATTTCTAAAACAATACAATATGTGATAGTTCAGGTGCAAAGCTCTAATCCTCTTTTCTCCAAATGCATTTTCTGAAAAATTGGGTATGAAAGAAAAGATCTGTAAAAAAAAATCTAGCCATCTGTAGGAAAAAAATTCCATGGCATATTGACTTAACGGATTAAAATGCAATAAAAAATGTATATGTCTTTATTGGCTGATATCTCGTGAACCACTAATTTTAGGAGATATAATTACATAAACAATTTTGTTTAGATTGGCGTCAGGAGTGAATTGCCCATATAAATGTTATACCTGCGAGTGTCCTTTCAATGACTTTTAATAAGTCGAACTAAATTATTTATTTTTACTTTTTTGTAATGGTCAAATAAAACACTTGCAGAATAATGAGCTAAATAAGCTTTAAAGGGTATTAACCACAGTTTTTTTTTATCATGAAATTAAATTTGTTTTTTTGCATTTTTGCGATACTGGGGTAGCGTGAAACTGAATAAAAAATGTATAGATTATTTGAACAAAAACTGTCCAAAAGAAAATGTTTAACATTGATATAGACTTCAAACCATTTCATATAATTAATTAATTTGTTTCTTTACTTAGTATTTACCATTTTACTTTAAAATAGCATATAAAATTAGAACCTGTGCAAAAACAAAAAAATAAAAAATAAACAATTACTTGGACTTATTGAAAGTCCTTGAAATGACGCCCGCAGGGCAATTTACTCCTGACTCCGATATAAATAAATGTCGTTACGTCATTAATTGTTGTAATATTACTGGTTTACGAGATATTAGCCAATAAAGGCATATACAATTTATTAGTGCATTTTTAGCTTTTAGGTCAAAAGCGCATGGAATTTTTTCACTTCAGATGGCTAGACTTTTTCACAGATCTTCTCTTTTATCTTCAAACTTTCAGGTAATGCATGTGGAGTGAAAATAATAAGAACTTTACTCCTGAATTATCCCGTATTGTATGTTTTTAGAAATTTAAAAACAGTTTTTTCTCAGTTTTACGCCATCTCACCATTGCAAAAATGTTAATAAAATTAAAAAGTAATGTTAAAATAAAACTGTGGTTAATATCCTGTCAAACGGTGTATAGCTTCTCTTATCCATTATTTTGCAAGTCTTTTATTTGACCATTACAAAAAAATAAAATATTAACTTCGACTAATTAAAAGTCCTTGAAAGGACACTCGCAGGTACAATATTTATATAGGCAATTTACTCCTGACTTTAATCTAAATAAATGTCGTTATGTCATTATGTCTCCTAAAATTACTGGTTTAGGAGATATTAGGCAAAAAAACATATACAATTTTTTAGTTCATTTTTAGCCTTTAGGTCAAGTTTCCATGGCATTTTTTCACTACAGATGGCCAGATTATTTACCGATCTTATTTTTTATCCCCATTCTTTCAGAAAATACGTGTGGAGCGAAATAATTTCATACTTTTGCAAATCCCATACATTCTGTGGGTGTTCTAGTATATATGCTAATTAAAAGTTGCAACTTTTCATGTGGTGGTTGTAATATCAGATACATATAACAGTTATGTATTCCGCCCCAGTTTTGCGCCGCTTTTGGCCATGTTTTAGTTTGTTGCAGATAATTTTTAATTTTATTTATTACTACTGGGGTCTAAACGCATCTTTTGAAAAAAATCTCGACAATTTTCTATGAAAAGTAGGCATTAAACCATTTTGTAAAATGGTACCAAAGAAAATTTGTGCCAAAAGTAAGTACTGACAAAAGATTTTATTTCAAAAACTTGGCTTGCCTATGACTAATATGCTGCCAGCCTGCTCTTTTTGTGAGCAATTTAAGTTTTATAGTGCTATGTAGTGCGTGGTAGAAGTAGTAGACACCCAAAAAGGTTGGTATAATCCAAACACTGACATTTTTGAAAAAAAAAAGAATATAAATTTTTCGCTGAAGGTCATAATATTCAAGCGGTTTGAATTTTTTTTGATAATGAAAGGTTTTGAGATATTTGTTTGTTTATATAAAATGTCAAAATTTTATTATGGTTAAGGCTGCTTTACACGGGCTGATTTCCTATTAGATTTCGACCACGTTAATCATCAAATGCAGGTTGTCGATCGGTCGAATAGCTAATTACACGGTGGAATGGTAAAAAATTGACCAGGGCATCGACTGTAAATCCAGTAGGCAACCTTAGATTTAAAATAAAAAAAAATTAAAATTTGAACCAATCTTCAATTGAATTTTCAGAAAAGTGTTTAGTATGCAGTTTTATTGTCCATACAATAATATTCAAGCCTCAAGTGTCTAGAAACTTACCTTGATTTTCAGGAATTTTTTTCTGCAGCAATAAAGGCCTTGAACTTGAAATAGATAATGTTTTTATTTTAATTATAATTTTTTTTTGCAGTTAAATTTTGTTTTTCGCATATAAATACTAATACTTTGAACTAGTTTTTATAACATAATATTTTATAAGCGGCTGAAAGAAAATCATTTTCTAAACATTTTCACCAAAAATTTTTAATATAAGCAAACAAAAACTCAAAATCTTTCAGTATAAAAAAAATTTCAAGCTGTTTAAAAATTACGACCAGCAGTATAAACTTTTTTTTTAATTACCTCACCGTGTGAACATAGTTGAGCTTATTAACAGCAACTAGCTAAAGTAAAGACGACCATCGGACCTTGTGACGTATACTACAGTGGCCAGACACGCGGCAAAGCGCGTGGTGTAGGATTCGTGGTGGGAAAGAGACTTCTGTGGACGAGCGTCTCGCTGCGATCCGCATCAAGGCGAGGTTTTTCAACATAACATTTATCTGCGCCTATGCGCCGACTGAGGAGACGGACGACGCAGAGAAGGACTCCTTCTACGATAAACTTGAACAAGCTTATGATCGCTGCCCCCAACATGATATCAAAGTCGTGCTCGGCGACTTTAATGCCAAGGTGGGCAAGGAAGGAGTCTTTGGTCCTACAGTTGGAAAATTTAGTCTCCACGATATAACATCACCCAACGGCACTAGGTTGATTGACTTCGCCGCTGCTCGCAATATGGTCATCAGTAGTAGGTACTAGGTTCCAGCATAAACGAATACACCAAGCCACCTGGCTGTCCCCTGATCAAAGAACAAGAAACCAGATTGATCATGTCATGATTGACGGCAGACATAGCTCCACCGTTCTGGACGTGCGTACACTGCGTGGTCCCAAT
The DNA here is from genome assembly GCA_964058755.1 of Campiglossa producta. Lineage (NCBI taxonomy): Eukaryota > Metazoa > Arthropoda > Insecta > Diptera > Tephritidae > Campiglossa > Campiglossa producta. Next base: position 93,189,372 of record CAXKVI010000001.1, read on the forward strand.
ATTGACTCTGACCATTATCTTGTCGCAGCCAAGATACGCACACGCCTCTGTGCAACGAAGAATGTGCGCACAGTAACGGAAGGAAAGTTTGACATCGAGAAGCTGCGCATGACACAGACAGCTGATAATTTCACAACTCGACTCTCCCACCTGCTAGCAGAGGGCAATCCCCGACCTAACGATGTAACCGAGCAATGGAAGCATATCTCTCACTCATTGCGTACCGCCGCTGAGGCCACTATAGGGTTCCAGCGAGCCCGCAAGAACAACTGGTACGATGAGGAATGCAAAACTGCCTCGAAAAAAAGGACGCTGCCTACAAGGAGACTTTGCGAACGGGAGCAACCCGCAGTGTATGGCAACAATATCGTGAGGCAAAGAAGGAAGAGAGACGCCTTTTCAGAAAAAAGAAAAGTGAGGCCGAAAGGCGTGAGTGTGAGGAGCTTGAGATGCTGGCTGACAGGAATGATGATTCTATGAAAAGATCCGGCGGATGACGGAAGGTTTTAAGACCGGGGTAAGCTCCTGTAAGGACAATAATGGCGACCTGGTAACCGACGTACAAAGTGTACTTAAATTATGGAGGGAGCACTTCTCCTCACTGCTAAATTGCGAGGGAGACGTCGAACCCGATACCCCAATCCCTGACGATGGAAAAGTCGTCCCACCACCTGACTATGATGAAGTGAGGATAGCTATATCCCGGCTCAAAAACAACAAAGCGCCTGGAAAAGACGGACTACCCGCCGAGCTGTTCAAACACGGAGGCGAAGAGCTGGTAAAAAGCATGCATCAGCTCTTATGCAGAATATGGTCAGACGAATGCATGCCTCCGGATTGGAATTTAAGTGTGCTTTGCCCAATCCACAAGAAAGGCGATCCCGCTAACCGCACCAACTACCGCGGAATTAGTCTTCTTAATATCGCATATAAGGTTCTTTCGAGCGTGTTGTGTGAAAGACTGAAGCCCATCGTAGACAAACTGATTGGACCTTATCAGTGTGGCTTTAGACCTGGTAAGTCTACCATCGACAAGGTTTTCACGATACGCCAAATCCTGGAGAAGACCCATGATAAAAGAATCGACACACACCATCTCTTTGTCGATTTCAAAGCTGCTTTTGACAGCGCAAAAAGGAGTTGCCTGTATATTGATATCATTGGCCTTAACAACCGCGCCGTAAGCGCTGCCTTCTCTGGACTGGATAAGGAAGCGAAAAAAGTGGGTCTTGCCGTGAACGAGGACAAGAAGAAGCATTTGCTGTCATCAAAGAAAGAATCGGCGCACCTGCGCCTTGGCAGCCATGTCACTGTTGATAGTTACAAATTTGAAACTGTGAGGGACTTCGTCTATTTGGGAACAAGTCTCAACACCGAAAATAATATCAGTCTAGAAATTCAGCGGAGAATCACTCTTGCCAACAAGTGCTTCTTTGGACTGAGTAGGCAATTGAGAAGTAAAGTCCTCTCTCGAAGAACAAAGATCACGCTCTATAAGTCTTTCATCATACCTGTCCTGATGTATGGCTCAGATTCATGGACAATGTCAAGAGAAGATGAGATGGCCCTTGGAGTATTTGAGAGAAAAGTTCTCCGGAAGATTTATGGTCCTTCCCGTGATGCCAACGGCGACTATCGAAGGAAAATTAACAATGAGCTGTACGAGCGGTACGCAGGTCTGACCATAGTCCAGCGAATTAAAGCCCAAAGACTCCGCTGGCTGGGCCATGTTATGCGAATGGACCAAGAAGCTCCAGCACAGAAGGTTTTCCTATCGTCGCCTGGATTCGGCAGCAGAGGAAGGGGGAGGCCTCGACTGAGATGGAAACAACAGGTGGAGGATGACTTGAACTCCCTTGGGGTTTCCAATTGGCGCCAGTTATCGCTAAAAAGGAATGACTGGCGTGCTTTGATATGCAACGGCCAAAATCGCTTAGGCGGTTAAGCGCCCATAAATGATGAATGAATAATAGGAGGAGCTTATTAAGTGAAATAATGAAATTCATTTTGTAGAAATATGAGTTCTATTTATGGAAATTTTTTATACATGGCTTCTTTTCATCTTTTTAGTGTTGGTAAATTACAAATGCTGGTTAGGGCAAATCTAGGCTTTTGCAAAGACAGTTAAAGGTTTTTCTAGCTTTTTTCCTTAACCATAACTTAAAAATATTTAAAAAGACATTTCATATCGATTTTTGATTTGATTTTTGAAAAAAATTGTACGTATATTGATTTAAAAAAAAAAATTTTTCAAAAGTTGTGAAACCGGGCAAAATGTAGCCTTTTGCAAAAATAGTTTGAGGATTTTCTAGCCTTTTTCCTTAGCCATAACTTAGAAATATTTAAAAAGACATTTCATATCGATTTTTGATTTGATATTTGAAAAAAATGTGGGTATGTTGGTTTAAAAAAAAGTTATTCAAAAGTGGTTAAACCGGGCAAAATCTAGCCTTATGCAAAAACAGTTTGACGGTTTTTCAGCTTTTTTCCTCAACCATAACTTAGAAATATTTAAAATGACATTTTATATTGATTTTTGATTTGCTTTTTGAAAAAATTGTAGGTATATTGATTTAAAAAAAAATTATTCAAAAGTGGTGAAACCGGGTAGCCTTTGAGGATTTTCTAGCTTTTTTCCTTAGCCATAACTTAGAAATATTTAAAAAGACATTTCATATCGATTTTTGATTTGATCTTTGAAAAAAATGTGGGTATGTTGGTTTAAAAAAAAAGTTATTCAAAAGTGGTTAAACCTCGCAAAATATAGCCTTATGCAAAAACAGTTTGAGTATTTTCTAGCTTTTTTCCTTAACCATAACTTGGAAATATTTAAAAAGACATTTTATATTGATTTTTGATTTGATTTTTGAAAAAAAAAGAAATGTAGGTATATTGATTAAAAAAAAAAAAATCAAAAATGGGGAAACCGGGAAAAATGTAGCCTTTTACAAAAACAGTTTGAGGGTTTTCTAGCTTTTTTCATTAACCGAAAAAAGTATCACAAATATAAAAATATGTCTTATGAAAATTTAATGAGCTTATAAAAAATCAAGATTAAAAATACTCATATCCCTAAAGATGTTTTAAAAAAGAAAAAACTATTTTCAATGAAAAAAAATTGTAGCCCGGAGCTGTTCTCGAACCAACAACAGTTCGCTCGCTATCCGATGCGCTAACCACCGCTCTACTGCTTTATCTACGTATTCATTGCCAAATCACCAATTCAACCTGTATGGGCAATGAGCGAGAGAATGAAAATAGTTTGTCTAATAAAAAGAGGATCTTGTTGAGTGAAATATTGAAATGTTCATTTTGCAGTAATATGAGTGTACATTACAAATATGGTGTAAATTACAAATTCTGGTTAGGTCAAAAAAAAGTTTGAGGATTTTCTAGCTTTTTTCTTTAACCATAACTTAGCAATATTTAAGACAGTTTATATGGATTTTTTATTTGATTTAAAGAAAAAATATATATTGATTTTTCTATTCAATTTGGTCTAGACTTGTTTGGGACTCGGGTGCAAATCTGCCCTTTTAAAAGTTAATAGATATGTACATATGAATAGAAATCACTTGTTGCCTTCAAAATTTAAGACGACCGCTTGATTTAGTTCATAATTTAACTACATATATAATATGTTGTCGATTTTTATATTTTAAATAGGGAGTCTATCAGCAACTTTGTCTCAAACGGTAGAAATCACTAAAATTTATGGAACTAATCTACCGAAGTCCGATAAATAGACTACTGTGTTTGAAAAAATTTCGCAACTTCGGTATGATATCATCAAAAAATAGACAAAAAATCCAAATTGAATAAGCGGTTATCGCATTTCTATAATGGGTGGTATGAATGCATATTTATCACCTAAAATTATTATTTCATATGGCTTTCCGTCAACTAAAAATATTCGCAGAAATTTTTTTTCTCGAAAATAGAGATCACAAACATAAACATTTTACAAAAACTCAAGATAAGAAATATGTATATCTTGAAAAAATAAAAACAATTTTGAATGTTTCTTATTGGAGCTCTCCCCGCTCCTATGGAACCTCACCGTAAACTCGCTGCTACGAGACACAAGGTGGGGGGCGGGAAGATAGTGGCATATGCAGACGATTTAGCTATTGCATATAGGGGCAAATTCCCACAAACCCTGTGTGACTTGATGCAAGTAGCACTGCGAGAAGTTTCTTCATGGTCCTCTCGCTGCGGACTTAGCATCAACCCGGGAAAGGTGGAGCTTGTCCTTTATACCAGGCGGTACAAGATACCACCGCTGAACCTACCAGAACTAGATGGCGTGCGCCTGAACTTAGCTGACAAAGCCAAATTCCTAGGCACAGTTCTAGATAGAAAGCTTAACTGGAAGGAGAATGTCATCCAGCGCCAGAGGAAAGCGTGCATTGCACTTTACACGTGTAATAGAGCCATCGGCAAAAAATGGGGGCTCAGCCCCAAAATTTGCAGATGGATCTACACTGCGATAATCCAGCCAATTATGCTGTATGGAGTCGTGGTATGGTGGCCTGCGCTAGGAAAGACAACAAACCTAAATCTGTTAGGAAAAGTCCACAGATCGAGCATGATCTGTATAAGCGGGGCGTTAAGAACAACGCCCAATGAAGCTCTCCAGGCCATTCTTGGCTTTTTGCCACTCGATATGGAAGGGTACCGGGCAGCAGCAGCATCGGCTGTGCGTCTAAGGGAAACGTCCGTCTGGGGCGCAAGCACTATTGGACACTCCTGTATTCTAAGATCTTACAGCTTTCTCCCTCTGAGCACAGATCGGTGTGCGACCACAACAGTCGGAGATTGTTGTTTTAGAATAAACATTCCCAGCAGGGAAGACTGGGAGAACATAGATCGGTGTCCCGCTACTAATGGCGGCACTTTTATATACACCGACGGCTCGAAGTTAGACGGCAGAGTCGGAGGAGGGGTTTACTCAAGGGATTTGGACCTAGAACTCTCCTTTAGACTACCTGATCACTGCAGCGTCTTCCAGGCTGAAGTTTCTGCAATCATGGACGCCGTGACTTGGATAGGTGAACGCACCATCGGACAGGATATCTGTATTTTCAGCGACAGCCAAGCGGCCATCAAATCCCTTGGCTCTTACTCGTTCAACTCTGAACTGACGCTCAGCTGTCGTCGATCTCTTCAAGAGATGGCCCAACAGAACCGCGTGAACCTCACATGGGTCCCGGGACACAGGGACATTGAGGGAAACTGTAGGGCAGACGAACTTGCCAGGCAGGGCACGACTAAGCAGATTCTTCAAGATAAAGAGCGCATAGGTATGCCGTTTGCCACGTGCAAGCTAATGCTGAAGGAGCATACACTCCGCGAAGCCAACGAAAGATGGCTACAAGCCCCAGGGTGCCGGATATCCAAGCAAACCTGGCCAAAATGCGATCTTAAAAGATCTAGACACAAATACGCCCTAAAAAGGAAGGAAATCTCCATATTAATAGGTGTTTTAACCGGGCACTGCCTTATTGGTAGGCACGCAGCAAGGCTAGGCGTTCCCTACCGACGATGCTGCAGGAGTTGCAAAGAGGATGAGGAAGAGGAAACGGTGGAGCACCTCATCTGCAACTGCCCGGCCTTAAGCGGAGCGAGAAGGCGCTCTCTGGGAGTTCCCTTCCTGGTTAGCTTAAGCCAGGTCGCGGAGCTAGACATAAAGGACTTGATGGTCTTCATCAAGTTATCAAAATGGTTCGAGGAGGGGTAGCGGTGTCGGTTAGGAGTGTCAGTCCCGGGTTTCGGCTATATGGAGAGTCCCGACAGCACTGGGATTTTCCATATGGCCGGGCCCCGGGACTGACTTTCCTAGTGTTTGGTGGTATCACAACGGGCCTTTTATTACTGGCCTAGGCGTGCCTTTGCGGCAGCCACTTCTACCTACCTATTGGAGCTTAGCTCGAAAATTGTTTATACCTGCTGTACTTTTTACTAGTACTAGCGTATTCTAATTTTTGATGTTACGAAATTTTTATGAATTTTGATACTTAGAGAAAATTGACAAAGATTTACACAGCGATGGATACCATGACGCGTTTCGGACTTTCCAGGGTCCACATCAGATGGATTTTCGGACACAGAACTACTGTGTCTGCACCGAAGCGGTTAAAGCAATTGCTTATAACAAAGACCTACGATGCCCTGTAGTATTTCTAAGTCAACTTTCTTATAAGCGTGCCAATTTCATACCTCTAGACATAAGGCCGCGACATATTTTCCATATGATACACGGAATATGAGTATATTATTAGGCGTGCATATTTATGCAGAAGCACACTGAGGTTTTTAATTTGCATTCCTTCATACCACTTTTTTTGTGTATTATTGGTTTGCTCTACCTATGGTGTGTACTTATGTATCAATTATGAATGTTTCTTATTGGAGCTTAGCTCGAAAATTGTTTATACGTGCTATACTTTTTACTACACGGCTAAAAAAATTAACCTAAATTGTAAACCCGTATAAAGATTAATCAATTTCTCAAACTTTTTTGTACAATATTTCAAACCGTCCAAATACCTACAAAGATTTTCAATATCTTTTGGTTTCGATTTAAAATCTAAATGAAAAAGCTGTCTCATTTTTTTATTTTTGGTTTGTTTTAATGTAATTGAATTTTTCCCACAAAAACTTCATGTTCGTCATAGCTCAGCGGTAGAGCAGTGGGCTGTGACTCCTGAGCGTTTTCGTTCGAGTTCTGTCAGCTGCCACATTTTTTTAGTTTTATTTTATTCTTAAAACTTTTCGGTCTAAAATTTAAACTTTTGGGTTTGAAAATTCAAATTTATTTTTGAAAGCTTATTCAAGATTGAATTTTGCCAACAACATTTATGTGTGCGATGTAGCTCAGTGGTAGAGCAGACGGGCATGGTGCGGGCAGTCTTGGTTCGAATTCCCGCCAACGGACAAAAAATTTATTTTATCTTTAAAAAATTGTTAAAACATTTCTTGTTTATAATTGAAACCCGATTCATTTAGCCAATTTTCATAAAAACTGGTCTAGATTGAATTTGAATCCAAATTTGGTTTGGTCATATATGTAGTCCAAAAAAGTTTAAAATTTAGGTTAAAATTTTTAGCCGTGTAGTACTAGCGTATTCTAATTTTTGATGTTACGAAATTTTTATGAATTTTGATACTTAGAGAAAATTGACAAAGAATTACACAGCGATGGATACCACGACGCGTTTCGGACTTTCCAGGGTCCACATCAGATGGAGGTGGACCCTGGAAAGTCCGAAACGCGTCATGGTATCCATCGCTGTGTAAATCTTTGTCAATTTTCTCTAAGTATCAAAATTCATTAAAATTTCGTAACATCAAAAATTAGAATACGCTAGTACTAGTAAAAAGTACAGCAGGTATAAAGAATTTTCGAGCTAAGCTCCAATAAGAAACATTCATAATTGATACATAAGTACACACCATAGGTAGAGCAAACCAATAATACACAAAAAAGTGGTATGAAGGAATGCAAATTAAAAACCTCAGTGTGCGTCTGCATAAATATGCACGCCTAATAATATACTCATATTCCGTGTATCATATGGAAAATATGTCGCGGCCTTATGTCTAAAGGTCTCACAGTCAACTCGTTGCTACGTGACACAAGCTGGGGGGGCGGGAAGATAGTGGCATACGCAGACGATTTAGCTATTGCATTCAGAGGCAAGTTCCCACAAACTCTGTGTGACCTGATGCAAGTAGCACTGCGAGAAGTTTCGACGTGGTCCTCTCGCTGCGGACTTAGTATCAACCCGGGGTAAGTGGAGCTTGTCCTCTTCACCAACCGGTACAAAATACCGCCACTAAGCTTACCAGAACTAGATGGCACGCGCCTGGGCTTGTCGGATAAGGCCAAGTTTCTAGGCATAGTTCTGGATAGGAAACTGAATTGGAAGGAGAATGTTCTTCAGCGCCAGAAGAAAGCTTGCATCGCTCTTTACACATGCTATATGGAGTCGTCGTATGGTGGCCTGCGCTGAGCAAGGCAACTTACCTGAATCTGTTGCGGAAAGTCCATAGATGCAATATGATCTGTATAAGCGGTGCGTTAAAGACAACGCCCAACGAAGCCCTCCAGGTCATTCTGGGCATTTTGCCACTTGATCTGGAAGGGTTTCGGTCAGCAGCGGCATCAGCTCTGCGCCTAAGAGAAACCTCCAGTTGGGGTGCGGGTACTATTGGACACTCCAGTATTCTGGAATCTTACAGCTTTCTCCCTCTAAGCACAGATCGTTGTGCGACCACTACAGTCGGTGATAGCTGTTTCAAAATAAACATTCCCAGCAGAGAAGACTGGGAGAGGACGGATTGGTGTCCCGAAACAAATAGTGGCACTTCCATATACACCGACGGCTCGAAGTTGGACGGCAGAGTTGGAGGAGGGGTTTATTCAAGGGATTTGGACCTTGAGCTCTCCTTCAGGTTACCTGATCATTGTAGCGTCTTCCAGGCGGAAGTCTCGGCAATCCTAGACGCCGCGGCCTGGTTAAGCAAACGTGTTATCGGAAAAGATATCGCTATTTTCAGCGATAGCCAAGCGGCCATCAAATCCCTTGGCTCATACACGTTCAACTCTGAACTGACGCTCAGCTGTCGTCGATCTCTTCAGGAGATGGCCCAACAGAACCGCGTAAACCTCATATGGGTCCCGGGACATAGGGACATTGAGGGAAACTGTAAGGCAGACGAGCTTGCCAGGCAGGGCACGACCAAGCAGGTTCTTCAGGATAAAGAGCGCTTAGGTATGCCGTTTGCCACATGCAAACTAATGCTGAAGGAGCACACACTCCGTCAAGCCAACGAAAGATGGCTGCAATCCACAGGGTGTCGGATATCGAAACATACCTGGCCAAAATGGGATCTCAAAAGGTCTAGACGCATTTATGCCCTAACTAGGAGGGAAATCTGCATATTGATAGGGGTATTAACCGGTCACTGCCTCATTGGTAGGCATGCACAAAGGCTAGGTGTGCCCTACCGACGATGCTGCAGGAGTTGCAAAGATGATGAGGAGGAGGAAACAGTGGAACACCTCATCTGCAACTGTCCGGCTTTAAGCGGCGCGAGAACGTGCTTTTTGGGAGTTCCGTTCCTGGATAGCCTAAGCCAGATCGCGGAACTGGACACAAAGGACCTGATGGCCTTCATAAAGTCATCTAAGTGGTTCGAGGAGGAGTGACGGTGTCGGTTTAGGAGTGTCAGTCCCGGGATTCTGCTATGTGGAAAATCCCAACAACTCAGGGATTTTCCATTTGGCTGGGTCCCGGGACTGACTTTCCTTGTGTTGGTGGTATCAGAACGGGCCTTTCAAAACTGGCCTAAGTGTGCCTCTGCGGCAGCCACTTAAACCTAACCTAAACCTATGTCTAAAGGTATGAAATTGGCACGCTTATAAGAAAGTTGACTTAGAAATACTACAGGGCATCGTAGATGATTTGTTATAAGCAATTGCTTTAACCGCTTCGGTGCAGACACAGTAGTTCTGTGTCCGAAAATCCATCTGATGTGGACCCTGGAAAGTCCGAAACGCGTCATGGTATCCATCGCTGTGTAAATCTTTGTCAATTTTCTCTAAGTATCAAAATTCAAAACAATTTTCAATGACAAAAAATAAAAAAAATTGCCCGATAGCTGTACTTGAACCATTAACCGCTCGACCACTACCCCCGACGCTTCCCACTGGGCTATCGCTTTATGTACAAATTGATTGTCAGATAACCAATTCAAGTGGCATGAGAAATTTTCATTCGCTTATTACAGATAAATAAATGAAGCAGTATTGGTTAAAATTTAAATGCTTATGCAGTATTGGTTAAAATTTAAATGCTTATGCACTTCTTTAGTGGAATACCAACAAATCCATATGCATTTTATAAAAATGTATGCATTTTTAGTATGGGTTTAAGCTTGGCAATTATTTATATGAAAAATTTGTTAGCCTATTAATATAATAGATTATGCATATTAAAGGCACACATACCGAAAAAGGCCTAATAAAATTAATGAGATTGTCTTTATGAGCGGTTTTTGGGCTCAGGGGTAGTCGAAACGACGGAAACGAAAAAAACTATACGCAAATCTATTTGGTTTAATAAGGAAATTTTTATTGATATTATTAAGTGCAATTTCTTCTTATTTCTTTGCGATTTCTTTTTATATGTGTTATCAATAAGAAAATCTTCTCAAGATTTCCTTAAAAATATGAAAAAAAGGTGAAAGAGAAAAAACTTCTTATTTTAATAAGATGATCTTAGGGTTCCTAACAAGAAGATTTGACTTACTAATATTTTAAAGGGAAATCTTGCAGAAAACGAACTGATTTCTTATTGTTCCAAACAAGAAGATTTGACTTATTAATTTTTTCAAAAAGAAATCACATATTATTGAAAAGTTGTTCTTTTTAATATTTCAAACAAAAAAAAAATAAATATAAGATATAAAGGGTATTAACCACAGTTTTATTTTATCATGGAATTAAATTTGTATACCTTTCATGAACATGAAATGGTATTATAACCTTGGTCCGATGTTTGTAAGTATGAGAAGAAGAAGAGATAGACCCATCAATAAGTATACCGAAATGATCAGGATGACGAGATGAGTTGATTTAGCCATGTCCGTCTGTCCGTCTGTCTGTCTGTCTGTCTGTCTGTCTGTCTGTTTGAACGCAAACTAGTCCCTCAGTTTTTGAGATATTTGGCTGAAATTTTGTTTGCGGCCACCATTTTCCAATATAGGAATCATTTGTCGGAACCAGCAAGATCGGACCGATATTACATATAGCTCCCATGCAATCGATTGTTCCGATAAACGGATTTTGGGCTATAACTCCTGTAGTTAAAGAGGTAGGAACGTGAAATTTTGTAAGTATTGCTATTTTTGTATGCGAAATATCGATGTTGAAAATGATTGAGATGGGATAAATATTTCACATAGCTCCCATACAATCGATTATTTCGATAAACGGATTTTGGTAGATAACTCCAGTAATTATATAGGTAGGAACGTAAAATTTCGTTACTATTGCTATTTTAGAATGTGGAATGTCGATGTTAAAATATCAATGAGATTGGACCAATATAACATCGCCCCCATATAATCGATAGTTCCGATAATTTCGGTATGAGCTTAAGTTAAATTCACACAGGCTGTACTGGGATCAAACAGTGAAAATCGTGACGGTTATTCATGAAAGGTATTTAGCCTTCGGCGCAGCCGAAGACAGCTTTCCTTACTTGTTTTTTTTTTTGCATTTTTGCGATACTGGGGTAGCGTGAAACTGAATAAAAAATGTATAGATTATTTGAACAAAAACTGTCCAAAAATGTTTAACATTGATATAGACTTCAAACCAAAGATTTGACTTATTAATGTTTTCAAAAAGAAATCACATATTATTGAGATGTTCTTTTTAATATTTCAAATAAAATAAAATAAAAAATAAGCTATAAAGGGTATTAACCACAGTTTTATTTTATTATCGAATTAAATTTTTTTTTGCATTTTTGCGATACTGGGGTAGCGTGAAACTGAATAAAAAATGTATAGATTATTTGAACAAAAACTGTCCGAAAGAAAATAGGGGTCTTCTCTCTAAATTTTTTTCATAGAAAACACAGGAAAATAACAGACTAATGTCAAAATTTTTTTAATTTTTTATGGCAAATTTTCAAAACACAGAGAACACTCCAAATGTTGTAATTATCAAAAAGAAATTTTATTTGAAAAAAAAAAAAAATAATAGCGAAATGCCGAGGCTTATCGACAGCACCAGGGTAGTGCCAAATTTAATAGCAAATGCAGCCGTCAACTTTATTTGCCAAGGTAAAACACGCTGCTTTATTTGTTGTTGTTGTTGTTGTTAACAGAAAAACACTCCCCGAAGGTTTTGAGGAGTGATGCCGAAGTTGACAGTCCTTGGCCGGATATGACCCCGGTACGCTGCGGTACTCCCTTGCGGTACTGCCCGACTGTCGTGGTAGCGATTTGGTATGACCAGTGGAACCTTCTAGGTCATGTCATCCCTCCATCCGTGAGGAAGACGGAGATGGGTAATGAGAGGTGAGAGGAATCATATCCGTAGATCAACCATCGAGTAACACGTCATTACCTATGTGCATATTAGTCGCCTCTTACGACCGGTATGCCTACCTCGGGCATATTCTAAACCCCTAACCCGCAGGGCTTTATTTAATAATGGTTTCTATACTTTGTTTTTATAAGGTGACGGAAACTTTTGGCCGGTGATGGAGGAATCGACCGAGGACCTCATGGTAGCCTTAAGTGTTCGACGTGGAAGTTCCGAAGTTGATAGAATGGAGAACAAGTGTTCTTCAAGAATTTGATGAAGACCGTTTCCGGCAGATGCTGAGGTTGCCAACCTATCAGTTCACCCTGATTCTATCGATAATAAGTAGCAGTGAAGAATTTAATAATTCCCATTCGAAGCAGCAGTACCCACCAGACATGCAGTTAGCCATTGTGCTATATGGTCTGGGCTCGTCGGGTGAAAATGCCGCAATCAGAAAAGTGGCCACCGTGTTTGGTGTTGGGGATGGCGAGACCCTCTATAAAATTACTCGCAGAGTCTTTCGCGCCATTTTAGAACTGCAACATAAATATATATTTTGGCCAACTGCTGCCGGAAGGCGAGAAATCGTGGCGAAAACGTACCACGAACTTCCGAACTGCATCGGGTACGTTGATGGCACTGAATTGAAACTTGCCGAGGCCCAGTGACTAACCATAAGGTACATTTTTCAAAGAGCCGCATATACTCTGTAAAGGCGCAAGTTGTATGCGATCATAAATTAATAATACGCCATGTTACGGTTGGTCACTTGGGAAGTGTCCACGATGCTCGGATTTTTCGGACAAGCACGATTTTTACAGAGCAAAATGCGCATTTTTCCGTAGATGAGTGGATAGCAGGAGATTCTGCCTACCCACTGCTAACCACCCCCATAACTCCATTCAGATCAAACTCTCGGCAATTGACGTATTCGAAACGTAAATCTTTTAATTTACGTCACAGCCGATTCCGCGTAAGAATTGAAAATTGTTTTGGATTTTTAAAAGAACGGTTTGGAAATTTGAAGGAGTTGAGAATACGCATACATGAAGAAATTAGCCACAACTTATGTTCAGAGAGGTTTCTGGTTTGCTGTATTTTGCATAATATATTAGCACCAGCTATAGATACCGACGTCATTGCACCTGACTTTTTTGACGATGAAGTAAGATAGAATGTTACAAATAACCGTACTCAAACGGCTGAAACAGATAAAGGATTCCTTCTTATAACTTTAAATGGACTCTTCTTCTATATGTACTTCTTTCTCACATACTACGTAACGGCACAAAATAATCGAGAAAGATATAGTTGCATATATGAAAGTTCTTAGGTTGAAATGTTGTTGATTACGGCATTTCCGTTCATCTGTAATATGTAATGCAATGCGAATGAAATTTTTTTCAGATTTGAAAAAAGTTATATGTAGTTTGACAGATTTCGAATCGCATTTTTTATCGCATCGCAATACAGAATAAACCCTCTGGTGGTATAGGAGATATTTCCGATGAAACTGGTAGAATCTGCAGTTAATTGTTTGCATATGTACATTCTAGGGCCTATACGAGTATAATTGACAAGTCGTGGTATTTTTATAACGTTCTGAAAACTACCGCTGGGTATTTGATGTTCGGTTTACACGAACTTAGATTTCCTTATTTATTTTGGATTATATTGGTTCAACATAATTTAACACAACATAGAATATCACAACAACACAACATAAAAGAACTAGCTTCTTTGTAAAAAGTAAAAGCTCAAACGACTAGAACTAGAAATGAGAGAAAGGATAGCAAGATATGAAATAAAATTGTTCATTGTTTACATTTGCATTCTATTTCATATCTTGCTATCCTTTCTTTCATTTCTAGTTCTAGTCGTTTGAGCTGCGCTTCCTCTTCAGTCCTTTTATAATCCAGCTCCAATCTTTTTTCTTCAATTATTAGTTTTCTTTCTTCTATTTCTCTATCCCTTTTATAATCCAGCTCCAATCTTTTTTCTTCAATTATTATTTTTCTTTCCTCTATTTCCCTATCCTTTTCGTATTTAATAGTTCTACATTCAGCGTCTTTTAAATCTATTTGCAATCTCTTTTCCTCTATTGCATATCTTTTTTCATCCATTTCCGCATCCCTTTTGAGCCTTTTTTCTTTAAATTGAATGCGATCTTTCTGGATTGCGGAAAGCTGGCTTAGTGAATTAGTTGGAGTCCGGGATCCAATTTTCTTTGGAGCGATAGAAGACCTTGTGATAGTGGTTAAGTGGGCAGTCGAAGCTATGGTAGTTTGTACGATGGTAGGTGATACATTGGTGGGTGATGTGATGGTGATTGGTGCGATGGTAGGTGATGCATTGATGGATGATGTGATGGTGATTGGTGCGATGGTAGGCGATGCGTTGGTCGCTGATACGATAGTGGGCGATGCGTTGGTGGATGTTTTGATGATGGGCGATGCACTGGTAGAAGATGCGACGGTAGCATATGGTGATGGTATAGGCGATGCATTAGTGGATGGTCCAACGGAGTGAGGTGGTGATGATACGAGGATGGCAGATGTGGTGCTCAACGAGTCATCCATTATTATGTCGGGATCGAATATTGTTATATCGTCAATGTTATCATAGTTGAAATTATTGTTGTATTAACGATGTCGGTCGTCCTTATAGGCGGCTGGAATTTGACACTGCGTACTCCAAATACATCCCCCAGACGCTCACAATAGGGACACATTTTCACACACATTCTCGAACCAATGTAGAAAAGATTTCACCTAACATATGCATTCGTCTCTGAGGATAAACACAAGAACGGTCCTACATTGATTCGCGAATGACTTCAAGCACCATATGCACTTGCCTTTAAAGATGAACGACAATGATATTTTTGATGCATACCTTCTAGAGTGCTGCTATCTCCCTCAAGCAATCCTGCGCCTGTGGAATTAAGAAATTCGGTGGTTTTGCGGAATTGCGTCCTTAAATTGCGCACTTTCCCTCTTACCATGTCCCACGATGCGTTTATATTATATTTCTCCAGGAACCGCCTGTAAAAAAATTGTGCAGTGGGATCCTAAGAATTACATATATGTATGTAAGAGAGGAGGCCAAAAAAACTGCAAACCTTGCCTCAAATTTGGGCTCCTCCAGCAGGAAATCTATGACTGCCACTATCTCCGACTCTTTCCATTTTTTGTTGGGCTCCTGCCTTCTCCGGTTGGTCTTTAAAATTTCGATGCGGTTCATTTAGATTTTTTTTTTTTTTTAATTGACAAAACAATAAAAAATTGGACTTGATATTTTTCCAATTTTGTAAATTTTTTTTTTTAATTTTACACGATTTTGGGTCTGGGAAATTTAAAACTATTTTACACCTGTATTTTGTTGTTGGATAAAAAAATTTTGACAATAGTCTAGCAAATTCTTGTGTTTTTTATGAAAAAAATTTAGAGAGAAGACCCCTAATGTTTAACATTGACATAAACTAAAGACAAACTATTTCGTATAATTATTTAATTTGTTTCTTTACTTAGTATTTACCATTTTACTTAAAAATAGCATATAAAATTAGATCCTGTGCAAGAACAAAAAAATAAAAAAATACTTGGACTTATTAAAAGTACTTAAAGGACACTCGCAGGTATTACATTTATATCGGCAATTACATTTATATGGCGAATTATTGGTTCACGAGATATGAGCCAATAAAGACATATACATGTTTTCATTGCATTTTAAGCCTTTAGGTCAAAATTCCATGGAATTTCCAAAAAAAGACATATACAATTTTTTAGTGCATTTTTAGCTTTTGGGTCAAAAGCGCAAGGAATTTTACACTTCAGATGGCTAGACTTTTTCAAAGATCTTGTCTTTTATCTTCAAACTTTCAGAAAATGCATGTGGAGTGAAAATAATTAGAACTTTACCCCTCAATCATCTCGTATTGTATGTTTTTAGAAATTTAAAAACAGTTTTTACCCAGTTTTACGCCAAGTCACCATTGCAAAAATGTTAATAAAATTAAAAAGTAATGTTAAACTGAAACTGTGGTTAATACCCTACCAAACGGTGTATAGCTTCTCTAATCCATTATTTTGCAAGTATTTTATTTGACCATTACCAAAAATTTAAAAATAAAAAAATAACTTCGACTAATTAAAAGTCCTTGAAAGGACACCCGCAGGTACAATATTGATATAAGTAATTTACTCCTGACTCCTATCTAAATAAATCTCGTTATGTCATTATTTCTCCTAAAACTACTGGTTTAGGAGATATTAGCCAAAAAGACATATACAATTTTTTAGTGAATTTTTAGCCTTTAGGACAAATTTCCATTTAATTTTTTCACTACAGATGGCCAGATATTTTTAAAGATCTTACACCGAAAGAAAAGTCGCTTGTATAACTAACATTTCTGCTTTATCAATTTTGCATTTCAGCAAAAAATGTCGTATTAATATTGAAAATTATCAAATAAACAGGGTTCACGTTAAATTGATACGAAAGTTGCTGAATCAACATTAGCATGTATGACATTGTCATATCAATTTCTCATGTTAATAATACATTACTTCGAAAAGTTTTATTTAACATTAAAAATTATGTAAACGACCGGTTTCACGTCAAATTGATAAAAAAAACTTGTTGAGCCAACGTAGTACGTCATATCACTTTCATATCAATTTCTCATGTTCCCTGTAGGGAAAATCTCTAGTTCAGAGCTAATTCGCTTCTAGTGCTCGCGAACTATCTTTTTTACATGAAATCAACTGGCGAATTTAACATGGCGATGTCCTAGGCTGGAACTAGTACAAAATTCTACAGTTTGGCTCTAGTTCGTTTATTGGTACTATTTCTATAGTTCTGAACCATTTCTAAGCATAGAAACGAATATAAATTAAATTCAAAAACTTAAATTCAAATACGAATCCAAATGCCTTTTAATGACTCCTCAAACACTGGTTTCGAACTAGTGAAAATGTAAACAATAACGTAGTAGTTTTTATTGGCCACTTTATATCTAGTTCTGAACCTGAAATTTGTTCACTAGTGCCTGAGTTCCCTGCAGGGTTATTACACATTTCGACAACATATTGATATAAAAACTGCCAATCTCACATGTGTATAACATTCTCATGTTAAAACGGCATAAACTACGCTGCAGTTGACATTTATCACGTTCATAACACATTTCGAAAACCTGCTTCACGTAAAAATCCTATGAAAATTGTAATACTAGGTTAGGTTAGGTTCAAGTGGCTGCCGCAGAGGCACACTTAGGCCAGTTTTGAAAGGCCCGTTGTGATACCACCAACACAAGGAAAGTCAGTCCCGGGACCCAGCCATATGGAAAATCCCTGAGTTGTTGGGATTTTCCACATAGCAGAATCCCGGGACTGACACTCCTAAACCGACACCGTTACTCCTCCTCGAACCACTTAGATGACTTTATGAAGCCCATCAAGTCCTTTATGTCCAGTTCCGCGATCTGGCTTAGGCTATCCAGGAACGGAACTCCCAAAAAGCGCGTTCTCGCGCCGCTTAAAGCCGGACAGTTGCAGATGAGGTGATCCACTGTTTCCTCCTCCTCATCATCTTTGCAACTCCTGCAGCATCGTCGGTAGGGCACACCTAGCCTTTCTGCATGCCTACCAATGAGGCAGTGACCGGTTAATACCCCTATCAATATGCAGATTTCCCTCCTAGTTAGGGCATAAATGCGTCTAGACCTTTTAAGATCCCATTTTGGCCAGGTTTGTTTCGATATGCGACACCCTGGGGATTGCAGCCATCTTTCGTTGGCTTGACGGAGTGTGTGCTCCTTCAGCATTAGTTTGCATGTGGCAAACGGCATACCTAAGCGCTCTTTATCCTGAAGAACCTGCTTGGTCGTGCCCTGCCTGGCAAGCTCGTCTGCCTTACAGTTTCCCTCAATGTCCCTATGTCCCGGGACCCATATGAGTTTTACGCGGTTCTGTTGGGCCATCTCCTGAAGAGATCGACGACAGCTGAGCGTCAGTTCAGAGTTGAACGTGTATGAGCCAAGGGATTTGATGGCCGCTTGGCTATCGCTGAAAATAGCGATATCTTCTCCGATAACACGTTTGCTTAACCAGGCCGCGGCGTCCAGGATTGCCGAGACTTCCGCCTGGAAGACGCTACAATGATCAGGTAGTCTGAAGGAGAGCTCAAGGTCCAAATCCCTTGAATAAACGCCTCCTCCAACTCTGCCGTCCAACTTCGAGCCGTCGGTGTATATGGAAGTGCCACCATTTGTTTCGGGACACCAATCCGTCCTCTCCCAGTCTTCTCTGCTGGGAATGTTTATTTTGAAACAGCTATCCCCGACTGTAGTAGTCGCACAACGATCTGTGCTTAGAGGGAGAAAGCTGTAAGATTCCAGAATACTGGAGTGTCCAATAGTACCCGCAGCCCAACTGGAGGTTTCTCTTAGGCGCAGAGCTGATGCCGCCGCTGACCGAAACCCTTCCAGATCAAGTGGCAAAATGCCCAGAATGACCTGGAGGGCTTCGTTGGGCGTTGTCCTTAGCGCACCGCTTATACAGATCATATTGGATCTATGGACTTTCCGCAACAGATTCAGGTATGTTGCCTTGCTCAGCGCAGGCCACCATACGACGACTCCATAAAGCATGATTGGGCGAATGATGGCCGTGTAGATCCAACTGCATACTCTAGGGCTGAGACCCCATTTTTTGCCAATGGCTCTTTTGCAGGTGTAAAGAGCGATGCAAGCTTTCTTCTGGCGCTGAAGAACATTCTCCTTCCAATTCAATTTCCTGTCCAGAACTATGCCTAGAAACTTGGCCTTATCCGACAAGCTCAGGCGCGTGCCATCTAGTTCTGGTAGGCTTAGTGGCGGTATTTTGTACCGGTTGGTGAAGAGGACAAGTTCCACCTTCCCTGGGTTGATACTAAGTCCGCAGCGAGAGGACCACGTCGAAACTTCTCGCAGTGCTACTTGCATCAGGTCACACAGAGTTTGTGGGAACTTGCCTCTGAATGCAATAGCTAAATCGTCTGCGTATGCCACTATCTTCCCGCCCCCCCAGCTTGTGTCACGTAGCAACGAGTTGACTGTGAGGTTCCAAAAAAGCGGGGAAAGAACACCACCCTGGGGTGTTCCCCTTGTGACATAGCGTGATAACTCAACCGTACCAAGTGAAGAAGCTATTTTCCTTCCCATTAAAAGTTGGTCAATTAAACCAGTTAGAGGTCTATCTACTCCCAGATAAGTTAGAGCGGAGTTGATAGCCTCCGGGCTTATATTGTTGAAAGCCCCCTCAATGTCTAGGAGGGCCACGAGACAGTAGTCCTTTTCACACAGCGATTTCTCAATGACAGACACTAGGCTGTGCAGAGCGGTTTCTGTTGATTTACCCTTGGTGTATGCATGCTGATAGCTAGAGATAAGGTTGCTATCAATAGTCGTTAAGAGGTAGTCGCTTAATATCCTCTCAAAGGTTTTTAGTACAAAGGACGAGAGACTGATCGGTCTGTAGTCTTTTGGCTCGTAGTGGGATGCCTTCCCAGCCTTAGGGATAAACACTACCGTGGCGCTTCTCCAGGAGCCCGGAATGTGGTTGAGAGCCAGGCAGGCTGTGAAGAGAAATACCAGCCATTTAGCTGATGTCTCCAACGTGTTTATAAGCTGCGCGGGGATAATCCCGTCCGGCCCGGCAGCCTTATACGGTTCAAAGCTCTTAACTGCCCACCTTACTCTTTCCTCAGTGATGGGTATATTTACTGCCAGGTTTGTTGCAGGTGCTAGTGGTGCATCATGCAGATTCCCCGGAAAATGTGTATTCAAGAGCAGCTCAAGGGTTTCCTCTTCCGTGCTGGTCCAGGATCCGTCAGGCTTTCGCAAATAGCTGATGGTTGTTTGACTTTTCGAGAGGACTCGTCTAAGTCTCGCTGTGTCGTCGACCTTTTCGACGCCAGTGCAGAAATTTCTCCACGAGGTTCTCTTCGCCTGTCTCAGAGCTTTTTTGTAGGCCCTTAGTTTAGCTTTATATTCGTGCCAATGAGGCTCAGAGCCGAAGCTCTTGGCCTTGTTAAATTGTTTCCGGCATGATATTCGGAGCGAGTCCAAATCGTAGGACCACCAATGTGGCCTGTGTTTACCGCGTGGTTTTGGCACTGGACAAGCCTGTCCTAGAGCATTTGAGAGCGCCGATGTAAATGTAGTAACAAGATCCTCCAGCTCCTCTACTGATGAGGGGGCTTGTGAGGGCAGTACTGGGAGGTCTCTGTCTAATATTTCATTGTGTAACTGCCAATCAGTGTTACGTGGATTGCGTTTCATGATTGGTTGTTCTACAATAAAGTCTAAAACCATTTCTATGTAACGGTGGTCGGAGAAAGAATGTTCTTCCAGAACCCGCCATTTTCTGACCCACTCATAAGCGCCTTCACTACAGAGAGTGAGGTCTATGACCTCCCTGCGGGTCTTAGTGATAAAAGTAGGCTCATTACCCACGTTGCAAATCACCAGGTTGGTTGTTAAGAGGTAATCAAACAGAGACTCGCCCCTGGCATTGATGTCGGAGCTCCCCCATTGGACATGGTGAGCATTAGCGTCCGCTCCAATAATAAGATTACCCGTGCAGAAATTTGACACCAGGTCTTTCACCTCCATTTGTGGTGGGGGTTCTTCGGCGTCGTAGGGCATATAGACCGACGCCACCGTCAGGCGGGTGCTGTCGACCGTTAGACTGATAGCGGTAATATCACCATTGGTGTAGTTAGGTAGGAGAAAGGAGTTCAACTCAGACTTGACCAAAATACACGTTCTGACTTTGCTCTCCTCGCTGGCTCGAATGAGCTTGAAGCCCTTAGTCCCCAAACCGCAGATTCTCGAGCTATTGACCCAGGGTTCTTGGATGAGGACCACAACCACGTCGCCTTTAGAAAGACGACTACTTAAAGCAGCCGAAGCTACTTTAGATTTGTGCAGATTAATCTGAAGCACCACCAACATGAGAGCGCACAGACTTCCCTGCCGTCCCCATATCGTCGAGGTTTGCCCCATCCCGGAGGTTGCCTATCAACGACGAGTTGTTCCGATTAACTGCCCGATATGGCGTTGCAGGAGTCTTGCTGTCTGCAGCGTTAGATGTTAATCGCTCAGCGTTGGCTGCTACCACCGTGACGTCGAGGGCTTCCTCGTCCTGTAGGCTGTCCTCCATCTCCGAGTTGTTCACAGCACTATCGCCAAGGGACGTGGCGGATAACATGCTTTCCGCATCGGAATCCTCCGCTTCCTCTTCTGGTAATTCGTTTTCCGGTTCCCCCGGAGCAGCCGAGAAGGCAGCGCGCTGAGCATCACCACGATATACGTGGATAACGATCTGGCCTACGCTGTAGTGTACTAGGCCATTGCACCTTTTGAGGGGCTCGATTGACTCTTTATTCATGGTGAACACCACCTGTCTGTCGGGCCCCACCGCATCCCCGACCAGATTGACACTCCAGTCATGCGTTGGCAGGGACGGATTCATTAGCCGTAGCACCCCGAGAATTCTCTCGGGTTCGTCAGGGATGGCCGGAATCCACGCCCTTGCCCTTGGACGAGCTGGAATGTCCTTCCAGTCGACGACCTCTATCTTTGCGCCATTGTAGACTTCACCCAGCTTAGCAGCTGCTGCCTTGTACAGTGCTACGGTTTTTGCATCCTCGCATGCGAGTAATTTAATCTGACCCTGGTGCCAACCCGCATCCGTTACTCGCGCCGAACTACCCGGAAACTCTGGAGCAACATTGAGAAGAATGTTGCCGAGTTCATTTCGCACGTAACGCCACCGGTCCTTAGGGATGGCCAGGCGGTCATTGCCTCGGTCCAGGACGCCTATAAGGATCCTGTCCTTGGTTACCTCAGCAAAGCTTAGTTTGCCCGCTCCAGGGGTATTCTGATGCCGCTTGGGAGGGGGATTCAACTCCAGGTCCGATCTCTGGCGCTTGAAAGGGTTAACTTTTAACCTCTTTGGCATGTAAGAATTTTGGAAATCCGGTATCACAGCTTTCGCTAGCTCTACCGATTTACTGGAATTCGGCGACAGCGATTCCTGCGGTACCCCTTCATACCTCTTCAGGATCTTTGCAGCCAATCTTTTCTCGTGGTATGTGAAGCGGCGGGGAGATGTCTCCTGGGAGTGCGGACCCGTAGTTGCCATCTTGGTCGCTCTCCTTGCCGAAATCTCAGTTGCAGCTTCCTTCTCCTTCGAAACTCCGAGGCCAGGTCGTGAGACCGCTGCCACAGACGTAAAGATACTGGTTTTCATATCAGCGGTTGATGGGAGTTTAGCATCTGCCGTTGTCCGCTTAGTTGCGTTGGCAACCGCACTGGTGCTAGCTCCCATCAAGTCAATCTTAGTCGATAGAGGGTTGGTTGATCGACTCGTAGTTGCCATCGCTGTCGATCCCCCCCTTGATTGTGGAACGGAGGTTGTCCTCCGGCGTTGTTGTTGCTTTCTCGCCTGTTCCTCCATAGCTCTCCTTTGCTGAGGAGTGAAATTTGGCGTTGTTTGTTTTTTAGGTTTATCGTTTTTATTTGGATAATTTGAGTTCATCTTGTTCGTACGACCCATCGCCGGACACGGCCAGCTTAGGGTCAAGGGAAGAGTAGGGGAAAATGTGTCGTCCGCCGCGGCAGAGCCCCGTACCGCGGTAAGGCCATGCTTACTCTCTGAGGCGACCCGGTATCAGAGAGGCTCCGTTCAAATACAGCCACGATTTGCCTCCCGGCTGCAAACGTCCAATGGGCACGGTTTCGCATAACACCCTGGATTGGGAGGGGGAAGATCTTTGTCGTCGCGCCAGAGAGGCTAGGCTGCTCTCGTGATGAAGTGCCGTACGGAGCTATGATCACAAGGGCAGCGTAGCCCTGTGGCTATCGACTTAAGCCCTCGTACCGCGGCAAGGTATCCAACCTTCACGAGGGATTGTAATACTAACATTTGCATAACTATCTCATGTTAAAATTACGTGAATTGACATGTTTCATGTTTATAACAAATTTTGACAACATGTTTCACGTAGCACGTTAGCATTTGTGTAGCTGTTTCATTCTAAAATGAAATAAATCGCGCTGCAGTTGACAATCAAGTTCGGGCGTTGTAAAATAATTTATTAACAAAAATAGTTAGCAGAAAACCAACTGTGAAAATTGAGCGTGAAGTGAAAATGGGTGATGAATGTTTTTATTTGTGGAAAGCGTTTCGCCGGGAAGGAAGGCCGCCGGTCAGTATATGGTTTATGAAGCATCGTCTGTAGGAATTGGTGCTAATGGAGAAAATTCATCTGTGCTACATTTACGAAGGAGCAACTGTAATAAATAAGAACTTTTAGTTCCTGTGTAATGCAGAATAAAAATACAAATTGCCAAGAAACTTCTTTTATGTGCTTCTAAAAATGTTAAGTTTGTCACCTTATCAAATGTATTACATTTATTACATTAAATATGTACCTATTTCAAAAATAAGTTAATAAATTGGTCAAAAATAATATCATTTCGATGTGATTATCATTAATTTTATTTGTAGCTTCAACGTTATTCTCACGTAAGTATCAGTATTACATACTCTCACGTAAATATTCATCATGGTCATGTTCATTTTACGTTTTTCCTGTAGGTACATACATTTCATGTCAATTATACATGAGTATCCCTTCAATAATACATAATGGTCATATCAATTTTACGTTTTTCCTGTACGTTTTTACGTTTCACGTCAATTGTACATGAGAATGCCGTCATTAATACATGATGGTCATGTTCATTTTACGTTTCATGTCAATTGTACATGAGAAAGCAGTCAATAATACATGATGGTCATGTTCATTTTACGTTTCATGTCAATTATACATGAGAATGCCCTCAATAATACATGATGGTCATTTCAACTACACGTTTTTCCTGTACGTTTTTACGTTCTTTTTGTGCATATCCATTTCACGTCGAAATGATATTTTCGAAATTGTAAAATTGACCTTTTTTCTTTTCAGTTGCATTTGGTAAACCAAATATGTTAATTTTACGGCGGTTTTTGATATTTTTTTCTTTCGGTGTATTTTTTATCCCCATTCTTTCAGAAAATGGTTGTGGGGCGAAATAATTTCATACTTTTGCAAGTCCCATACATTCTGTGGGTGGTCTAACATACATAATATATATTATATACATATTATGTATATAGCTTATGGTGGTTTCCTCGAGCTGTTAACGTAAAAATCACTGTGAATTTAACAGCCACTTCATTTGACATTTATTTTAACAGGGGATGAACCGGCCAATTCATTTATAAGGAGTGGCAGCTAGTCGTGAAAACGGCCTTTAGTATTGCATTTGCATTATAGGAGTCCTTCTACACCAAAAAAAACCCTCTAAATACACATGCACTTTATTTCTTGCAGATCGATATGGTAGATGATGATGAACGCCGCTGGCGACATTTTAGTCCAGAAATACCGAAACGGTCAGGAAAAATTTATGATTTGGAAAAATTTGATGCTACTTTTTTTGGTGTTCATTTCAAACAAGCCCACACAATGGACCCACAAACGCGGATTTTGATCGAAACAGCCTATGAAGCTGTTATGGATGCAGGTTTAAACCCGAAAACCTTACGCGGCACCAAAACTGGAGTCTACATAGGTTCATGTATTTCTGAATCTGAAAAGACTTGGTTTTATGAAAAGGTATCATCAGGTGGATTTGGCATAACTGGCTGCAGCCGTGCAATGATGGCAAATAGAATTTCGTATTGTCTCGGTTTGCATGGTCCTTCTTTTTTACTAGATACTGCTTGCTCGAGTTCAATGTATGCCTTAGACAACGCATTTTCTGCTTTACGCAATGGTGAAATAGATGCAGCAATAATCGGAGGATCAAATTTAATTCTACATCCGTTCGTTACACTGCAGTTTGCCAGGTAAGGGTTACATGTTAAAATACTTCAAACGACATGGTTTATTTTTAAGCTAGGTACTAAGTTAGATTTTCATGTGAAATGGCTGCCAAAATCCATAAAAATTGTGTTGTCCTGAAGAAGCCGTGGAATTTCGCAAGTCCTTCACGGCAAATTAGTACTAAGTTTACTAAGCTGCGTCGGCTAGTATGTGCCGGTATAACAGGCGCAATACGAAAGAGTCCTGCTGGTGATTTAAGTGTAGGAATACCCATTTCTCTATTCTGATGGAGAAGGAAGCACCACTAGTTGCCTTAAGACTTCAACATATTTCCGATCTAAAAATCGGAAATATGACAGGACTAGGGTTGCCAACTTTTCAAACCCCCACACCCCAGGATTGAAATTTTTTTTATAAATTTTAAAAAATTTTTATACATAAACTAGCGGACCCTCACCCACTTTACTGGGTGAAAGGAAAAGAGAAATGAAAGTTGGTCTTTCATGTTCGGCCATTATTTTGTGACTTATTCTAATAACAATGTTTTATTTATTTTAGTGACTTACTCTAATTATTGTAAACTAACAACTTATTCTAAAGCCTTCTGATACACAACAATCTTGGTTTTATTTTCATGCGGTGTATAAATATACAGTAACGATGCACACAGAATAATTTTTGTCAACATGAACCATGTTAAACTAACAAGAAAGATCCTGTTAATTTGCATGAGATAATGAGGCAGATAGTGTTGTTTAACAGGAATTAATGTTAATTTAACAGAATTTCGTGTTTATTTAACAGGATTTCATGTTAATTTAACAGGAAGGCATGATCATTTAGCAGGAAGTCAGCGCTTACGACGCGGTTGTTAAGGCCAATGATATCAATATCATCGGCATACGCCAGCAATTGTACGCTCTTGTAATGGATTGTACCGTTGCGGTTTAGCTCTGCTGCTCAAATTATCTTCTCCAGCATCAGGTTGAAGAAATCGCACGAAAGGGAGTCGCCCTGTCTGAAACCTCGTTGGGTTTCAAATGGCTCAGAGAGGTCCTTCCCGATTCTGACGGAGCTGTTGGTATTGCTCAACGTCATTTGGCAAAGCCGTATAAGCTTTGCAGGGTCAAATATCATCGGCATACGCCAGCAATTGTACGCTCTTGTAATGGATTGTACCGTTGCGGTTTAGCTCTGCTAATAAACTAACAACTTATTCTAAAGCCTTCTGATACACAACAATCTTGGTTTTATTTTCATGCGGTGTATAAATATACAGTAACGATGCACACAGAATAATTTTTGTCAACATGAACCATGTTAAACTAACAAGAAAGATCCTGTTAATTTGCATGAGATAATGAGGCAGATAGTGTTGTTTAACAGGAATTAATGTTAATTTAACAGAATTTCGTGTTTATTTAACAGGATTTCATGTTAATTTAACAGGAAGGCATGATCATTTAGCAGGAAGTCAGCGCTTACGACGCGGTTGTTAAGGCCAATGATATCAATATCATCGGCATACGCCAGCAATTGTACGCTCTTGTAATGGATTGTACCGTTGCGGTTTAGCTCTGCTGCTCAAATTATCTTCTCCAGCATCAGGTTGAAGAAATCGCACGAAAGGGAGTCGCCCTGTCTGAAACCTCGTTGGGTTTCAAATGGCTCAGAGAGGTCCTTCCCGATTCTGACGGAGCTGTTGGTATTGCTCAACGTCATTTGGCAAAGCCGTATAAGCTTTGCAGGGTCAAATTCAGACATGGCGGCATACAGGCAACTCCTTTTTGCGCTGTCAAAAGCGGCTTTGAAATCGACAACGAGATGGTGTGAGTCGATTCTTTTATCATGGGTCTTCTCCGGGATTTGGCGTATGGTGATAATGGGGTCGATGGTAGACTTACCAGGTCTAAAGCCACACTGCTAAGGTCCAATCAGTTTGTCTACGATGGGCTTCAGTCTTTCACACAATACGCAAAAAGAACCTTATATGCGATATTAAGAAGACTGATACCACGGTAGTTGGAGCGGTAAGCGGGACCGCCTTTCTTGTGGATTGGGCAGAGCACACTTAAATTCCAATCCGGAGGCAGGCACTCATCTGACCATATTCTGCATAAGAGCTTTTTACCAGCTCTTCGCCTCCGTGTTTGAACAGCTCGGCGGGTAGTCCGTCTTTTCCAGGCGATTTGTTGTCCTTGAGCCTGGATATAGCTATCCTCACTTCATTATAGTCAGGTGGTGGGACGAATTTTCCATCGTCAGGGATTGGGGTATCGGGTTTGACGTATCCCTCGCAATTTAGCAGTGAGGAGAAGTACTCCCTCCATAATTTAAATACACTCTGTACGATGATTACCAGGTCGCCTATATTGTCCTTACAGGAACTTTCACGGGTCTTAAAACCTTCCGTCAACCGCCGGATCTTTTCATAGAATTTTCGGGCATCATTCCTATCAGCCAGCATCTCAAGCTCCTCACACTCACGCCTTTCGGCCTCACTTTTCTCTTTTCTGAAAAGGCGTCTCTCTTCCTTCTTTGCCTCACAATAGCGTTGCCATTCACTGCGGGTTGCGCCCGTTCGCAACGTCTCCTTGTAGGCAGCGTCCTCCTTTTTCTAGGCAGCTTTGCATTCCCCATCGTACCAGTTGATCTTGCGGGCTCGCTGGAACCCTATAGTGGCCTCAGCGGCGGTACGCAATGAGTGAGAGATATGCTTCCATTGCTTGGTTACGTCGTTAGGTCGAAGATTGCCCTGTGATAGCAGGTGTGAGAGTCGAGTGGAGAAATTACCAGCTGTCTGTGTCATGTTTCTTCGCTGCACAGAGGCGTGTGCGTATCTTGGCTGCGACAAGATAATAGTCCGAGTCGATATTGGGACCACGCAGGGTACGCACGTCCAGAACGGTGGAGCTATGTCTGCCGTCGAACATGATATGATCAATCTGGTTTCTTGTTCTTTGATCAGGGGACAGCCAGGTGGCTTGGTTTATTCGTTTATGCTGGAACTTAGTACTCCTGATGACCATATTGCGAGCAGCGGCGAAGTCAATCAACTTAGTGCCGTTGGGTGATGTTATATCGTGGAGACTAAATTTTCCAACTGTAGGTCCAAAGACTCCTTCCTTGCCCACCTTGGCATTAAAGTCGCCGAGAACGATTTTGATATCATGTTGGGGGCAGCGATCATAAGTCTGTTCAAGTTTTTCGTAAACATGATCAATAGTGTTGAAAAAAAATGACCTGAAAAAAGTGTTGATTTTACATGAAAATTTTTCTGTGTGTGGTTTCCCTACTTATATCTCTATCCTAATTTTCAGCCCCTCCATTAACCCCATTTAGAGACATTCAACCTCAAGAAATTAAGTTTGTGTGGGAGGTGCCACGCCCCCTTTTCACATAACCCCTACATACGGTTTTGATATCCTATAGCTCATTTAGGTCTATACCAATTTTCAGGTCCCTACCTTGAACCCTTTCACAGATATTCTGCTTGAAAATTTAGTTGGTATTAGAGGTGGCACACCCCCTTTTCTGATAACCCCCCTTTTTATGTGTGAGAATCCTTTTGATATCATATAGGTCTATAAAAATGTTCAGGTCCTTACCTTAGACCCTTTCACAGATATTCTGCTTGAAAATTTAAGTTTGTATGGGAGATGCCACGCCCCTATTTCTGATAACCCCCCTTTTTATGTATGAGAATGCTTTTGATATCATATAGGTCTATACCAATTTTCAGGTCCCTACCTTGAACCCTTTCACAGATATTCTGCTTGAAAATTTAGTTGGTATTAGAGGTGGCATACCCCTATTTCTGATAACCCCCTTTCCCAATTTTCAGGTCCCTACCTTGAACCCTTTCACAGATATGCTGCTTGAAAAATTTAGTTTGTATGGGAGGTGCCACGCGGCCTTTTCTGCTAACCCCTCTTTTTATGTGTGAGAATGCTTTTGATATCATATAGGTCTACACCAATTTTCAGGTCCCTACCTTGAACCCTTTCACAGATATTCTGCTTGAAAAATTTAGTTTGTATGGGAGGTGTCACGCCCCCTTTTCTGAAAATCCCCTTTTTATGTGTGAGAATGCCTTTGATATCATATAGGTCTGTACTAATTTTCAGGTCCCTACCTTGAACCCTTTCACAGATATTCTGCTTGAAAAATTTAGTTTGAATGGGAGGTGCCACGCCCCCTTTTCTGATAACCCCCCTTTTTATGTGTGAGAATGCTTTTGACATCATATAGGTCTATACCAATTTTCAGGTCCCTACCTTGAACCCTTTCACAGATATTCTGCTTGAAAAATTTAGTTTGTATGGGAGGTGTTACGCCCCCTTTTCTGAAAATCCCCTTTTTATGTGTGAGAATGCCTTTGATATCATATAGGTCTGTACTAATTTTCAGGTCCCTACCTTGAACCCTTTCACAGATATTCTGCTTGAAAAATTTAGTTTGTATGGGAGGTGCCACGCCCCCTTTTCTGATAATCCCCCTTTTTATGTGTGAGAATGCTTTTGACTCATATAGGTCTATACCAATTTTCAGGTCCCTACCTTGAACCCTTTCACAGATATTCTGCTTGAAAAATTTAGTTTGTATGGGAGGTGCCACGCCCTCTTTTCTGATATCCCCTCTTTTTTAGTTATAAACCTTCTCCACATGCGTCTATTCAACGTGGCAAAGTTTGGTTAAAATCGGTTCAGCCATTCTCCGTAAAATTCATTACAGCGCGAAAAACGGCTAATTTTTTATATATGAGCGTTTCTTTTTCAAGTGATCCAAATTTCAACCGCCATACTACGGATTTTGTTCAAATTCGGCTTACACGTAGGGACTATAAATTGATTTGACACGTATTTTTTGTTTTGCCATTTTTTCGATATTCTTCGGAGGTATGATCTGTCAAAGTTTGGAATTTTTCTTAAAGTAATGAAAACATGTACCTACTCAATCTATCATATCTCGGCTTGTACTAATGCTACAAACTTCAACTTGAGCTCATTTGAAAGCTAACGAATCAGGCTTTGCGTTTCTTAGTAATTTTCTTGCATCTGGCAATTTTTTAATCTTTATTATAATAATTGCATTTTTAACATTTCAACTGCACAGTGTTACTCACAATATTTTTAGTTCTAAATAATAGCATTCGATTGCTTATTAAATTCTCTGCAAAATCAATATATTTCAAAAATGGGGTCTACATACGGACTTTTACTAAAATACATATTAACAAGACTAACTATATTTTTGTATGAAAAAAAAAGAAAAATGTAACACCAATTTTTTAACAAGTTTTTTTTTTGTATTATAACATTGAGAGCTAATACTATGAATTGGATAGATATAATTATGCATTTCTCATTCTAAATTCTGTGCAAACCATGCAATATCATTCCCTTTCATATGCTTAATGGCTTGCTTGTACAATTTTAAGAAGGAACAAGTAAGGAAAAGGATGTCTTCGGCTGTGCCGAAGGCTTTATACCTTTCATGAGTATGAGTCACGTTATTTGAAGCATGAGCACACAATAAAAGAGTGACGCGCTTACGCTGATATATAAAGGATGCAATCAATTGTATAGGGGCTATGTGGCAAATTAGGTTAACCCTACTGTAGACATTGCACACGCAAACAGAGCAATAGTTACGTTTCTACCTTTTTAATAACAGGAGTTATAGCCCAAAATCCGTTTATCGGAACTATCGATTGTATGGGAGCTATGAGTACTATTGGTCCGATCTTACTGATTTTCAATATCAACATTTTCCATGTAAAAATAACAAAAGTTACAAAATTTCACGTTACTAGCTCATTAATTACAGAAGTGATAGAAGGGGTGTAATGGGGTGTGGTTGTATAGTTAGCCACACGGCTGCAACTGTGCGACCCTGCTCAATCCCGAATCTTTCGTCCTCGTTCGTACACTCTGGGCAAAGTGAACTACTTATGCTCGCGGCAGAAAGAGAGGGAGCCCCGGTGGGGCCACTCTGACATATTCGGTTTAAGGGCTCATCGCGGTCTTGTTTCGCAGCGTCTGTTCACCATGTGGTGCGGCTGCAAGCGGGTGTCTGTCTTGTAGCAAGCGGCTCGCTATATAAATGTGAATATTTTTATTCAAAACCCCGGAGACGGGTTGTGCACTGGGTTTGGGACCCGCTACGTAAAAAACTTAGTCCAATGAAAAATTTAAAAAAGCCTCGGACGAGAACCCCCTTTAATGTGGACGACCCGGCAAAACGAATTAAGGACAATGAGAAGGATATTAGGGCATGTACCTGGAATGTCCGGACCCTTTCCAGGGAAGGTACCGCTGCCCAACTGGTTGATGTCCTCGCTAACGCAAAGGCCGACATCAGCGCCCTACAGGAAATGCGATGGACGGGACCAGGAAAGACTACCATCGGACCTTATGACGTATACTACAGTGGCCAGACACGCAGCAAATCGCGTGGTGTAGGATTTGTGGTGGGAAAGAGACTTCGCCGCCAAGTACTAGTGTTCACTCCTGTGGACGAGCGTCTCGCTGCGATCCGCATCAAGGCGATGTTTACATAACATAACATTTATCTGAGCCTATGCGCCGACTGAGGAGACGGACGACGCAGAGAAGGACTCCTTCGACGATAAACTTAAACAGACTTATGATCGCTGCCCCCAGCATGATATCAAAATCGTTCTCGGCGACTTTAATGCCAAGGTGGGCAAGGAAGGAGTCTTTGGTCCTACAAATGGAAAATTTAGTCTCCACGATATAACATCACCCAATGGCACTAGGTTGATTGACTTCGCCTCTGCTCGCAATATGGCTTACACGTAGGGACTATAAATTGATTTGACACGTATTTTGTGTTTTGCCATTTTTTCGATATTCTTCGGAGGTATGATCTGTCAAAGTTTGGAATTTTTCTTAAAGTAATGAAAACATGTACCTACTCAATCTATCATATCTCGGCTTGTACTAATGCTACAAACTTCAACTTGAGCTCATTTGAAAGCTAACGAATCAGGCTTTGCGTTTCTTAGTAATTTTCTTGCATCTGGCAATTTTTTAAATTTTATTATAATAATTGCATTTTTAACATTTCAACTGCACAGTGTTACTCACAATATTTTTAGTTCTAAATAATAGCATTCGATTGCTTATTAAATTCTCTGCAAAATCAATATATTTCAAAAATGGGGTCTACATACGGACTTTTACTAAAATACATATTTACAAGACTAACTATATTTTTGTATGAAAAAAAAAGAAAAATGTAACACCAATTTTTTAACAAGTTTTTTTTTTTTGTATTATAACATTGAGAGCTAATACTATGAATTGGATAGATATAATTATGCATTTCTCATTCTAAATTCTGTGCAAACCATGCAATATCATTCCCTTTCATATGCTTAATGGCTTGCTAGTACAATTTTAAGAAGGAACAAGTAAGGAAAAGGATGTCTTCGGCTGTGCCGAAGGCTTTATACCTTTCATGAGTATGAGTCATGTTATTTGAAGCATGAGCACACAATAAAAGAGTGACGCGCTTACGCTGATATATAAAGGATGCAATCAATTGTATAGGGGCTATGTGGCAAATTAGGTTAACCCTACTGTAGACATTGCACACGCAAACAGAGCAATAGTTACGTTTCTACCTTTTTAATAACAGGAGTTATAGCCCAAAATCCGTTTATCGGAACTATCGATTGTATGGGAGCTATGAGTACTATTGGTCCGATCTTACTGATTTTCAATATCAACATTTTCCATGTAAAAATAACAAAAGTTACAAAATTTCACGTTACTAGCTCATTAATTACAGAAGTGATAGAAGGGGTGTAATGGGGTGTGGTTGTATAGTTAGCCACACGGCTGCAACTGTGCGACCCTGCTCAATCCCGAATCTTTCGTCCTCGTTCGTACACTCTGGGCAAAGTGAACTACTTATGCTCGCGGCAGAAAGAGAGGGAGCCCCGGTGGGGCCACTCTGACCATGTGGTGCGGCTGCAAGCGGGTGTCTATCTTGTAGCAAGCGGCTCGCTATATAAATGTGAATATTTTTATTCAAAATCCCGGAGACGGGTTGTGCACTGGGTTTGGGACCCGCTACGTAAAAAACTTAGTCCAATGAAAAATTTAAAAAAGCCTCGGACGAGAACCCCCTTTAATGTGGACGACCCGGCAAAACGAATTAAGGACAATGAGAAGGATATTAGGGCATGTACCTGGAATGTCCGGACCCTTTCCAGGGAAGGTACCGCTGCCCAACTGGTTGATGTCCTCGCTAACGCAAAGGCCGACATCAGCGCCCTACAGGAAATGCGATGGACGGGACCAGGAAAGACTACCATCGGACCTTATGACGTATACTACAGTGGCCAGACACGCAGCAAATCGCGTGGTGTAGGATTTGTGGTGGGAAAGAGACTTCGCCGCCAAGTACTAGTGTTCACTCCTGTGGACGAGCGTCTCGCTGCGATCCGCATCAAGGCGATGTTTACATAACATAACATTTATCTGAGCCTATGCGCCGACTGAGGAGACGGACGACGCAGAGAAGGACTCCTTCTACGAGGACTCCTTGGTCCTACAGTTGGAAAATTTAGTCTGCACGATATAACATCACCCAATGGCACTAGGTTGATTGACTTCGCCTCTGCTCGCAATATGGTCATTATTAGTACTAGGTTCCAGCACAAACGAATACACCAAGCCACCTGGCTGTCCCCTGATCAAAGAACAAGAAACCAGATTGATCATGTCATGATCGACGGCATAAATAGCTCCATCGTTCTAGACAGGCGTACCCTGTGTGGTCCCAATATCGACTCGGACCATTATCTTGTCGCAGCCAAGATACGCACACGTCTCTTTGCAGCGAAGAAAGTGCGCACAGTAACGGAAGGAAAGTTTGACGTCGAGAAGCTGCGCATGACACAGACTGCTTATAATTTCTCCACTCGACTCTCACACCTGCTATCAGAGGGCAATCCTCGACCTAACGATGTAACCGAGCAATGGAAGCATATTTCTCACTCATTGCATACCGCCGCTGAGGCCACTATAGGAAAAGAGGGACGCTGCCTACAAGGAGACGTTGCGAACGGGCGCAAACCGCAGTGTATGGTAACGCTATCATGAGACAAAGAAGGAAGAGAGACGCCTTTTCAGAAAAAAGAAAAGTGAGGCCGAAAGGCGTGAGTGTGAGGAGTTTGAGATGCTGGCTGACAGGAATGATGCCCGAAAATTCTAAGAAAAGACCCGGCGGATGACGGATGGTTTTAAGACCGGGCAAGTTCCTGTAAGGTCAATATTGGCGACCTGGTAACCGACGTACAGAGTGTACTTAAATTATGGAGGGAGCACTTCTCCTCACTGCTAAATTGCGAGGGAGACGTCGAACCCGATACCCCAATCCCTGACGATGGAAAAGTCGTCCCACCACCTGACTATGATAAAGTGAGGATAGCTATATCCCGGCTCAAAAACAACAAAGCGCCTGGAAAACGGACTACCGAAGAGCTGGTAAAAAGCATGCATCAGCTCTTATGCAGAATATGGTCAGACGAATGCATGCCTCCGGATTGGAATTTAAGTGTGCTTTGCCCAATCCACAAGAAAGGCGATCCCGCTAACCGCTCCAACTACCGCGGAAACAGTCTTCTTAATATCGAATATAAGGTTCTATCTAGCGTATTGTGTGAAAGACAAACTGATTGGACCTTATCAGTGTGGCTTTAAACCTGGTAGGTCTACCATTGACCAGATTTTCACCATACGTCAAACCCTGGAGAAGACCATGATAAAAGAATCGACCACACCATCTCTGTGCCGATTTCAAAACCGCTTTTGACAGCGCAAAAAGGAGTTGCCTGTATGCCGCCATGTCTGAATTTGACTTCCCTGTACAGCTTATGCGGCTTTGCCAAATGACGTTGAGCAATACCAACAGCTCCGTCAGAATCGGGAAGGATCTCTCTGAGCCATTTGAAAGCAAAAGAGGCTTCAGACAGGGCGACTCCCTTTCGTGGGATTTCTTCAACCTGTTGCTGGAGAAGATAATTCGAGCAGCAGAGCTAAACCGGAACGCTACAATCTACAAGAGCGTGCAATTGCTAGCGTATGCCAATGATATTGATATCATTGGCCTTAACAGCCGCGCCGTAAGCGCTGCCTTCTCTGGACTGGATAAGGAAGCGAAAAAAGTGGGTCTTGCGGTCAACGAGGACAAGACGAAGTATTTGCTGCCATCAAAGAAAGAATGGGCGCACCTGCGCCTTGGCAGCCATGTCACTGTTGATAGTTACAAATTTGAAGCTGTTAGGGACTTCATCTATGTGGGAACCAGTATTACCACCGCAAATAATATCAGTCTAAAAATCCAACGGAGAATCACTCTTGCCAACAAGTGCTACTTTGGACTGAGTAGGCAATTGAGAAGTAAAGTCCTCTCTCGAAGAACAAAGAAGCTCCAGCACAGAAGGTTTTCCTATCGTCACCTGAATTCGGCAGCAGAGGAAGGGGGAGGCCTCGACTGAGATGGAAACAACAGGTGGAGGATGACTTGAACTCCCTTGGGATTTCCAATTGGCGTCAGTTATCGCTAAAAAGGAATGACTGGCGTGCTTTGATAGGCAACGGCCAAAATCGCTTAGGCGGTTAAGCGCCAATAAGTGATGATGATAACCCGAAGTCCGTTTATTGGAACAAACGATTGTATGGGAACTATGAGTAGTTTTGGTCCGATCTTGCTGGTTCCGACAAATGATTATTCTCATATAAAGTAATGCCTCCATGCCTAATTTCATCGAGATATCTCTAAAATTGAGGGACTAGTTTGCGTACAAACAGACGGACAGACGGACATGGCTAAATGGAATCAGCCCATTGTCCTGATCATAACGGTATACTTATTAGTGGGTCTATCTCTTCTTCTTTTCATACTTGTTCATGAAAGGTGAAAGGTATAAAAATTACAACCAACATTGAATACTACACAGTAAAAATAAAAGTCTAATTTTAATACCTTTTTGGTGTTTATATATAACAACGCCGAAAAGTATTAAATTAATACCATGTTCGGTCTAATTTCTCTTGAGAGAGAAATTTAGTCGAAGATTCTCTCAGCCAAAAAAAAAATGTACAGTTTTATTATATTGCCTTCGCCGACAGTCGAGCTCACAATTTATTGAATGCTGAAAGGAGATGTCTGCTATCAAGCCATCGAGTACTTATGCTTGTCAGCGTCTAATTTCACTGTTGTTCTTAATGTAGAATCGCAATAGTGACGAACCGCGTGCTCTGAAGAAGAAACAGCCGGACTTAATTTAATGCTAAAAAGTAATTAATTTAATACTTTTCCGGCTTTGTTTTTAAACAAATAGTACCTAAAACATTATAATGAGAGAGAGCGCTATAGAGAGCGCTTTAGTATTATTTTGGTGTTATTTTAGAACTATTTGGAATTAAAAAAATTTCAGAGTCTTAAATTAATACTATTTAGTATTAAAACTCAAATTTAATTCCAAAAAGGATTAATTTCAATACCGACTGGTAATAAAAGTAATATTTAATTTTTTACTGTGTAGAAACAATTATAAATCTCGTCCGCCATTAGACTAATTTAAATTTGATATCGTAACAAGTAACTGTGTTTTGTTTTAACCAGGGACTGAAACCGAAACCGTAACTGTAACCGAGTAAAATCGATTAATTTTTCAAAACCGAAACCGAAATCGTAACCGCTATTTTGATCTGAAAAAGAACGAAACCGAAACCGTTTCTTTTTGTGGGAACATATTTTCTTTTACCAAAGGGTACCCTGAAAAGCTTTCATGGAAGATTGTCGAGCAAAGCTACAAAAGACACGTTTTGACCTCAGTATCAAATTCCGAAAGAGTAAATGTAGCTATAGCTAAATGATCCATACATAACGTAAATAATATTTTTACATTGTACAGCAGCCGGCTGGGTATTAGTTCAAATCAACTTTCTTAAAGAGATTAAGACATAAGTAAAAAAGATGGCGTTCCCCTTTTAGATTGTGGATTGAAGCATCTATCGCCTCTCCTCTCTTTCTGATGTTTTAGGCATTATCCAATTTTTATTAAGCGAGCGCATTTTAGAAATTATTAGAGTAATTTTATTACTATTCGTACGTTTCACTAATATACAAGGATGTAACTGCGTCAATCTATTTTCTCCTGTTTCTTATTTTGTCAACTCTAAGTGTTTCGAACAGCCTGGCAACATCACCGTCGAGAGCCTTTCTTAGCGACGAATAAAGAACATCACGTGTTGTTCCCTGATTGGCTGTTAAAAGAACATGAGCGACAAAGGGGAGAAGTCCGTATTGATTGTATGCTACGAGGCTATCAACCCAAAAGGGGGAGCAGAATTTTCATTGTTGGAGAAGAACTGGTGAAACGGACAGCAGCAAAACTAACAATTTTTTAACCAGCGAAAAATTAATCGAATTAATATAAATAAAATTGAATTTATCAGCAGGAAAGTTTTCTTTTAATTCGGTCGGGTTCAAAAAGGTTAGTTGATTGATAACAAATTAAAAAATTGTTATAATTGCTCCCGTTTGTTGTCTGCGCGTATTATGACGAAGAATAAGGACTTGCCAAGTGGAACGAAAGGAGACACCTCTGCCAATCTTGCTACCTTAGATGAAACTTCTAGAGTGTGGGAAATGCACCAAGAATCGGAAGGTAATTTAATCACCGAAGAAGCTACTCCTTACACCTTGACAAGTCAAGCAAATTCTGCTGCCAATCTTGCAGCTCCGCTTTACACCTTGACAAGTCAAGCAAATTCTGCTGCCAATCTTGCAGCTCCGCTTTACACCTTGACAAGTCAAGCAAATTCTGCTGCCAACCTTGCAGCCCCGTTTTACAGCTTGCCAAGTCAAGCAAATGCTGCTGCCAATTTTGCAGCACCGCTTTACACCTGGACAAGTCAAGCAAATGCCGCTGCCCCCATTGCAGCTCCGCTTTACACCTGGACAAGTCAAGCAAATGCCGCTGCCAATCTTGCAGCTCCGCTTTACACCTTGCCAAGGCAAGCAAATGTCGCTGCAAATCTTGTAGCCCCACCTTACAATTTGCAAAATCAACTTTCAGAAGAATTCTGGAGGGGTGCCAACGCGAGTGCGCCGACATCGCTATTGTTTACTATGACTTCCACCAACAACAGGGTCAGTGAAACGCTTACAGGGCAACCGCGCCCACCTGCGCCCATATATAATAAAGTGAGCACCTTGAATTCATGGGTCCGGAAGTCGTCCCGTTAGCCCTAGTGACTCAGTATCTTCCTCTAGTTCACAATTGGCGGCTTATAAAGTACAAGACTATGGGCGCAGGGCTGAATTGCTTCAAGAACAAGGTGACATAATTAGGCAGAGAGAAGTTCTAGTGATACAAGAACGGGAACTATTGGATCACATCGACACAATGTGCTTAGATGATCAAACCCGGGACGTATCTCAGAATACGCCCAAATCTTCGGCATTGCTTCAATAAAACGCAAATGAACGCACAGGGCCGCATATTCCGAATGTATACAGTGAAGTCGTCTCAACAGAACGTGCGTCCAATGCGCGCCATCTGCATGCAGGCATAGGCGTTGCTCCCCAAGCGCTTAGGAGCCAGCCAGAAGCCATAAATCCTTCGGTGGCTAATCTAAAGGCGTTATTAGACAGAATAACGTATTTGGAACGACAACTACAAACATCGTCCACAACAAATCAGATAAGATTTCCTCTACAAACTTCGGTGGCACCGCCACCTAACCACCCACCCACTATGATAGAGTCCATGCCCTCGCATCGTCGTATAACAAGGGAGCAGATTGCCGCTCGCAATAGCCTCGCTAAGGAACTACCAAAGTAAGATGGCAAGCCGTCAGAATGGCCGCTCTTTTACGCCACTTTCAATCAGACCACAGAGCTCTGTGGATTTTCCGATGCAGAAAACCTGTTGCGACTGCGGAAATCCCTAGAGGGACCAGCGCGGAACGCGGTTAAAAATCTATATCTCCATTCTTCTTGCGTACCCCAAATCATTTCAACATTGCAAATGAGGTTTGGCCGTCCAGAGCTAATCATAAGCGAACTTCAGCAGCAAATCTGTGAGCTGCCTCTGCCATCAGAAAGTCAGCTTGAAACCATCGTCGATTTCGCCATCGCTGTGCAAAATATATGTGTAACGATGAAAGCATCGGGGCTAGATAATCATCTAAGTAATCCGGAACTTGAACAAAAACTGGTGTCGAAGTTGCCAGGACTACTACCGGCATACTGGGGTATGCACAAACAAGGACTAGCGAATTGCAATCTTCAGATTTTCAGCGATTGGCTATTTCAATTGGCGCAAGGGGCCAACTGTGTGCTCGTGCCAGCGGAACAAACGAAGATGCGAAAGCGTGGTGCAATTAATCACCACGCAAAATCGGTAAGCTGTATTGTGTGTAACAACAATTTTAGCTCTTTGTCTAACTGCACCTCTTTCAAGGAAATGTCTCGAAGTCAAAGATAGGATACTGTACGTCAAAATAAGTTGTGCTACAAGTGTTTGAAGAGGCACCAGCTCCCTGACTGCAAATCGAATAACGCCTGTAAAATAAATGGGTGCACACGTTACCACCATCCCTTATTGCACAACGACTCCTCGACTCTCATTAGAAATCCTTCATCTAACGACAACAACAAAACGCAAATGGCTAATATCAACGCTCATAATTTAAGTGAGGATAGTACGCTTTTCCGTGTATACGCCTTTATTGACGACGGCTCCTCTGTAACGCTCA
This sequence comes from Campiglossa producta, assembly GCA_964058755.1. NCBI lineage: Eukaryota > Metazoa > Arthropoda > Insecta > Diptera > Tephritidae > Campiglossa > Campiglossa producta. The sequence continues at coordinate 93,229,212 of CAXKVI010000001.1, forward strand.
TCGATGAAGACCTGCTTAAAAACTTGAGGTGAGAGGAACACCACAACCCCTTTGTCTGCGCTGGACTGGAGACACACACCGATACGAAGATGATTCAACCATGGCTGACCTAGCCATATCATCCAGGTATGGCAATGAAAAATTTCCGATTAAAGCTGTACGCTCCGTAAAGAAGCTGGAATTGCCTATTCAAACACTCGACGCTGGAAAACTACAATCAATGTTTAAGTATTTAAGGGGCATACCATTGCACTCCTATCATAACGCAGTGCCGCAGGTCTTGATTGGGCTAAACAATGCTGCTCTTGGCTCTGCTATTAAATGCAAACAAGGAGGTAATGCTATGCCTATTGCCGAAAAAACTAAGCTCGGATGGACAATCAAAGGCCACGGGCCAACAACTTTCCAAAGCCAAACCAAACCCGTTTATCATATTTGCGTTTGCTCAGAACATAAAGAGCTGTTGCAAGTCGTAAAATCGTTTGTGTGCCTCGACAATTTAGGCGTTATACCTAACAGCGTGGCTTTGATGTCCAAAGAGGAGCAGCTTGCTACTCAACAGCTAGAGCAACACACTGTTCGAGTGGATGACTGTTATGAAACAGCATTGTTGTGGAAGCATCCTAATATTCAGCTACCAGACAGCCTGCCTATGGCAAAATACCGCGCCAAATGTTTGCAAAAAAAAAATGCATCGAGATCCCAAACTCGCTGAGGTACTTCAAGGTAAAATCGTTGATTATCTTCGGAAGGGATATGCAAGGCGTATGACAACCGAAGATGCTGCCGTCGAAAGGTATTGGTACTTGCCGGTATTTGCAGTGAGTAATGCTAATAAGCCAGGCAAGGTTCGCCTGGTGTGGGATGCGGCTGCTACAGTAAATGGTGTGTCACTCAACTCTATGTTGTCTGACAACCCCGCTGATATCAGTGCTATTCAAGTTTCGGCAAAAACGTATAGCCATTACCGCGGACATAGAAGAAATGTTCCATCAGGTACGTATACGTCGCGAGGACCAAAATTTCCTTCGATTTCTATGGTACGAGCCCAACACTGTTGAGCCTGTTACGTTTATTATGTCAGTAATGACGTTTGGGTCCAAATGCTCGCCAAGCTGTGCCCAATTCGTTAATAATAAAAACGCTACTCAATTCCTAAATGAATTTCCTAATGCTGCGCCCTGCATACTAGAAAATCATTATGTTGATGATATGCTAGATAGCGTGGACACCGAAGAGGAGGCGGCCCAACTGGCACTCGACGTTAAATATGTCCATGCGAAAGGTGGATTTCATATCCGAAATTTTCTCTCTGACTCGGAGCAGGTTCTGAAAACTTAGGGTGCGACATCAAATGAATCTCTTTGCCTAAGCTTTGAAAGCGAACTACCAACTGAAAAGTTACTAGGTATATGGTGGATCGCCTCGACAGACCATCTCGCATTTAGAGTATCAAACATGTACAGGAAATCAGAATTGATGGTTAATCAACGCCGACCAACCAAACGTGAAGTTCTAAGCCTTGTAATGAGTATTTATGATCCACTTGGTTTTATCGCATTCTACGTGTCATTTGCTAAGATTATTCTACAGGAGATATGGAGATCGGATTGCGGCTGGGATGAACGGATTTCTGATGACCAATTTTCAAAGTGGCTTCGATGGCTAAGCTTTATTCCACAGATTGAAAATATGCGGATTCCACGTCACTACAGCGGCGCTGACTTCAACAGCCCACCTCAAATAGAGTTACACACCTTCGTTGATGCTAGTGAGGTGAGCTATGCAGCTGTCTGTTACATGCGCCTTTCAGATGGCAGAATTGTTGACTGCGCCATGATTTCCAGCAAATCTAGAGTAGCGCCACTTAAGGTAATTTCTATCCCTCGACTAGAATTAAAGGCTGCACTGTTGGGAGCTCGTCTTGCTAAGCACATCACAGAAACACATCCCATTTCATTTACAACTTCCGTTTATTGGTCCGACTCTCGGACAGTCTTGGCTTGGTTACAAGCCGATCATCGACGGTACAAACAGTTTGTAGCTTTTCGGGTTAGTGAAATTTTGGAGTTGACGAACTTAAATGAGTGGCGCTGGGTTCCAACTGCCGAGAACGTTGCCGATGAAGCAACAAAAAAAGATTTTTCTAGTGAAAGCCGTTGGCTGAAAGGACCTCCCTTTTTGAGGCAAAACCCAGACGAGTGGCCTGTTCAAAAAAACCTAAATCGTAGCGAACTTGCTGAAGAACTTCGTCCACGATATATTGGCCACCAGCAGGAACTACAGTACGTAAGCCCCATCACAGCTCAGCCTTAACGGTTTTCAACGTGGGGTCGCCTTCTTCGCGCCACTGCAAAAACCGTCGATTGTGCGCGAGTTTGGCTAAGTAAAGTACGAGGTGAAAATGTTGTATACAACGAACTCAGCTCTGAAGACATATGTAAAGCTCAAACGCAACTTTGGAGAAGGGCGCAAAGCGACGTATTCGCTGACGAGATAGCCTCACTCTTGAAAGGAAAATTAATAGAAAAATCTAGCGATATCTTTAAGTTGTCGCCGTATCTGGATAGCGATAACGTATTGCGGGTAGATGGAAGAATAAAAATTGTCGGCCGACAGGATCCTGTGTTGCTTCCGCGTCATCATCGTATTACATACCTAATTCTAAACGAATTTCATATCAAATATCATCATGGCTGTTTGGAGACCGTCGTTAACGAAGTCCGCCAAATTTACTGGATTCCTAAACTTCGCGTGGCGGCGAATCAAATTCGACGTAGCTGCCAACTGTGCAAAAACCGCAGCGCTCAGCCCCAAGTTCCGAGAATGGCTCCTCTACCAGCATGCCGAATAGCTGCTCACTGTCGACCATTCTCTTACACAGGGGTGGATTATTTTGGCCCACTGTTTGTAACCGTCAAAAGAAGCACGGAAAAAAGATACGTGGTATTATTTACATGCCTTACAATAAGGGCTGTTCATATAGAAATTGCCCATTCGCTATCTACCGACTCGTGCATTCTTTCTGTTAGAAACTTCATGGCTCGTAGGGGTACCCCGTTAGAAATCTGGAGCGACAATGGTACAAATTTTAAGTCGACGGAAAGGGAACTCCAGAACGCACTTTCGCTAATCGACCAAAATCAACTAGCTAATGCATTTACGTCACCGGCAACTAAATGGCACTTCATACCGCCAGCATCACCTCACATGGGTGGGGCTTGGGAGAGGCTGGTTCGTTCTATAAAGAGCGTACTGTACCGTATCACCCCCTCGTCAAATACGAACGATGAAATTCTTCGATCAGCATTAATGGAGGCGGAAATGATTGTCAATTCACGACCACTCACATATATCCCATTAGATCATGAAACTGATGAAGCGCTGACACCCAACCACTTCTTGTTGGGAAGCTCGAGTGGAGTTAAACCAATTGCAGAGCCAGTTAGCGAAGACATTGCCTTGCGACGTGGATAGCGGACATCACAACAACTTGCAGACGCTTTCTGGCGACGTTGGGTCGTAGAGTACCTCCCAATAATAACACGAAGAAGTAATTGGTTCAGTGAAGTAAAACCAATCGAAATTGGTGACATTGGCTATATAGTCGACCAGAATAATCCCCGGAACTGTTGGCCCAAGGGAAGGGTGGTTGGGGTACGCAAAGGTTCTGATGGAAGAGTAAGAAGCGCAACGATTAAAACTATAAGTGGCGTGAATGAGCGACCGGTTGCTAAAATTGCTGTTCTAGATCTTAATGTGGTACACCCTGATGACCAGGTTATACCAGGGGGAGTGTTACGAACAGCCTGGCAACATCACCGTCGAGAGCCTTTCTTAGCGACGAATAAAGAACATCACGTGTTGTTCCCTGATTGGCTGTTAAAAGAACATGAGCGACAAAGGGGAGAAGTCCGTATTGATTGTATGCTACGAGGCTATCAACTCAAAAAGGGGAGCAGAATTTTCATTGTTGGAGAAGAACTGGTGAAACGGACAGCAGCAAAACTAACAATCGAATTAATATATGTAAATAAAATTGAATTTATCAGCAGAAAAGTTTTCTTTTACTTCGGTCGGGTTCAAAAAGGTTAGTAGATTGATAAAACTAAGTCATAAAATAAAGTTCCATCCTAGTCTACTATACAGTATATATGTTTACCAAAAGAAGGATAGTGGTATTCTAGTTAACATAACACATTAACCAAGTAGGGAGAATGAAGTCGCAGAATTTCTGCTTGAAACAACCATTACTTTAGATTTCAAGGCCGTTCGATCTCGCTCCTTTCTAATAAATCTCACTTGGATAGCATTACCTCTCAATGTTATACCACAAAAAAAAGGTTGTTAAAAAATTTGATAAAATTTTAATTTTTTTTTTTCATACAAAAATATAGTGTATAGTATGCAGAGCTGTTAATTTTGATTAGTAATTAGTAATTGATTGATTAGAAAATTTTTTTAATAACTAATGATTATTTTAATTGCTTTCAAGAAAAAGCAATTACTAATTGATTACGATTAGAAAAAATCAAAAAAAAAAATCAAAAAACTTAAAAAAAATCAAGAAAAAATCAAAAATAATCAAAAGTAATCAAAAACGGCTTTTTTTGATTACTTTTGATTTTTTTGATTTTTTCTTGATTTTTTTTAATTTTTTTTATTTTTTTTGATTTTTTTTTTTATTTTTTTGAATTTTTTTGATTTTTTTTGGATTATTTTAAAGTTTTGTTGTTAAAAGTATAAACATCTGTGTATCTTTGTATGCAAATATATACACCTACTTACACTTTGGGGCTCATGGATTTCTAGAATGAACCTTGATCGCTAAGTATATGTACATATGAGAAAAAATGCCAGGTTTGATGGTTATATGCGTTGTAGTGGTGAAAATTTGTCCCTTTTATATCTAAACGGGTAGTGTCGTGCATTTCTCGTTTAAAACCCTATGGGTACGATCGGATAGTTCTATTCGAACACTTATAAGTATAATTTGATTTTAAGAATGTAAGTGCTTCAAAAGAAATGTCAGATAATGACCCACACTTTGGAGCATTAATAATTTCAGCAAAAGAAAACAGCCTTTCAACCGGACCGGACGATATTAATGGTGTGTTGAAAAATAGTGCAGCCTCTTTTAGAACACCTCTTGTTTGCCATATGTCAGCTCCAGTTGCTGAATCACCCATATAACTATATAATTCTGTTTGCACAACATATTTCAACGCCTCCGTCGTTGTTGTTGGGATTACACCGTTACTTCTTTCTTCACCTATACATTTGTATGTTTGTGCAAGTGAATATTTATGTATGAACATATTTTTCTACAACAGTACTGGAAAAAAATCAAAAAAAAATAAAAAAATCAAAAGTAATCAAAAGTAATCATTACTTTTGATTATTTTTGATTACTTTTGAATTTTTGATTTTTTTTGGATTTTTTTTAATTTTTTTGATTTTTTTTGATTTTTTTTTTAATCAATTGAAAAAATAATCATTAAAAAGTGAAAGTAATTGGTAATCAATCATTAGGTGGCTTCTCAAAAAATAATCAATGAAATGCTAATCATTACCGATTACTAATCAATTATTAACAGGTCTGATAGTATGTAAACCCCATTTTTGAAATATATTGATTTTGTAGAGAATTTAATAAGGAATCGAATGCTATTATTTAGAACTAAAAATGTTGTGGGTAAGACTGTGCAGTTGCAATGTTAAAAATGCAATTATTATAATAAAATTAAAAAAATTGCCAGATGCAAAAAAATTACTAAGAAACGCAAAGCCTGATTCATTAGCTTTCAAATTAGCTAAAGTAGGTATAGGTTTTCATTAGTTTAAGAAAAATTCTAAACTTTGACAGATCATATCTGCTCAGGTCTTTAATCGGCGTTAAGATTTTAAGTACTTCGTATAGACCTCAAGCTGGACGGTACATAAAAAGATTTAGTTTCCATAGCAACCAAGAAAATCGCGTGTTTAGTTCTACTTTTTGAACATATACCGTATTTTAGCTGCGATTTTCTTGGTTGCTATGGAAACTAAATCTTTTTATGTTATTCCAGATTGAGGTCTATTCGAGTTACTTCAAATCCCAACACCGATTAAAGATTTGAGTAACACGGGCTTTGCGGTGATGATGTATGTTTGAATAATTCCCCTATCGGATTTTAGTATATAGAATGATGTATATACGAACTTATGTATATATACAAAAAAATTAATATGTGGATATATATGTAGATATATACATACCCTTTGACATTACGTAAAAAAAATATATGAATTCGAGGTAATGCACCATAACCTGTAATGAAATTGCACTCAAGTAGTAATAAATGAACAAATATAGAAAAAATGTGCATATTTTCCAAAGAATGGAAGCGAAGGTCTGAACTTGAACGGTATTTTCAACTGGATGAGTTGTTTCTTTCGAATTAACCCATTAGGTGCAATGTGTTATATGCTATAAAAATGCAAAAAAGTGCATATTTTCTCAAAAGGACCAGCTGGGATTTCAAAGCAAAGTGATTCGTGATCAGGACAGCATCCCAGACGATATGGCGTTTTCAGCTTTTGGTGTCAGTTTGGGCCAACCTAATCTTCGGAGCACTGTGTAGCAAGATTGGTTGATATTTTTTTTCATCGTATCTTCTAAACAAAAAATTCGCACACTTTGAAATTTGTATAATAAAGTTCAAAGAATATTTTGGCCAGGTTTGTTTGGATATCCGGCACCCTGGGGATTGTTACCTAAGCGCTCTTTATCCCGAAGAACCTGCTTGGTCGTGCCCTGCCTGGTAAGTTCGTCTGCCTTACAGTTCCCCTCGATGTCCCTGTGTCCTGGGACCCATGTGAGGTTCACTCGGTTCTGTTGGGCCATGTCTTGAAGAGATCGCCGACAGCTGAGCGCCAGTTCAGAGTTGAACGAATAAGAGCCAAGAGCTTTGATGGCCGCTTGGCTCTAGCTGAAAATACCGATATCCTCACGCGTTTACTTATCCAGGCCGCGGCATCCAGGATTCCTGAGGCTTCAACCTGGAAGACACTGCAGTGATCAGGTAGTCTGAAGGAGAGCTCAAGTTCCAGATCCCTTGAATAAACATCTCCTCCAACTCTGCCGTCCAACTTCGATCCGTCGGTATAAATGGAAGTGCCGCCATGAGTACCGGGACTCCGATCCGCCCTCTCCCATTCTTCCCTGCTGGGAATGTTAATGTCGCACAACGATCTGTCCTCAGCGGAAGAAAACTGTAGGATGCTTAAATACTGGAATGTCCAGTAGTGCTAGCGCCCCAGCCGGACGTTTCCCTTAGACGCAGATCCGATGCTGCTGGTACACGATGCCCTTCCAGATCAAGTGGCAAAATGCCAAGAATGGCCTGGAGTGCTTCGTTGGGTGTTGTTCTTAACGCACTGCTTATACAGATGATACAAGATCTGGGGACTTTACCTAACAGATTTAGGTTTGCTGCCTTGCTTAGCGCAGGCAACCATACCACAACTCCATAAAGCATGATTGGTCGAATGGTTGCAGTGTAAGTCCATTCGCATATTTTGGGGCTCAGCCCCCATTTTTTGCCTATGACTCTTTTGCATGTGTAGCGTGCAATACACGCTTTCTTTTGGCCTGAAGAACATTCTCTTTTCAGATTAGTTTTCTATCCAGAACTGTGCCTAGAAACTTGGCTTTGACCACCAAGTACAGTTTTGGTAGGTTTAACGGTGGTATCCTATAACGGTTGGTGAAAAGGGCAAGTTCAACTTTTCCCTTGTTGATGCTCAGTCCGCAGTGCGAGCATCATGAGGAAACCTCTCGCAGTGCTACTTGCATCAAGTCGCACAGGGTTTGTGGGACTTTGCCCCTATATCCTATAGCTAAATCGTCTGTATTAGTCGTTTATTATCCTGTCGAAAGTTTTGAGCACAAAGGACGAGAGACTGATCGGTAATGATCGTAATGGGACGCCTTCCCCGCCTTAAGCGGGCTACTTACCTGCCAAGAAATGCCTCAAGAAAAAAACGAGCATATGTTTCTTATACCTGGTCAAGAAATTTTGACGTTTACGGCATTTTCCATTTTATTGCAGATTACTATTATAAAAATGTATAAAACATGTGCAGCGAAGTATAAACTCATCTTTGCCGTGCGTCTGCACGTTTACCTCAAGAAATATATACGAGCATATTTATTTATTGAGGTAAACCGGCGTTGCCAACCATCGAAAATTGTAATATTTTTTCTTATGAGCTGAGTATTGGCTCAAGAAACTTTGACGTGTGAAAACAGCCCTTGGCCATTTCTTGAGCGTTTTTTATATGGAGTTTGACATTTCTTGGCAGGTGAGTAGCCCGCTTTAGGAATAAACACTACCGTGGTGCTTCTCCAGGAGCGCGGAATGCAACTAAGAGCCATAAAGAAATAACAGCCATTTAGCTGATGTATCCAACGTGTTTATGAGTTTTGCGGGAATAATCTTCTCTGGCGCGGCAGCCTTTAACGGTTCGAAGCTTTTAACTGCCCACCTTGCCCTCTCCTCTGTGATGGGTATGTTTACAGCCAGGTTTGCTGCAGGTGGTGATGGTTCTTCATGCAAGTTCCCTGTAAAGTGCGTGTTCAAGAGCAGCTCTAGGGTTTCCCCTCTGTGCTGGTCCAGGATCCGTCAGGTTTGCGCTCCGTGTCGAGGCTTTTAGCCTTATTAAATTGTTCCCTGCAGGTTTTTTGCGGAGCAAGTCCAGGTCGTAGGTCCACCAATGTGATCTATGTTTACCGCGTGGGTTTGGCACTAGACAAGCTTGTTCAAGGGCATTTGGGAACGCCGTAGTGTATGTAACTACCAGAACCTCCAGCTCCTCAACTGATGAGGAATTTGTGGGGGTAGTACTGGTAGGTCTCTGGCTAATATCTCATTGTGTAGCTGCCATTGGTGTTGCGTGGATTGCGCTTCATCTTTGGTTGCTCTACAATAAAGTCTAAATTTTTTTCTATGTACCGGTGGTCGGAGAATGAATGTTCGTCAAGAACACGCCATTTTCTAACCCACTCATAAGCGCCTTCACTACAAACAGTGATATCTATGTCCTCCCAACGGGTTTTGGTGATAAAAGTAGGCTCACTACCAACGTTACAAACTACCAGGTTGTTTGTTAATAGGCAATCAAATAGAGACTCGCCCCTGGCATTGATATCGGAGCTTCCCCTTTGGACGTGGTGAGCATTAGCGACCGCTCCAATAATAAGATGGCCCGTGCAGAAGTTTGACACCAGATCTTTCACCTCCCTTTGTGGTAGAGGTTCTTCGGCGTCGTAGGGCATATAGACCGACCCCACCGTCAGGCAGGTGTTACACTGACAGCGGTAATGTCACCATTGGCATAGTTAGGTAGAAGAAAAGAATTCAGCCCACACTTGACCAAAATACAGGTTCTGACCTTGCCCTCCTCGCTGGTCCCCAATCTGCATATTCTCGAGCTCTTGACCCAGGGTTCTTGGATGAGAGCCACATCCACGTCGCCTTTAGAAAGATGACTACTTAAAGCAGCCGAGGCTACTTTAGATTTGTGCAGATTTATATGAAGCATCGCCAGCATGAGAGCGCTCAGACTTCCCTGCCGTCCGCATATCGTCGAGGCTGCCCCGTCCCTGAGGCTGTCTCTCAACGACGAGTTGCTCAGAGCAGCTACGCGATTTGGATAACGGGAGCCCTGCTGCGCTCAAGATTGGCTGCTACCACCGTGAGGTCGAGGCCTTCCCCATCCAGCAGGCTGTCTTCCATCTCCGAGTTGTTCACAGCCAAATAACGTGGCGGATAACATGCTTTCCGCGTCGGACTCCTCCGTTTCCCCTTGCGGTACTTCGATTTCCGAGTCCCCCAGAGCCGCTATGGCAGCGCGCTGTGGATAACGATATACTTGGCCTACACTATAATGCACTAGTCCGTTACACCTTTTAAGGAGCTCTAGTGCCTCCTTATTCTTGGTGAAGACCACTTGTCTATCAGGCCCTACCGCATCTCCGACCAGGTTGACGCTCCAGTCCTGCGTCGGGAGGGACGGAATCATTATCTGCAGCATCGTGAGAATTCTCTCAGGCTCTGCCGGGAACACAGGAATCCATGTCCGATGGCAGGAATCCATGGCCGAGCCGGGATGCCCTTCCAGGCGACGACCTCGACCACTGGTCCTTGGAGATGGCCAAACGGTCGTTGCCTTGGTCAAGAATGCCTATAAGGATCCTGCCCTTGGTTACTTCAGCAAAGCTTAGTTTGCCCACTCCGGGGGTGTTATGATGCCGCTTTGGATGAGGTTTTAACTTCACGTCCGATCCCTGGCGTTTGAAAGGGTTTCTGTTTACGCTCTTTGGCACATAATCATCATCATCATTTATTGGCGCTTAACCGCCTAATCGATTTTGGCCGTTGCATATCAAAGCACGCCAGTCATTCCTTTTTAGCGATAACTGACGCCAATTGGAAACCCCAAGGGAGTTCAAGTCATCCTCCACCTGTTGTTTCCATCTCAGTCGAGGCCTCCCCCTTCCTCTGCTGCCGAATTCAGGCGACGATGGGAAAACCTTCTGTGCTGCATATTCTGCATAAGAGCTGATGCATGCTTTTTACCAGCTTTTTGCCTCCGTGTTTGAACAGCTCGGTGGGTAGTCCATTTTCCAGGCGCTTTGTTGTTTTTGAGCCGGGATATAGCTATCCTCACTTTATCATAGTCAGGTGGTGGGACGACTTTTCCATCGTCAGGGATTGGAGTATCGGGTTCGACGTCTCCCTCGCAAGTTAGCAGTGAGGAGAAGTGCTCCCTCCATAATTTAAGTACACTTTGTACGTCGGTTACCAGGTCGCCATTATTGTCCTTACAGGAGCTTGCCCCGGTCTTAAAACCTTCCGTCATCCGCCGGATCTTTTCATAGAATTTTCGGGCATCATTCCTGTCAGCCAGCATCTCAAGCTCCTCACACTCACGCCTTTCGGCCTCACTTTTCTTTTTTCTGAAAAGGCGTCTCTCTTCCTTCTTTGTCTCATGATAGCGTTACCATACACTGCGGTTTGCGCCCGTTCGCAACGTCTCCTTGTAGGCAGCGTCCCTCTTTTCCTATAGTGGCCTCAGCGGCGGTACGCAATGAGTGAGAAATATGCTTCCATTGCTCGGTTACATCGTTAGGTCGAGGATTACCCTCTGATAGCAGGTGTGAGAGTCGAGTGGAGAAATTATCAGCAGTCTGTGTCATGCGCAGCTTCTCGACGTCAAACTTTCCTTCCGTTACTGTGCGCACTTTCTTCGTTGCACAGAGGCGTGTGCGTATCTTGGCTGCGACAAGATAATGGTCAGAGTCAATATTGGGACCACGCAGTGTACGCACGTCCAGAACGGCGGAGCTATGTCTGCCGTCAATCATGACATGATCAATCTGGTTTCTTTTTTTTATTTTTGATCAGGGGACAGCCAGGTGGCTTGGTGTATTCGTTTATGCTGGAACCTAGTACTACTGATGACCATATTGCGAGCAGCGGCCAAGTCAATCAACCTAGTGCCGTTGGGTGATGTTATATCGTGGAGACTAAATTTTCCAACTGTAAGACCAAAGACTCCTTCCTTGCCCACCTTGGCATTAAAGTCGCCGAGCAAGACTTTGATATCATGTTGGGGGCAGCGATCATAAGTTTGTTCAAGTTTATCGTAGAAGGAGTCCTTCTCTGCGTCGTCCGTCTCCTCAGTAGGCGCAGATAAATGTTATGTTGAAAAACCTCGCCTTGATGCGGATCGCAGCGAGACGCTCGTCCACAGAAGTGAACGCTAGTACTTGGCGGCGAAGTCTCTTTCCCACCACGAATCCTACACCACGCGCTTTGCCGCGTGTCTGGCCACTGTAGTATACGTCACAAGGTCCGATGGTCGTCTTTCCTTGTCCCGTCCATCGCATTTCCTGCAGGGCGGTGATGTCAGCCTTTGCGTTCACGAGGACATCAACCAGTCGGGCAGCGGTACCATCCCTTGAAAGGGTCCGGACATTCCAGGTACATGCCCTAATATCCTTCTCGTAGTCCTTTTTTCGTTTTGCCGGGTCGTCAAAATTAAAGGGGGTTCTCATCCGAGGCTTTATTAAATTTTTCATTGGACTAAATTTTTTACGTGGCGGGTCCCAAACCCAGCGCTCCACCCGTCTCCGGGATTTTGATAAAAATATTCACACATTTATATAGCGAGCCGCTTGCTACAAGACAGTCACCCTCTTGCAGCCGCACCATGTGGTGAACAGACGCTGCGAAAAAGACCTCGGTGAGCCGTTAAACCACGTATGTCAGAGTGGCCCCACCGGGGCTCCCTATCTTTCTGCCGCGAGCCTAGGTAGCTCCCGTTGCCCAGAGTGCACGAACGAGGACGCAAGAGTCGGGATTGAGCAAGGCCACTTAGCAACCACACTCCATTACACTCCTTTGGCACATAAGTGCTTTGGAAATCCGGTATCAGAGATTGCGCTAACTCCACCGACTTCCTGGAAATCGGCGACAGCATTTCCTGCGGAACTCCCGCATATTTCGTAAGGATCCTTGCGGCCAAACGTTTTTCTAAGTACAAAAATCGGAGGCGAGATATCCCTCGGAGTCCAGACCCGTAGTTGCCATCGCAGTCGCTCCCTTTGCTGAAAGATTCTTTGCAGTTGCAGTTTTTCTCCTTTGGATCTCCGGGGCCAGGTCGTGAGACCACTGCCCCAGATGTTAAGAGATTGGTTCTCATATTGGCGATTGATGGATCGAAGGCAGCCGCACAGGTGCTAGTTCCCATTAAGTCATTCTTACTTGATAGAAATTTGGTTGACCGACTCGTAGTTGCCATCGCTGTTGGTCACCCGGTTAATTTTGGAGTGGAGGCTGTCCTCCGACATTTTTTTCCCGCTAGCTCCAGCATAGCTCTCCTCTGCAGAGGAGTTTACGAAGTTATTGTTTGTTGTTTTAAATTAGTTTTATTGTTCATCTTGTTCGTACGACCCATCGCCGGACAAGGCCAGTTTAGGGCTAAGAAAAATTACCTCAATTTGTCCCCAATATGAAAACGAAAATGACCTCAATATGACCCGAAAATAACGCCAATATGACCACAAAAATGACCTCAATATGACCCGAAAATTACCCCAATATGACCACAAAAATTACCTCAATATTACCTAAAAATGATCCCAAATTGACCCCAAAATGAACCTAATATGACAACAAAAATTACCCTAATATGACCCAAAAAATTACCTCAAAATGACCACAATATGACCCAAAATGACCCTAAATTGACCCCCAAAAAAAAATTACAACCTTGTTACTTGATAAATAGATCATAACAAAAAAAAAAAAATAACAATTGTTATAAATAGAGCTTTCGAAATTTTCCAAGCATACCAATTGTCACAATTATAACAATAGTCATTGAGATAAATTTTGTGTTGATTCAAGCATAGGGCTGTAAATTGAATTTTTGTAAAAACTTGTAAGGAAATTGTTAATTTTTTGTTTTCCTGCTTTTTTTACTTTTCAAACTAAACAAATTGAAAAGAAAGAATTATATTTCAAAACAAAACAAATTGAAAAACAAAATAGCAGACTTGATATATATAGGTTGCTCAATTTTATTGTGCTATTAAAATTTTATATGAGAAATAACAGCATGAAAATTATGACAGTTTTAAACTAATAGCAGATAGGGGAATAAGAGATTTTATGAATGCCTAAATGTGAAATAAAATATAAATCAGCAGCCTAATTTAGACATCGCCATCGCCTAAATGCCAAAAAACGCTAAAACGCCAAATTAAAGGAACTCTCAGAAGTTTAGGCGATGTCGCTAAAATGCGATTCTGGAACTCACGTCGCCTAGCTACAATTTTGTTACATTATCCGAACGCTGTTGTTGTTGCTGTTAACAGCAAAACACTCCCCGAAGGTTTTGGGGAGTGATGCCGAAGTTGACAGTCCTTCGCCGGATATGACCCCGGTACGCTGCGGTACTCCCTTGCGGTACTGCCCGACTGTCGTGGTAGCGATTTGGTATGACCAGTGGAACCTTCTAAGTAATGTCATCCCTCCATCCGTGAGGAAGGAGAAGAGGGGTAATGAGAGGTGAGAGGCATCATATCCGTAGATCAACCATCGAGTAGCACGTCAATTACCTTTGTGGATATTAGTCGCCTCTTACGACCGGTTGGTGTTGGTGCCTCAGTCAAAGTTGTGAAAATAAGGTTTGTTTGTTGTTTGTATTTAAACGAAGCATGGCAAATAGAAGACCTCAAAGTTGAAGCAAGGTTAAAATTTGGCAAACTCTCAAATTTCGCTTGCTTTGACAATCAGATGTTGACGACTTTGCTTTAATTTAAGAACTGAAATTTGGAGGAAATAATAACGTTTTCGTTATTGTATATTGTAATGTATAAAAGAGAAGCGTCAAAGCGTTCATTGTAGCATACCTCTGAAGTTGAGCGCAAAGTTTTGAGGTTGCAAATGTCAGGCGAAGTTTGCACAGCTTTATTCAATTGGTCCTTTATACGGCTGATACATTAGAGCAAATTCCGAATTAACTCCACTTTTGGGAGTTAACTTGAGCACAATCTTCATTATAAACTCCCAAAAGTTAAAAAGATTTGAGAAGTTTTAAAAAAATTGCACTGGCAACACTCTGTAGATAAATAGATAACAACAGCAAGAAACACTAGGAAATTAAGGGTAGCTGACAGATAGGCGTCGCGCTGGTTTGTAAAATCCGACTTTCGACAACTAGATGTCGCCGAGGTAGGTAAAAAGATGGTGCAATAGCAACCAAAGTAGAAATTCGCAATGCTGCTAATCTTCAATTTTGTGTGGGTCAGGCTAAAATTTGGATCTGTTTAAAGAAGATTTATTAGAGATAATCTCCGTGTGTGTATCCATAGCATTATTCCCTTTGGCGTTATCGTCCGCCAAAACGATAGCGTTCTTGTGTTCGTAGCATGAATGGCAAAACGATAGCCAACATGAAAGCAAGTGTTAAAAACCAAAGAAAATGGCGATCGTCAAACGGAATACCATAAGCACACGATATCGTTCTTGCAGCTATCGTTCGTTTAGGCTCTCGTTCGCAAAAGGGAATAAGGCTGTAAAGGGTCAATTACATAAAGCTTTCTTAACCTCGCCTGAGATTTGCAACCTCAAAATGTTGCGCGCAACTTCAGAGGTATGCTACAATGAACGCTTTGACGCTTCTCTTTTATACATACATTTGTTTTCGTTATATATTTCTTTGCATGCAGAGTGTTTTGGTAAATTTATTATTTCTCAATTAGCCGTCGCACACTGGGGCCACTTATATATATGGGGACGCTCAAAACTCTGAAATCAACTTTTTTACATCAGAATCGCTTTATCTGCACTAAAGCAGTTAATCTACAGCATCTTAACCCATTGGCGCCCATGGGTTAACCCGTTGGTGACCTATGTTTTTTATTTTAACAAAAAAAAAAAATAACAATTGTTATAAATAGAGCTTTCGAAATTTTCCAAGCATACCAATTGTCACAATTATAACAATAGTCATTGAGATAAATTTTGTGTTGATTCAAGCATAGGGCTGCAAATTGAATTTTTGTAAAAACTTGTAAGGAAATTGTTAATTTTTTGTTTTCCTGCTTTTTTTACTTTTCAAACTAAACAAATTGAAAAGAAAGAATTACATTTCAAAACAAAACAAATTGAAAAACAAAATAGCACACTTGATATATATAGGTTGCTCAATTTTATTGTGCTATTAAAATTTTATATGAGAAATAACAGCATGAAAATTATGACAGTTTTAAACTAATAGCAGATAGGCGAATAAGAGATCTTATGAATTGCCTAAATGTGAAATAAAATATAAATCAGCAGCCTAATTTAGACATCGCCATCGCCTAAATGCCAAAAAACGCTAAAACGCCAAATGAAATGAACTCTCAGAAGTTTAGGCGATGTCGCTAAAATGCGATTCTGGAACTCACGTCGCCTAGCTACAATTTTGTTACATTATCCGAACGCTGTTGTTGTTGTTGTTAACAGCAAAACACTCCCCGAAGGTTTTGGGGAGTGATGCCGAAGTTGACAGTCCTTGGCCGGATATGACCCCGGTACGCTGCGGTACTCCCTTGCGGTACTGCCCGACTGTCGTGGTAGCGATTTGGTATGACCAGTGGAACCTTCTAAGTCATGTCATCCCTCCATCCGTGAGGAAGGAGAAGAGGGGTAATGAGAGGTGAGAGGCATCATATCCGTAGATCAACCATCGAGTAGCACGTCAATTACCTTTGTGCATATTAGTCGCCTCTTACGACCGGTTGGTGTTGGTACCTCAGTCAAAGTTGTGAAAATAAGGTTTGTTTGTTGTTTGTTTGAAATATCGTAATTATTCAGTTTGCGCAAACTATGTTCCTTTACTAGTTTAGCAAACATGAGTAGCGTTAGGTTAGGTTAGGTTGCGAGGGCAGGACAGAGTGCAGGACCCTGCCCACCACTTAGGCCAGTCAAGTTGGCCCATTATGATACCCTATGCGGTCTTAAGACTCACCCCATATCCGAGAGACAAACATCAACACTCTCACATTCTCACACTTGGATTAGAGGATCAAACCAGCTCGTGGAATCAATGAATTTCGATAGAGCCCTAATATCCATTTATGAAACCTCCGTGAGGTCATCGATGAACGGTTGGCCGAGAATAGCCAATCGTCTTCTGCTGAGTGCAGGACAATGACACAGCAGATGTTGAACACTCTCCTCCTCTTCAATACATCTGCAACTGCGACAGTAATCGTGAGTTATTACGCCCATCCTAGCACCATGTGTGCCTATTAAGCAGTGCCCTGTTAACACCCTTATCAGTGATGAGACACCGGATTTATTAAGTGACAGCAGACAGTTAGTGCGTCCTTTGTTGTACGAAGGCCAAGTTAGCCTTGATATCTCGCACGTCGAGAGACCTGACCAGAGCTCATTTGCCCTTTGTAAGGTATTTGTGCTAGCTCGGAGTTTGAAAGATGCCATGGGAATGCCTACCAGATCATTTCCTGGAAGGAGATGAGTGGTGGTACCTCTTCTGGCCAGCTCATCCGCTCTACAGTTGCCTTCAATATCCCTGTGACCAGGTACCCAAATAAGGCAGATACTGAAGTGCTGAGCCATCTCGTTAAGAGATCTGCGGCATTCAGTTAGCGACTTTGTGTTGTCGACATATGAGTTCAGTGCCTTTAGCGCGGCCTGACTATCTGAGAAGATAAATATCCGTTTGACGTTTTGGGGCGTAGACGCTAGGCTTTTCACTGCACCGTGTATTGCCAGCATTTCTGCTTGGTACACGCTGCAGTGGTCGGGAAGACGAAAGGAGATCTCTAGTCCCAGGTCCGGTGAAAAGATACCTCCACCCACCTTCCCTTCAAGCTTAGAGCCATCGGTGAATATGTTCATGGCATTCCGCACAGTATGCGGTCGGTAATCCCATTCTTGTCTTGTGGGTATTTTCACCTCGTAGTTCCTAACGAACACGTTGCTTGGCGTGCAATAGTCAGTATGTAATGGTATGCTCACAGGTGCATGGGAGCCTAAAATTGTGGCGTGACCACATGTACCGCCCTTCCATACGTCGGTCTCCCTTAGTCGCAGAGCTGTAATCACAGCCATTTCTTTAGCCACCAGATCGAGTGGTGGAAGATTCAGCATCGTGTTGAGTGCTTCTGTCGGAGTGGAGCCGAGGGCCCCGGTTATGCAGAGTTCTGAACTCCTTTGGACTTCTTGTATCTGCTTGAGGTACGTGTTCTTGGTTAGTGCCGGCCACCAGACCAGCACACCGTACAGTAAAATTGGACGAACAATAGCTGTGTATATCCAGTGCACCACTTTGGGAGAGAACCCCCACGATATACCAATTGCCGCTCGAATTAGCCGCCGAAGCGTTACCGGGTGTCACCACGTGGAGGCTCCACCCCCACTTGGTGGAGGAGGGTGCATGCACCTACGAGTCGACGGTTTGAGGTGGCGCTGGTGTGTGCAAGGCGCGAACACCCCCCATAAAAGACACCCAGCGTTGTACTAACTAAAAAAAAGTAAAACTAAATGATAAGGAAAACAAGCTTTTTTAAAATGATTAATAATTATATTGCTATTGAATGTAACTAAATGGAGGTTGAATAAATTTTTGAATACTACAAAAAGTATTTAAATCGAATTAATATAAATGTATTTCAAATTCCTTTTCTTTTCTTAAGATAACTTAATCTCCGAGCAAAAAATAGATTTTGCGCCGAGCTTCTCTTCCTGTTTAGGTAACATTTTACACAACGGGGCAACGCTTAATCTTCATCAAAAAATGCATCAATAATAAAAGCGGAACCAAGGCGAATTCATACAGGCGGGTTCGAGCGAATTCAGATCTACACACACGCACACTCCTAAAAAATGTTGTCTCTGTCAACAAATACTTGCAAACAAAGTGGTTGTTGTCACATTAGACCGTGCTGAAAAAATATCACACAATGAGGAGCGCGGCCGAAGGTCGCCCAAGCAGAAAGTATTTTGCACAGAAATAACATGGATTACACCCTCGGATTTGGACTGCTGGAGGTATATTTTCTGTTTTTTTGCGGTTTCAGTTTTACAGAAAAAAGATTTTGATTTCCGCTTTCGGATTATTGATACTGGGGTCTAGACGCGTCTTTTGACACCCCTATCGACGTTTTTTAATGAAGATTGACAGCCTTAAGCCTCAATATATTACAAGTGGTACCGTGCAGACGTGTTTTCTCTTTCTCCGCTGATTTATCATTTTTATAAACATAATCAGTACATACATAACATTTTTTCATTCTACAAACTCTCAATTTGGCTTAATACAAACAATAACTATCACCGCCATAAAAATATATAACTAAAACTAAAATTATTATTGAATTTATAACCCATCATCAAACATTTTCAAAGTTTTCTTGTGCTTTTATTCAACATGCCTTGTGTTTGCGTTGTCGTCCGCCAAAACGATAGCGTTCTTGTGTTCATAGCATGAATGGCAAAACGATAGCCAACATGAAAGCAAGTGTTAAAAACCAAAGAAAATGACGATGGTCAAACGGAATACCATAAGCACACGATATCGTTCTTGCAGCTATCGTTCGTTTAGGCTCTCGTTCGCAAAAGGGAATAAGGCTGTAAAGGGTCAATTACATAAAGCTTTCTTAACCTCGCCTGACATTTGCAACCTCAAAATGTTGCGCGCAACTTCAGAGGTATGCTACAATGAACGCTTTGACGCTTCTCTTTTATACATACATTTGTTTTCGTTATATATTTCTTTGCATGCAGAGTGTTTTGGTAAATTTATTATTTCTCAATTAGCCGTCGCACACTGGGGCCACTTATATATATGGGGATGCTCAAAATTCTGAAATCAACTTTTTTACATCAGAATCGCTTTATCTGCACTAAAGCAGTTAATCTACAGCATCTTAACCCATTGGCGGCCATGGGTTAACCCGTTGGTGACCTATGTTTTTTATGTTAGTTTCGAATTTAATTTTCTTGAATCAGAATCGCTATATCGATACTAAAATAGTAAATCCCAAGCATTTTAACCTTTTAACGACCCCATTTTTGACCCAAATTTTTTTCACTAAATTCCTAAATCAAAATACATATTCACATCATATTTGTAGTATCTACACTAAAACGAGTCATTTTTGGAATCTTAACTCATTAACGGTCATGAATTAACCCTTTGGTGACCAATTATTTTTTCAAAATCTATAACCAAATTATTTAAATCACCATTTGTATGTCTGTACAAAAATAGCCAATGTGTATTATATTAACCCATTAGCGGCTATGTATTAACCCATTGATAGCATATGTTTTTTCTTTAAATTCTGAAATCAACTTCTTTGAATAAGAATCGTTATGCCTCTACAAGATTTGTAGATGTGTAGCACTTTACCCCAATCACAGCCATACTGCAACACATTGATAACTTTTTTAAACCTGAAATCAATTTGTTTGCATCAGAATCGCCATAACTAATAAAAACAACGTTTTAACTCGTTAGTGATATTTTTTCTCTTTATTCTGAAATCTTTACTAAGAACTAAGTTAACAGTGATAAAACGTAGTATAACTAGAGGGTGTAGCTATAACTAGAGGGTGTCTGAGTTAATAAAAGGAAATATGCAAGTGCAGGTACATATGTACATATGTATACAAAAATTGTTTTCTCCAATTTTCTTGTTTCGAGATATTAAAAGTTTTATGTTGACACAAGTATGTATGTTTATATGGGAATAAGGAGTTTCACCGTCCCCACACATTTTCATGCCTAACATAAACAAAAAAAACAAAATTGGAGTAACACAACTTGTGCTTCAAAGAACTCATATTATAATACGGCTTACAAGTCTACCTTAACCAAGTCTACCTTGGCAAGTAACCTTAACCACAATTTGTAATTAAAGTAACCGGAAAATAATGGATCAACTAAATTTGGAATAGAACAGAATCAAATTCAACCAGATAAAGGTGTTTTTTTTTAACTAAAATTGGAATGCAATTTCTAAACTCACTTTTTTTTTAAATGCGCACTTTATTTTTGGTTTTGAACTCGGATTCTTCGTCACAAAGGATAATATTTTACTGCTGAATGTTTACATTTGCAAGGTTTTTGCGCAATTTAAAAAAAATCCATTTTGAAAAAAAATATTAAAGAAAAAGAGGCACGCTTAGTTTTATACTAAAAATTAATTTTTTAAAACATCTAGTTCCAAACAAAAAAACACTAATCGATTACATAAGCTTCACTTAATGTAATGGAAAAAGCAGAATAATAAAATTTTATATCCTTCTCTTACACCAACTATTTCAAATACACATTCAAATTTCTCACTTTGAAAAAAAAAATAATTTTTTGGAAAATTTGCCATGTTTGCGTATGGATAACTCCCAACTGAAAAACGATAGAAAGCTGAAAATTGGGCCAGAAGTGTAGAATTTTATAGGGAACAATACCGGATTTTTATTTTTTTGAAAAACTCATTATTTCAAAACTGAATTTTTAGCACGCTCGGCCCCAGTATGCGTCGTTAAGTTGACTCACTTTAAATTTTTTAGGGCAGTTCATCCTGCTGTTAAATAAAGGGCAAATGTACTGGCTGTTAAACTGACAGTGAATTGATAGTGCACTTTGACGTTAACAGGCAGTCGAGAAATCCACCCTTAATAGAGAAAAAATGAATTAATAATTATTTCCTCCAAATTTTAATTCTTAAATTAAAGCAAAGTCGTTAACATCTGATTGTCAAAGAAAGCAAAATTTGATAGTTTGCCAAATTTCAACCTTGCTTCAACTTTGAGGTGTTCTATTTGCCATGCTTCGTTTCAATACGTATATTGAACTTTTCTGTCAAAGTTAAAGTTCAAGGTAAAGTCAAAATAAAGCTTTATCTAATTGAGGCTTAAGCGTTGCCCCGTCTTGTAAAACGTTTCCAAATTTTTTCCTACAAATTGGAGGGACTCACAGTTTTTTCGCCCACTGCGAATGCATTTTTGCTGAGACGCTCTTCTTGGCAGAAATAAACTAGAAGAGTTTTCCAAACCAGTGCCGAGAGACGATCCCGTTAGAAAAATTATTTTCCATAGAAGAAGTAAATGTGACCATTAAAACTTAGTATGGTGATTTAATTACAACTAGTATCGCTTGTGATCGAAAATTCGACCAATAAAATCTTTAGGTGGGTCGTGGGGTCGCTATCCCCGTACCCCCATCCTTAAATTTCGGGGACGCCCCTGAAAATATACCGCCTGTTCCCAGTGCCGGATTGACCCTAAGGCAGAATAGGCAACTGCCTATATGACCTGTATAGACCCGGGGCCTCGTCCACCTACAAAACAATATATATTCTAATGAACTAAACTTTATTTGAAAACTGGTAAGAAATTTCCCAACAACAATGTTAAAGCAATTCACGATTAATATTGCATGATAGTACGGTCAAAATAAACATTTGAAAAAACATTATATTTTATTGTTTTGGTAGAGAGCTCAGATTCGCCGTCAGAAAGAAAACTTCAAAAGTCCCCATCGATGGTTCCCATCTGAGGTTCTAAAGATTTTTCTCGAAAACGGTAAGTTTTTCGAAAAAACTTCCTGAGACCAAGTTGTAGAACTCTCTACAAATATGGGCTTGAAATTTTTTTTTTAGGAGCAACCAGTTCTGAGATATCGCGATTGTAAAGCTCGCTCTGGAAAATATATGAAAATATATGCCTCGTACAGACTTTTCAGTATTTTTCCCGAAAACTTTAGTATGCCTAGACAAATTTTCACTTACCGTTTACTTGTCACGAAGTTTCTCATCGACAATGAAAATTGTTATTTTTGTAAAGCCCATAGTTTTCGAGTTAGATCCACCTTTTCTCCATAAATAATATAAAAAATACTAGTCTGGTAAATTTAGTTTATCTTGTTAGAAAAAAACTCCCACAGAGCCACTTTTTTGTCAGGAGCCTAGTTTCACCCCAGGAAGAAAACTGCAAGTCTTCATCGATCCAATTTGGCATATTAAATTTATTCGGGGACATAAAACGAGAAAAATCCAAGTAGGAGGGGGTTTTTTGAAATTTTTCTTGACTTTTGCCCCCAAATAACTTTTTTATTTTTAAGCTCTCTACAAAAATTTCGCTCTGTGTAGGCTTTACAAAATAACTATTTTCATTGTCGATGGGGAACTTCGTGACAAAAAAACGGTAAAACAACTAAAGTTTTCGAGAAAGATCCTAGGAAGTCCGTTTACGAAAGTTATCATGACATAAATAACCACCAATAAGTGGCGTAGATTATGATTGACCGTCGAAAAATCAATAGGTGTATTCACCACAAAAAATGCCAAAATGGTACTTTGCTGTTAAATATACCATTTTCGTCCATATGATTTCTTAAAAAAATTCATTGTCTAGGGGCCCCGCAGGATTTTTGCCTACGGCCCCCGAAGGTGTTAATCCAGCCCTGCCTATACCTCACTTTTTTTTTTTTTCAATTTCCTTTCCATCGGTGCATATTTCATTCACTCAAAATAAAATCTGTGTAAATATAACGAAAACTTGCGTACATATTACGAAATTATTCGTTGTTTTGAGCCACGAAAGATTTCGTAAATTCTACAAATTGTTTTCGTACATACTACGAAAATATGGCATGATACAAAATTAGTACATTTTACGAATATATGCGTACTATTTACGAAAGTATATTAGTACATTTTACGAATATTTACGCACTATTTACGAATGTAAATTAGTACACTTTACGAATATATTTGTACTATTTACTTACGAATTTACTCGGTTCTACACTGTGAGAAAAAATAAATGTAGGTTTAAAATAACTTAATACATATATTTAATTAATTTATTGACGTCAATCAATTGGTGACACTTAGAATGCATGTTTCCCATTGAGAACGAATCATTGCGATTCAAGGATTTTATCCAGTGTGTCCATTGGTAGGAAAACTCGACTCTAATGCCAAGTTGTTTTTGTTAAGTGCTTAAGGACTCCAATATAAAATTCTTCATCTACATAAATAAATCAAATAGAAATTGAAATGAAAAATTAATGGAAAAGAATGAGTAATACTTACGAACAAAAAAGTGCCCCAAATTCCAGCTAACCAAAAGATTTGCCAATTCAGCCAAATCTTCGTTGCTTCCATAGCGATGGGCTAATCCGAAAGGCTCGTGCGCTTCTTCTGACACTGGCTTTGTAGTGTCACACACAAATTGCCCGGCACTGATCGAAACAATTTTGTTTAAATTTGCGTCGCTCGGAAACAACAACTGCGCATGATTCATCTGATTCCATGACTTCAAGTTTTACTGTCTTGCTAAAGCAATTATTTCTTAGAACTAATTACAACTATTAATTTTGAGATTATTTTTTAATTTTTAACAAAATTGTGTTCGGCGAATCATTATTTGCCCACGAGTGGTTTTATGTGCATTTATTTTGTTGATTCATGTTGTGTACAAGGCGAAAATGCTTGGACATGCTATGGAGCGAGTCCATATAAACACTGCAAATAAAGCAATTCATTCCAAGAATGCACACAAAACTAGCAATTGCAAGATTTTAACCAAACGTTTAGCAAAACACACTTATAGCGCACTCTTTTTAGAAATTAATCTTTTTGCAACTTGTTTCTTTGCATAGAATTTCACAATAGCACGCGTATGAAAAAATGGCGGCAATTTAGTATACTAGGTGGACCCCTGCGCGCCTTGCGCAAAAAAAAACAAATGGTTTGAAATCGTTTACTTACGTCAACTTATGTCCATTCGCCATTGACTTTTTCAATCAAAATCAAAGACTTGCACCACTACCAGTCCAGCGCAGTGTTGCCACTCACATTTATTTTTTGTACTAAAATTTTTCAAGAGTGCCAAATTTTTTTTCTAGCATGGAAAAACACACCTAAAGAGAACTATGGCGCGATAAATGTACAGGTTATCATTAGAACCTTCAAAAGCATTTCTCTTCAAATTTTTGTAGTGCTGCTCTGAGTTTGTTCCTCGGCGGGGAAAAACAAACGATGTTGCTTAAATCATGAATTAGAGATTTTATAGCCAAAAAGTATTGACATTGTTTCCTTAAGGGGTCAACTGCAAAAAAATTTTAAAAAATTATGGGAGAGGGCTCAAAAAACGTGTATTGGCCGCAGGATCACGAATACCGGAGCGCTTTTTTAATTTTTTGTTTCAGTGAAAAATTATGATCAAAATCCCGAAAAAGGACCCAGGTCCGATCCCAATTCGGATCGGGATCCTTGGTATTTGTGTGCAGAACGCCTTTCCGAGTTGCTTATAATAACACTCGTCCGGTCCAACAGAGGCTACGCCATCCTCAGCATTTCTGCGCAGAACACTTTTTTGGACATTTTCATGGATGGCCTAATGTGATTACAACAACCACATGAAAACCTGCAACTTTGATTGCAAATAACCCCTAAAGGAAACAAATACCAAACCATTTCGAAATTACATTGGCAGACGGAAAATCCACGAAAAAGGGCGATATCCCCAATTCTGGCAACACCGCTCTGAAGTCTGATGAATATCAGTCACAATAGCGTTGCAGTACAAACTGATTTTTTTGTGAATTCACAATGGTTTATTTAAACAAATTAATTTTTATAAAATACGCTTAAACAAAAGCAATCCGCTAATTAATATATGGTTTCGCATGTAGAGCTAACCCCCAGCTTTAAAACGATACCTTATTTATTAATATTGGTTTCAAATGAGAGCAGAAAGTTAGGAGGACTTTGTTGAATTAGTGCAATGTACGAAAGTATTTCGTACATTATACGAAATGATTCGTACAAGGTTTTTTTTTCATAGTTTACTAAATTAATTCGTAAATAGTACGCACGAATTCGTAACATTCCCTACGAAAGTCATTTCGTATATTTTACGAAAGTTTCCTAAAATCTAGTGTAGCAGCAATTTAGTATATTTTACGAAAATGATTCGTACATTATACAAAATGATTCGTACAAAGATTTGTATCATACTTTACTACATTGCTTCGTAAATAGTACGCACGACTTCGTAAATTATACTAAAAATATTCATTACGAAAGTCATTTCGTATATTTTAAGAAAGGTTTCGTAAAATCTAGTGTAATTGTCAAATTTTCATTCGTATTATGAAGAAAATTTCGTACATTATACGAAAATTAAGACTACGAAATTTTTTCGTAGCTTTTTTACGAAATTTTATTTTTAGTGTTCAAATCGGTCAAACGGTTCGCTCACAGGAGGTTCGTAAAGTTTATCATGTGGCGTATATACATAAGATATTTTGGTGCTATTGGTCATATCCGACCAAAAACAAATCAAGTTTACCAATTTTTCTCGAATTATCTTTTTTTAGCAACAACTTTAATTACCTGCTTATTTTCGAGTTGTTTTAGCGAAAATAAGCTATTTTTGGCAGTAGCAAGCATACTAGAATCGCAATATTAGCTAAATTAGCTGCCAAAAACAGCTGAATGTTTTATCCGGTTCATTTTGTTCATTTGTGTTCATCGCCAAAATACGCTAAAAAAATTAACAAAAATTGGAGATTTTTAAGAGATTTTTCCGTTTGGAATCGCAAATGTCTCCATAAATCGCTAAAACGTATTAAGCGATTTTAGGCGATTGAAAATTAGCTTTTGCGATTTCTGGAATCTCGCTGCTGTTCTCTTTAAATGCTTGTATAGCCTGAATTTAATATTGCCAAGTCTCACAAGCCGTTTAGACCACCAAGGCGGCTTAGCCGTACCAGCACTAATATAGCGAAACGGGACGCAGCTGTAGAAAAAACCGTTAAGGGTGGTATAGAAAATTGAGGTTGCAGACTCGATGTCATTACATGCATATAGATCTGTCCAGTCGTGGGTGGCAAACAACGCATTGAGCTTGACTAAGTTCGTTTTATAGAACCATCGCGTGCGGGACCGTTGTCTTCCGTTGTAGCACCAAGTCCCCCAAGGTGCACAATGTCCAAAGCTATCTCAAGCGTAGGGTGTAGTGTGTCGTTAGGAACAGATAACGGAGTAATTCGATTAAGAGCAACCCCTACAGAATCGTCTACGAATACTAAATCCCATAATTTATTTCTACAATTTTGTACGTTGTTAATTTGTGTTCCACGAAATAAATCCCAAAGGTAAGATTTTAGCAAAACAACCAACAGTCTTATTACATCGAAAGTTTTTGCGGCATCTCCGAAGACTGCAAGTGATATTGTTGTGTCAATATGTTCCAAAAAGAACATATTTTCAATATCTTTGGACAACAACAATAAACAGATTTTGATCGATGACGCATTTTCAGTTGTACCGCTGGGGTGTTTTAAACATTTGATTTTGAGAATATTTGCCGATAACTTAGATATCGACCGATAACTTTGAAATCGGTTGGGTTATCGGGATAATCGATATCTTAAATTTAAATTTAAAGTTTCATTGAATTCCACGCATGTACTTATGTAGATACATACAATGGTAAAATAAGAAAAAAATTAAAAAGGAACAACTGCAACTTTGCACTCAATCAAGTGCTCTTAGTACATGCAAACGCAGTTTACATTTTTGAATTCAGTTTAAAAAAATGAGAATCTTTGGCAAATAAATATTTTTCCTAAGCCTATACATAAAAAAAACGTTTAAGGTGTTTGTATTATAATGCACACATGTGAACGCGTATTTTCGTCATCTGGTATGATGATGAATTAAGAAAGTTATAAAAAATATAATTTACAAAAAATAAAAGTGCGCCAGTTTAGTACAAAAAGTGAAAAAAGTTGATAGTGTTTTTTTTGGTTTTCGAGTTCAACACGAGCACGACACGAAATCGTATTTTCAAACACGTGTATATGGACACACGCGTGCATGTTTCGTGTCACGGTCAAAAAAAAGCACCACGTCCACCTCTAGACCCAACTAACCAAGGGTAAATTAAAATCACCAAGAACTAAAAGCCGATCTTTATCTCGCAACTGAGTATACAAACTCCTAATAACGGAGTTATGCTGATTGTATTCAATCAGATTTGAATGAGGCGGTATGTACGAGCAGGAGATAAATAGGCTGAAACCAGGCATTGAGAACTAATCTTGGCTTGCGTCATAACCGCCTAGGCGATTTTGGCCGTTTCGTATCAAAGCACGCCAGTCATTCCTTTTTAGCGATAACTGACGCCAATTGGAAACCCCAAGGGAGTACAAGTCATCCTCCACCTGTTGTTTCCATCTCAGTCGAGGCCTCCCCTTCCTCTGCTGCCGAATTCGGGTGTCGATAGTAAAACTTTCTGTGCTGGAGCTTCTTTTTCCATTCGCATAACATGACCAAGCCAGCGGAGCCTTTGGACTTTAATCCGCTGAACTATGGTCAGGTCTGCGTAAAGCTCGTACAGCTCATCGTTAAATTTCCTTCGATACTCGCCGTTGGCATCACGGAAAGGACCATAAATCTTCCGGAGACCTTTCTCTCAAATATTCCAAGGGCCATCTCATCTTCTCTGGACACTGTCCATGATTCCAAGCCATACATCAGGACTGGTATGATGAGAGACTTATAGAGCGTGATCTTTGTTTGTCGAGAGAGGACTTTACTTCTCAATTGCTTACTTAGTCCAAAGTAACACTTGTTGGCAAGAGTGATTCTCCGTTGGATTTCTAGACTGATATTATTTTCGGTGTTAATGCTGGTTCCCAAATAGACGAAATCTCTCACCGTTTCAAACTTGTAGCCACCAACGGTGACTTGGCTGCCAAGGCGCAGATGCGCTGTTGATATTGCTCAGCGTCATTTGGCAAAGCCGTATAAGCTTTGCAGGGAAGTCAAATTCAGACATGGCGGTATACAGGCAACTCCTTTCTGCGCTGTCAAAAGCGGCTTTAAAATCGGCAAAGAAGTGGTGTGTATTGATTCTTTTATCATGGGTCTTCTCCAGGATTTGGCGTATCGTGAAAATCTGGTCGATGGTAGACCTACCAGGTCTAAAGCCACACTGATAAGGTCCAATCAGTTTGTCCACGATAAGCTTCAGTCTTTCACACAATACGCTAGAAAGAACCTTATATGCGATATTAAGAAGACTGATTCCGCGGTAGTTGGTGGGGTTAGCGGGATCGCCTTTCTTGTGGATTGGGCAGAGCACACTTAAATTCCAATCTAGAAGCATGCACTCGTCTGACCATATTCTGCATAAGAGCTGATGCATGCTTTTTACCAGCTCTTCGCCTCCGTGTTTGAACAGCTCGGCGGGTAGTCCGTCTTTTCCAGGCGCTTTGTTGTTTTTGAACCAGGATATAGCTATCCTCACTTCTTCATAGTCAGGTGGTGGGACAACCTTTCCATCGTCAGGGATTGGGGTATCGGGTTTAACGTCTCCCTCGCAGTTTAGCAGTGAGGAGAAGTGCTCCCTCCATAATTTAAGTACGCTCTGTACGTCGGTTACCAGGTCGCCATTATTGTCCTTAGAGGAACTTGCCCCGGTCTCTAAACCTTCCGTCATCCGCCGGATCTTTTCATAGAATTTTCGGGCATCGTTCCTATCAGCCATCATCTCAAGCTCCTCACACTCACGCCTTTCGGCCTCACGTTTCTTTTTTCTGAAAAGGCGTCTCTCTTCCTTCTTCGCCTCACGATAGCGTTGCAATACACTGCGGGTTGCGCCCGTTCGCAACGTCTCCCTGTATGCAGCGTCCTTTCTGTCCGAGGCTGTGGTGCATTCCTCATCGTACCAGTTGTTCTTGCAGGCTCGCCGAAACCCTATAGTGGCTTCAGCGGCGGTACGTAATGAGTGAGAGATATGCTTCCATTGCTCGGTTACATCGTTAGGTCGAGGATTGCTCTCCGATAGCAGGTGTGAGGGTCGAGTGGAGAAATTATCAGCTGTCTGTGTCACTCGCAGCTTCTCGACGTCAAACTTTCCTTCCGTTACTGTGCGTACTTTCTTCGCTGCAGGCGTGTGCGTATCTTGGCTGCAACAAGATAATGGTCCGAGTCGATATTGGGACCGCGTAGGGTACGCACGTCTAGAACGGTGGAGCTGTGTCTGCCGTCGATCAAGACATGATCAATCTGGATTCTTGTTCTTTGATCAGGGACAGCCAGGTGGCTTGGTGTATTCGCTTATGCTGGAACCTGGTACTACTGATGACCATATTGCGGGAAGCGGCGAAGTCAATCAACCTAGTGCCGACTGAATTTTCCAACTGTAGGACCAAAGACTCCTTCCTTGCCCACCTTGGCCGAGTCGCCGAGCACGATTTTGATATCATGCAGGGGGCAGCGATCATAGGCTTGTTCAAGTCTATCGTAGAAGGAGTCCTTCTCTGCGTCGTCCGTCTCCTCAGTCGGCGCATAGGCGCAGATAAATGTTATGTTGAAAAACCTCGCCTTGATGCGGATCGCAGCGAGACGCTCGTCCACAGGAGTGAACGCTAGTACTTGGCGGCGAAGTCTCTTTCCCACCACAAATCCTACACCACGCGCTTTGCCGCGTGGCTGGCCACTGTAGTATACGTCACAAGGACCGATGGTCCTCTTTCCTTGCCCCGTCCATCGCATTTCCTGCAGGGCGGTGATGTCAGCCTTTGCGTTCGCGAGCACATCAACAAGTCGGGCAGCGGTACCTTCCCTGGAAAGGGTCCGGACATTCCAGGTACATGCCTTAATATCCTTCTCATTGTCTTTAATTCGTTTTGCCGGGTCGTCAACATTAAAGGGGGTTCTCATCCGAGGGTTTTGCGATTTTTTCATTGGACTAGATTTTTTACGTGGCGGGTCCCAAACCCAGCGCACAACCCGTTTCGGTAACGCATGTCAAAAAAAGCAAGAATTCAGCAATTTAAAAAGCAGTAGGGTACTTTTCCTATAACTACAAACGACAAAATTGTTTGATTGATTTTTTTTTGTAGTTTTTATCGTTACTCCGAAAATAATAAATATTGTGCGGAAATTTAAATCGTTTGTAGTTTTTTTTTTTATCGGAGGGTTAATCGTGATGGTTGGTCCGCAATTTTTCGGTGTACCTACATGGCCGAACATGACGTTCCCATAGCGTGGAAAAATGTTTCTTCAAGTCCTTATCATCACCGTTTGCTTGGATGAACGTTGACAGTAGTTTGCGCATTTCCTCTACCGTTCCCGAATATTCCACTCCGAATTCGGCGCAGTATGTCACCAGATCCTCGCGGTTGAGATAGTATACCCATGATACCTTAACCATCTTGATGCTGATCCTTGTATCTTGTATCGTTGATTTTTTATGTGTATTTAATATAACCCAGCAGATTCTTAATCTTCCTGTGTTTCTGTTGTATTTCACCTTACTATGACTCTGATGATCCTCATATGTATGTCAATGGGTGTTTTAATCATTTACAATGACCTCGTTGTTCGACTAAATGTTCGGTGATGTTTCCTGTGTGTTGACTTAATATCCCTTGGTTAAGGGCTGGTTTCCTCGAATAGCGGTGCCGCTATCTAGCTACCGCTATATGCTCACCGCTTCAATCAACGTCACCAGCAACACCGCTTTTATGTAAACTCTAAGAACTGAAGCGGTGGACTTTGTTGATATTAAACCGTTGATTTAGCTTATTGATTGATGTTTTTTTGGTTTTATTTTACGACTTTTTGAATTTTTAAAACATAAACAAGAAATAAACTGGCGTTTCGTAAATCAAGTTGAAATATTTGATAGATTTCTCACCGTTATGACAATGACGGTGGGAAAAAACGTTGACGAAAAATTGCCACCGTCATGCCGGCCGCTATGCTTGAATGCTTGCCGCTATATTACATTACGGTGAACTTCACCGTCTTCTTAGTTTACACCCAATTACTTTTACATGGCAGTATTTTTGACAACGTACTTCACCGCTATATAACGAGCGCTATATAGAGTCACCGCTTTCGAGGAAACCAAGCCTTTACCATGATATCTTTGTATCGGCTTAAATTTGCTCGATTACCATAATCTCTTCGCTTCGACTTAATGTTTGGGTATGCAGAACATAATTTTTCATTCATTCAGGTATGATCTAAATTTTTTTGTTGACCTAATCCCAATTCCAAAATAAAACTCTGTCCCGAAAGGGTTAAACTAGCGTGATAGAAGTAGTAGACACCCAAAAAAGGTGTTATAATCCAAACACTGATATTATCATTTTATAGCTAACTAGGCACTCTTATCAACCACAGGCGCATTTTTGAAAAAAATAATATAAATTTTGCGCTGAAGGTCATAATTTTCAAGCGATTTGAATTTTTTTTGTGGATAATGAAATACTTTGAGATATTTGTTTGTTTATATAAAATGTCAAAATTTTATTATGGTTAAGGCTGCTTTACACGGGCTTATTTCCTATTCGATTTTTTGACGTTCGACCGAGTTAACCACCAAATACAGGTTTTCGATCGGTCGAATAGCTAATTACACGGTGGAATGATAAAAAATTGACCAGGGAATCGACTCGTATAAATCAGCGTTTACGCTTAAACTAAAATACAGTAGATTTAAAAAAAAAAATAATAAAAATACTTGAACCAATCTTCAACTGAATTTTCAGAAAAGTTTTTAGAATGCAGTTTTATTGCCCATACAAGCTAAAAGTACCTAGAAACTTACCTTGATTTCAAGGAAATTTTTCTGCAGCGAGAAAGGACTTAAACTTGAAATATACAATGTTTTTATTTTAATTTTTATTTTTTTTGCATGTTTTTATTTTAATTTAAATTTATTTTTGCAGTTATATTTTGTTTTTCGTATATAAATACTAATACTTTGAACTAGTTTTTATAACATAATATTTTATAAGCGGCTGAAAGAAAATCATTTTCTAAACATTTTCACCAAAAAATTTTAATATAAGCAAACAAAAACTCAAAAAATCGGTCCATCTACGTTTTTTCTATATCTCAAAATCTTTCAGTATAAAAAAAATTTCAAGCTGTTTAAAAATTACGACCTGCAGTATAAACTTTTTTTTAAATTACCTCACCGTGTGAATATAGTTGAGCCTATTAAAAGCAAATTGCTAAAGAAATGCACGCATATTCAGAACATTTTTGGTTTGTTTTCTATTACCGCCGGTTTCTATTACATTACGAGAGTTGCCTAGCCTCTCTGGCGCGACGACAAAGATCTTCCCCCTCCCAATCCAGGGTGTTATGCGATACCGGGAGGCAAATCGTGGCTGTTGTCGAACGGAGCCTCTCTGATACCAGGACGCCTCAGAGAGTAATCATGATCTTACCGCGGCACGGGACTCTGCCGTGGCAGACGACACACTTCCCCTACTCTTCTCTTGATCCTAAGCTGAACAATAAAACAAATTTAAAACAACAAACAATAACTTCGTTCACTCCTCAGCAGAGGAGAGCTATGATGGAGCTAGCGAAAAAACAATGTCGGAGGACAGCCTCCACTCCAAAATTATCCGGGGGACCCACAGCGATGGCATTTGCGAGTCGGTCAACCAACTTTCTATCAAGTAAGAATGAATTGATGGGAGCTAGCATCAGTGCGGTTATCTACGCAGCTAAGCGAACAACGGCAGATGCTAAACTTCCATCAATCGTGAATATAAAAACTAATCTCTTAACATCTGGGGCAGCGGTCTCACGACCTGGCCTTGGAAATCAAAAGGAGAAAGAAGCTGGAACTGAGTTTTCAGCAAAGGGAGCGACCGCGATGGCAACTACGGTTCCGGACTCCCAGGAGACATCTTCCCTCCGCTCTGCGTACTTAGAAAAACGATTGGCCGCAGGGATCCTTAAGAAATATGAGGGAGTTCCGCAGAAAACGCTGTCGCCGAGTTCCAGGAAGTCGGTGGAGTTAGCGCAATCTCTGATGCCGGATTTTCAAAGCACTTATGTGCCAAAGAGGGTAAACAGAAACCTTCGCAAACGCCAGAGATCGTACGTGGTTTTAAAACCTCATCCAAAGCAGCATCAAAACACCCCCGGGGTGGGCAAACCAAGCTTTGCTGAAGTAACCAAGGACAGAATCCCTATAGGCATTCTTGACCGAGGCAACGACCGTGGCAACGACCGTTTTTCCATTCCCAAGGACCAGTGGCAGCACGTCCGGAACGCATTCGAAAATGCTGTTATTGACGTTTTTTTGGAGTCTCCAGGTGGTACGGCGATGGTCACGGATGCGGGTTGGCACCAAGGACAGATTAAAATAGAGAGAGAGAATTCTCACGATGCTGCGGATAATGAATCCGTCCCTCCCGACGCAGGACTGGAGTGTCCATCTGGTCGGGGATGCGATAGGGCCTGATAGACAAGTGGTCTTCACCATGAATAAGGAGACACTCGAGCCCCGTAAAAAGTGTAATGGACTAGTTCATTACAGTGTAGGCCAGATTCGACGTATACCGTGGCAAAGCACAGCTCGGTCATCGCGGCTCAACCGGGGGACTCGGAAATCGGAGTTCGACGCGGAAAGCATGTTACCTGCCACATCATCTGGCGAAGGTGCTGTGAACAATTCGGAGATGGAAGACAGCCTGCAGGACGGGGAAGGCCTCGACCTCACGGTGGTAACAGCCAATCCTGAGCGCAGCACGGCTCCCGTTACGCCAAATCGCGCAGCTGGTCTGAACAACTCGTCGTTGAAAGAGAGCCTCTGGTACGGGGTAGACCTCGACGATATGGGGACGGCAGGGAAGTTTGAGCGCTCTCATGTTAGTGGTGCTTCAAACAAATCTGAACAAATCTAAGTAGCCTCGGCTGCTTTAAGTAGTCGTCCTTCTAAAGGCGACGTGGATGTGGTTCACATCCAAGAACCCTGGGTCAACAGCTCGAGGATATGCGGATTCAGGACTAAGGGCTTCAAGCTCATTCCGTCCAGCGAGGAGGGCAAGGTCAGAACCTGTATTTTGGTCAAGTGCGAGATGAACTATTTTCTCCTACCTAACTATACCAGCGGTGACATTATCGCTGTCAGTTTAACGGTCGGCAGCACCTGCCTGGCGGTGGCGTCGGTCTATATGCCCTACGATGCCGAAGAACCTCCACCACAAAGGGAGGTGAGAGATCTGGTGTCAAACTTCTGCACGGGCCATCTTATTATTGGAGCGGACACTAATGCTCATCACGTCCAATGGGGAAGCTCCGGTATCAATGCCAGGGGCGGGTCTCTACTTGATTACCTATTAAAAACTAACCTGGTAGTTTGTAACGTGGGAAGTGAGCCTACTTTTATCACTAAAACCCGTAGGGAGGTCATAGATATAATTTTTTGTAGTGAAGGCGCTTAATGAGTGGTTTATAAAACGACGTGTTCTTGAAGAACATTCATTCTAGTTTTAGACCTTAATGTAGAAAACCAATTATGAAGCGCAATCCACGCAACACCAATTGGCAGATACACAATGAAAAATTAGCCAGAGACATACCAGTACTACCCCCACAAGCTCCCTCATCAGTTGAGGAGGTGGTGGATCTGGTAACGACATACACTGCTCTCAAATGCCCTTGAACAAGATTGTCCGGTGCCAAACTCACACATAGGCCACCGGTGGACCTACGACCTGGACTTGCTCCGCAAAACCCGCAGGACACAATTTAATAAGGCTAAAAGCCTCGACACGGAGCCTCAATGGCTCGAATATAAAATTAAACTAAGGGCCTACAAAAATCTCTGAGGCAGGCGAAGAGAGTATCGCGGCATTGGGGTCGAAAATGTCGACGATACTGCGAGACTTAGACAAGTACTCTCAAAAACTAAAACAACCTTAAGTTATTTGGAAAACCTGACGGATCCTGGACCAGCCCAGAGGGGAAACCTTAGAGCTGCTCTTGAATACGCACTTTCCAGGAAACTTGCGTGAGGAACCCTCAGCACCTGCAGCAAACCAGGCTGTAAACATACCCATCACGGAGGAAAGGGTAAGGTGGGCAGTTAAAAGCTTTGAACCGTTCAAGGCTATCGGGCCAGACGGGATTATTCCCGCACAATTCATAAACACGTTGGAGAAGCTCCATGGTAGTGTTTATCCCTAAGGCGGGGAAGGCGTCTCAATACGAGCCTGAAGACTACAGGCCGACCGTCTCTCGTCCTTTGTACTCAAAACCCTCGAGAGGATAATAAACGACTACTTCTCCACCACTATTGATAGCAACCTTATCTCTAGCTAGCAACATGCATACACCAGAGGTAAATCTACGGAAACTGCGCTTCACAGCCTAGTTTCTTTCATTGAGAAATCGCTGAATGTAAAGGATTACTGTCTCGTGGCCTTCCTATACATTGAAAGAGCGAACTTGCGAGGCAGGGCATAAAGAGCGCTTAGGTATGCCGTTTGCCACATGCAAGCTTATGCTGAAAGAGTACATACTCCGCCAGGCTAACGGAAGATGGTTGAAATCTCTAGGGTGCCCGACATCCAAACAAACCTGGCCGAAATGTGATCATAAAAGACATAGACACATTTATGAGCGTTTCTTTTTCAAGTGATCCAAATTTCAACCGCCATGCTACGGATTTTGTTCAAATTCGGCTTACACTTAGGGACTATAAATTGATTTGACACGTATTTTTTGTTTTGCCATTTTTTCGATATTCTTCGGAAATATGATCTGTCAAAGTTTGGAATTTTTCTTAAACTAATGAAAACATGTACCTACTCAATCTATCATATCTCGGCTTGTACTAATACTACAAATTTCAACTTGAGCTCATTTGAAAGCTAATGAGTCAGGCTTTGCGTTTCTTAGTAATTTTTTTGCATCTGGCAATTTTTTTAATTTTATTATAATAATTGCATTTTTAACATTGCAACTGCACAGTGTTACCCACAACATATTTAGTTCTAAATAACAGCATTCGACTGCTTATTAAATTCTCTACAAAATCAATATATTTAAAAAATGGGGTCTACATACGGACTTTTACTAAAATACATATTGTACCTAGTTTTCATTAGTTTAAGAAAAATTCCAAACTTTGATAGATCATATCTCAGAAGAAAATCGTACAAATGGCAAAACAAAAAATACGTGTCAAATCAATTTATAGTCCCTACGTGTAAACCCAATTTGAACAAAATCCGTGATATGACGGTTGATTTTTTACAAAATTCGGATCACTTGAAAAAGAAAAGCTCTTATGCCCTAAGGAGAAGAGAAATCTCCATATTAATAGGTGTATTAACTGGGCATTGCCTGATTGGTAGGCACGCAGAAAGATTAGGTGTGCTCTACCGACGATGCTGTAGGAGTTGCAAAGATGATCAGGAGAAGGAAACGGTGGAGCACCTTATCTATAATTGGCTTTAGGTGGCGCGAGAATGCGATTTTTGGGAGTTCCCTTCCTGGCTAGCCTACGCCAGGTCACGGAGCTGGATAAATTGGACTTGATGGCCTTCATCAAGTCATCTAAATGGTTCGAGGAGGAGTAACGGTGTCGGTTTAGGAGCGTCAGGCCATGGATTCTGCTATGTGGAGAATCCCGATAATACGGGGATTTTCCATATGGCAGGGTCCTGAAATTGACTTTCCTAGTGTTGGTGGTATCACAACGGGCTGTGGCACCTTGTGCCGCGGTTAGATAAAATAAACTAAACGCTGATGTATAGCGTAAGAATATTGATTGTATATTGAAAAATACTTTCTCTTTTATACATTATTGAGTTTACACATATACAGAATTACAATAATACTTATAAACTGAAAAGTATTTACATGCAAAGTCAGCATATTACTTCATTGATTCACACTGACAAACTGACGCTGTCGATCAGTCATGCTGGTCGATACGTGTGTTGGGCAATGTGGCGGCTTGAGTAATCACGTTGACAATTGTAAACAGATATGTTATGTTGAACTCCCAATGGGTTCAACATAATTTATTTGGGTCGCTAAAATGTATTGAGTAATGCATTAAAGGTTTTATACTGCTTTAAGTCTATTCTTATGAATTATAATTTCCTTATTTTTATTGTTTTCATTACTTTTTCCTATTCTATGTGGTATTAAAGTAAAATTGTTATTTTTATCAATGTTTTTAACCTTAAAGTGTCCTTTATATTTATTATCTAACTTATGGGAGGCCTCTTCTCTAACTAACACTAAATCTCCTATGTTTACTGTAGCTACTTTTATCATAACATGATTTTTGTTTTTCTTTAGCCTCTTGGTTTAGTTTCCTAGGCATTGTATTGTAACAATACGCGAAATACCTGAGGTATTCATCCCAATCATCTTTGTCACTGGATATGTTTGAACGTACATATTCATTGAAAGTCCTGTGACAGCGTTCTATGGTACCCAAAGTTTGATGATGATACGGCGTTGAAGTTTTATGGTCAGTTTTCAACAATTTACACAGTTCTTCGAATAAGTTATTTTTATACTCTGTGCCCATGCATAGAGCCAAAGGTACCTAATAAAATAGAACAAAAATGATAAGATATCTGTATAGTTTTACTTCAAAAAGATGTGCTTCACACTATTGTAGAGAGACAATCCTTTTAATGTTTTCAAAGGGAAATCACATATTATTAAGAAGATTTTCTTTTTAATATTTCAAATAAAAAATAAAATGATTTTGCCTTCACCGAGAATCGAGCTTACAATTTTCCGAATGATAAACCCAGCTGTTTACCATCAGGCAATCGCTTGTTTTTGCTTGATAGCGCCTAATTACTGATATCTGTATAGTTATTAATATTTTCAAAGGGAAATCTCATATAATTGAGAAGATTTTCTTTTTAACGTTTCAAATTCGGAAAAAAAGAGAGAGAATCGAACTTACAATTTTTGGAATGCTAAACCCAGCTGCTAACTATCCGGCCATCGTGTAATAATGCTTGCCATCGTCTATTTACAGCTTTGTACTAAATGTATAGTTTTTTTAATAAGAATTTGTTTCCATTTACCGACTTCGGTAATGGTCCGACTGTATCGATTTGTACAATATCGAATATCTTCGGAGGTCTTTCCGTTATTGTCATAGTATTCGCATATTTGTTTCCATTTACCGACTTCGGTAATGGTCCGACTGTATCGATTTGTACAATATCGAATATCTTCGGAGGTCTTTCCGTTATTGTCATTGGTTCCTTGATATGCTTATCTATATATTAATATGCTAACACTCTCCGCATACAAACTTTCGTAACCCAATTTCGTATAGTATTTGTGGATAGATCCCTATAAAAGTTATATTGGAAACTTAGAATGGACTAATCTGCTGTCTCATCAAAAAAAAAAATTTTAAATTATTCTTAGTTTATTTATTATTAAACAAAAAAGAGGTCTCCAAACTCTCCAGCTATTTTGTTATCTCCACATTCTGTTATACCCGAACTATACATCACTATTCAGCACTCTTATAAAACTCCCAAAGCCACACCCATCCGCCCATTCTCTTATACACACACGTACATATCTATGCAATGATCCAGCAGCTGCCACTTGCTTTTATTTTTGTGCCAAAAAAACAACAAAATGTACCAAATCATATCATCTTCGGCATCTAAACACCATTTGTAAGCTAAGAAATCCAGCTTCACTTCTGGCTTTATATATTTAACTTTTTGCCTATTGGTAAATTTTATTTTTTTAACGATATGATTTTGTAAGAAAATTCCACAATGTTAAGATAGAAATTTAAATATCGTACGGACTTTAACTAAAGAACAGTTTTACATGACACTAATGCTGATTTCGTTGAACATGTTTACACCATTGCACAGAATACTGTAAAAGTGTGAAACTGCTATATCGATTGCCCGTTTTCTACGCTATGTGCATGAATAGTTAGGTTTCGCTTATCAACCATATTTAATTCTTATTGCAAAATCCAATTTTTTTTCACCAAATTTATCTGTCAAATAAAATTTTCGTCAGCTGATTTTTAGTGCAACCAACTTCCCTGTCAAAGCTTCAGAGGGTAAAAAGTGTGAGTTTTTTAGGAAACGAAAACATATTCTGTTTGACGTTTTACCTCCATTTTGCAAACGAAAACGGGAAATTGAAGAGTGTAAAAAATGCGCATTTTTTGATGAAACCAAATCACCATAACTCTACTTTTTTTTACGAAAAACCCATTTTTACTTTGATTATTTGATGTTCTAAGCTTTTCTCGATTTCTTTAAATTTTAATTTACTATTGAAATTTTTAGAGGGTTAAATATTGGAAAAGTTATTTTCGAAATAAAAAAAATAAAGAAAATATATTTTTCCTACAGTTGAAGATTGCCCAGAAAAATATATTGTCTCATTTAAAGCAAAGCTGTAATTAGACGCTGGCAAGTATAAGTATAATAGACAGAACTCTGATTTTTTTTTTCAATTTTCCTTGCTTAAAAAATAAAATAAAAACGAAAAATTAAAAAAAAAAACTCTTTTCAATGTTTGCCTTTACCGAGAATCGAAGTCAGGTGTCCTGCAGTTAGTATACATTTATACCCATTCTGATATAAAAAGGGTACAATCAGTCTCTTCATAGGACATGCTCGAACAAATGTGACCAATTTATTCCATTTTTAGAGAAATAAAATGTTGGAAAAGTATATCTTCTAAGCAGAAAATGTATTTTTAATACAAAAAAGTGAAGTTAGTTATATAGAATTAAAAATTTTGATCCCAACACCATAATTGTATTTTTCAAAAAATAGCTTTAAAAAAAATTTGTTTAAAAGAAAAATATTAAAGTTCATGAATACGAATGTAAAGCAGGAGTTATTAGCTTTCAAATGTTATTAAAAAAATCTGTAGCACTTCTACAAGCCGAAACATAATAATTTCAGTTGGTGCATGTTTTCATCATCATCATTTATTGGCGCTTAACCGCCTAAGCGATTTTGGCCGTTGCATATCAAAGCACGCCAGTCATTCCTCTTTAGCGATAACGGACGCCAATTGGAAACCCCAAGGGAGTTCAAGTCATCCTCCACCTGTTGTTTCCATCTCAGTCGAGGCCTCCCCCTTCCTCTGCTGCCGAATTCAGGCGACGATAGGAAAACCTTCTGTGCTGGAGCTTCTTTGTCCATTCGCATAACATGGCCCAGCCAGCGGAGTCTTTGGGCTTTAATTTGCTGGACTATGGTCAAATCTGCGTAGAGCTCGTACAGCTCATCGTTAAATTTCCTTCGATACTTGCCGTTGGCATCACGGGAAGGGCCATAAATCTTCCGGAGAACTTTTCTCTCAAATACTCCAAGGGCCATCTCATCTTCTCTTGACATTGTCCAAGAATCTGAGCCATACATCAGGACAGGTATGATGAGAGACTTATAGAGCGTGATCTTTGTTCTTCGAGAGAGGACTTTACTTCTCAATTGCCTACTCAGTCCAAAGTAGCACTTGTTGGCAAGAGTGATTCTCCGCTGGATTTCTAGACTGATATTATTTTCGGTGTTAATACTGGTTCCCAAATAGACGAAGTCCCTCACAGTATCAAATTTGTAACTATCAACAGTGACATGGCTGCCAAGGCGCAGGTGCGCCGATTCTTTCTTTGATGACAGCAAATACTTCGTCTTGTCCTCGTTCACGGCAAGACCCACTTTTTTCGCTTCCTTATCCAGTCCAGAGAAGGCAGCGCTTACGGCGCGGTTGTTAAGGCCAATGATATCAATATCATCGGCATACGCCAGCAATTGCACGCTCTTGTAAAAGATTGTACCATTGCGGTTTAGCTCTGCTGCTCGAATTATCTTCTCCAGCATCAGATTGAAGAAATCGCACGAAAGGGAGTCGCCCTGTCTGCAGCCTCGTTTGGTTTCAAATGGCTCAGAGAGGTCCTTCCCGATTCTGACGGAGCTGTTGGTATTGCTCAACGTCATTTGACAAAGCCGTATAAGCTTTGCAGGGAAGTCAAATTCAGACATGGCGGCATACAGGCAACTCCTTTTTGCGCTGTCAAAAGCGGCTTTGAAATCGACAAAGAGATGGTGTGTGTCGATTCTTTTATCATGGGTCTTCTCCAGGATTTGGCGTATAGTGAAAATCTGGTCGATGGTAGACTTACCAGGTCTAAAGCCACACTGATAAGGTCCAATCAGTTTGTCTACGATGGGCTTCAGTCTTTCACACAACACGCTAGAAAGAACCTTATATGCAATATTAAGAAGACTAATTCCGCGGTAGTTGGTGCGGTTAGCGGGATCGCCTTTCTTGTGGATTGGGCAAAGCACACTTAAATTCCAATCCGGAGGCATGCATTCGTCTGACCATATTCTGCATAAGAGCTGATGCATGCTTTTTACCAGCTCTTCGCCTCCGTGTTTGAACAGCTCGGCGGGTAGTTCGTCTTTTCCAGGCGCTTTGTTGTTTTTGAGCCGGGATATCGCTATCCTCACTTCATCATAGTCAGGTGGTGGGACGACTTTTCCATCGTCAGGGATTGGGGTATCGGGTTCGACGTCTCCCTCGCAATTTAGCAGTGAGGAGAAGTGCTCCCTCCATA
This sequence comes from Campiglossa producta, assembly GCA_964058755.1. Classification (NCBI taxonomy): domain Eukaryota; kingdom Metazoa; phylum Arthropoda; class Insecta; order Diptera; family Tephritidae; genus Campiglossa; species Campiglossa producta. The sequence goes on from CAXKVI010000001.1 coordinate 93,271,226, forward strand.
ATTTAAGTACACTTTGTACGTCGGTTACCAGGTCGCCATTATTGTCCTTACAGGAGCTTGCCCCGGTCTTAAAACCTTCCGTCATCCGCCGGATCTTTTCATAGAATTTTCGGGCATCATTCCTGTCAGCCAGCATCTCAAGCTCCTCACACTCACGCCTTTCGGCCTCACTTTTCTTTTTTCTGAAAAGGCGTCTCTCTTCCTTCTTTGCCTCACGATATTGTTGCCATACACTGCGGGTTGCGCCCGTTCGCAACGTCTCCTTGTAGGCAGCGTCCTTTTTTTTCGAGGCAGTTTTGCATTCCTCATCGTACCAGTTGTTCTTGCGGGCTCGCTGGAACCCTATAGTGGCCTCAGCGGCGGTACGCAATGAGTGAGAGATATGCTTCCATTGCTCGGTTACATCGTTAGGTCGAGGATTGCCCTCTGCTAGCAGGTGTGAGAGTCGAGTGGAGAAATTATCAGCTGTCTGTGTCACGCGCAACTTCTCGACGTCAAACTTTCCTTCCGTTACTGTGCGCACTTTCTTCGTTGCACAGAGGCGTGTGCGTATCTTGGCTGCGACAAGATAATGGTCAGAGTCAATATTGGGACCACGCAGTGTACGCACGTCCAGTACGGTGGAGCTATGTCTGCCGTCAATCAAGACATGATCAATCTGGTTTCTAGTTCTTTGATCAGGGGACAGCCAGGTGGCTTGGTGTATTCGCTTATGCTGGAACCTGGTACTACTTATGACCATATTTCGGGAAGCGGCGAAGTCAATCAACCTAGTGCCGTTGGGGGATGTTATATCGTGGAGACTGAATTTTCCAACTGTAGGACCAAAGACTCCTTCCTTGCCCACCTTGGCATTAAAGTCGCCGAGCACGATTTTGATATCATGCTGGGGGCAGCGATCATAAGTCTGTTCAAGTTTATCGTAGAAGGCGTCCTTCTCTGCGTCGTCCGTCTCCTCAGTCGGCGCATAGGCGCAGATAAATGTTATGTTGAAAAACCTCGCCTTGATGCGGATCGCAGCGAGACGCTCGTCCACAGGAGTGAACGCTAATACTTGGCGGCGAAGTCTCTTTCCCACCAAAATGTTTTAATCACCTTAGGAAAAATTGCAGTATCTATATATTAATAGGCTAACACTCTCCCCATACAAACTTTCGTAACCCAATTTCGTGTAGTATTTATGGATAGATCCCTATAAAAGTTATATTGGAAAATTTGGTTAGGTTAGGTTCAAGTGGCTGCCGCAGAGGCACACTTAGGCCAGTTTTGAAAGGCCCGTTGTGATACCACCAACACAAGGAAAGTCAGTCCAGGGACCCAGCCATATGGAAAATCCTTGAGTTGCTGGGATTTTCCACATAGCAGAATCCCGGAACTGACACTCCTAAATCGACACCGTTACTCCTCCTCGAACCACTTAGATGACTTTATGAAAGCCATCAAGTACTTTATGTCCAGTTCCGCGATCTGGCTTAGGATATCCAGGAGGGGAACACCCAAAAAGCGGGTTATCGCGCCGCTTAAAGCCGGACAGTTGCAGATGAGGTGTCGATGGTTTCCTCCTTCTCATCGTCTTTGCAACTCCTGCTGCATCGTCGGTAGGGCACACCTAGCCTTTCTGCATTCCTACCAATGAGGCAGTGACCGGTTAATACCCCTATCAATATGGAGATTTCCCTCCTAGTTGGGGCATAAATGCGTCTAGGCCTTTAAATATCCCATTTTGGCCAGGATGCCATCCGGCACCCTGGAGATTGCAGCCATCTTTCGTTGGCTTGACGGAGTGTGTGCTCCTTCAGGATTAGTTTGCATGTGGCAAACGGCATACATGGCAAGCTGGTCTGCCTTACAGTTTCCCTCAATGTCCCTATGTCCCGGGACCCATATGAGGTTTACGCGGTTTTGTTGGGCCATCTCCTGAAGAGATCGACGACAGCTGAGCGTCAGTTCAGAGTTGAACGTGTATGAGCCAAGGGATTTGATGACCGCTTGGCTATCGTTGAAAATAGCGATATCTTCTCCGATAACACGTTTGCTTAACCAGGCCGCGGCGTCGAGGATTGCCGAGACTTCGGCCTGGAAGACGCTAAAATGATCAGGTAACCTGAAGGAGAGCTCAAGGTCCAAATCCCTTGAATAAACCCCTCCTCCAACTCTGCCGTCCAACTTCGAGCCGTCGGTGTATATGGAAGTGCCACTATTTGTTTCGGGACACCAATCCGTCCTCTCCCAGTCTTCTCTGCTGGGAATGTTTATTTTGAAACAGCTATCACCGACTGTAGTGGTCGCACAACGATCTGTGCTTAGAGGGAGAAAGCTGTAAGATTCCAGAATACTGTAGTGTCCAATAGTACCCGCCCCCCAACTGGAGGTTTCCCTTAGGCGCAGAGCTGATGTCGTCGCTGACCGAAACCCTTCCAGATCAAGTGGCAAAATGCCCAGAATGACCTGGAGGGCTTCGTTGGGCATTGTCCTTAGCGCACCGCTTATACAGATCATATTGGATCTATGGACTTTCCGCAACAGATTCAGGTATGTTGCCCTGCTCAGCGCAGGCAACCATACGACGACTCCATACAGCATGATTGGGCGAGCCCCCATTTTTTGCCAATGGCTATTTTGCATGTGTAAAGAGCGATGCAAGCTTTCTTCTGGCGCTGAAGAACATTCTCCTTCCAATTCAATTTCCTGTCCAGAACTATGCCTAGAAACTTGGCCTTATCCGACAAGCCCATGCGCGTGAAATCTAGTTCTGTAGCCCGTTTCTGTATCCTTGCGATACGAATTATATCGCAAAATGCAACCCTGATTCATGGTTATCGCAAGGTAGTGTTTCTGTATGAGTGGTGAGTATGTATTTTGGATATTTCTTGCGTTATTCATATCAATAGCTCCGAAGGCCGTAATATTATACGTTAAAACGAAAATGAGTGAAGTTCGTTGGTAACTAATTTAGATTTTTTGTTTTCTAATTAATTTTTTATTTTATAGAAAAAAGCAGGAGTGAAAAAGTTACAAAAAAACCAAAAAGTAAAACTTTTGGAGCTAATGAAGGCCAAAAAGGTATTTGTTTCCTTTAGGGGTCAACTGCTAATAAATTACCCAAAATTATGTGAGATAGCTCAAAAGACGGGGTTTGGCCTCAGGATCACGAATCCGGAAGCGCTCTTTTAATATTTTGTTTTTGTGAAAAGTTATCGTCAAAAAACCGAAAAATGGGTAATTGTCTAGTTTAGCTGTCAACTGCTAATAAAATAGTTTAAATTATGAAAGAGGGCTCAAAAGACAAGGTTTGGCTTCAGGATCAAGAATCCGGAAACGATTTTTAATTTTTTGTTTCACTGAAAAGTTAAGTTATTATAGATAACCCTGGGCTACGCCATCTTAAGTTCGGGTGGTTGCCTGAACCGTGGCAACGTGCCACGGTACGCATTCTCTCGCACGTTTTTAGGTACAGCCCAAAAAATTACAACAACCACAAGAAAACTTGCAACTTTGTTTGCAAATATCTCTTCAGAGAAGCAAAATATTAAAAAAAGCGCTTCCGCATTCGTGATCCTGCGGCCAAACCCCGTCTTTTGAGCCTGCTTCCATAATTTTAGCTAATTATTTAGCAGTTGACAGCTAAAGTAGACAATTACCTTAATTATTAACAATTTGGAAATTCACTGCACTTTGTTTGTTATTATACTTTTTTTGCTATTAATGATAGATGCTATGTTCCATTTCGTTTATTCCATCGATATGATAAAAACTCACCACTATTTTATCACAAGGTGAATTGAGTGTGTTAGCGATAGCAAATCGATCGTTATTATAACGAAAGGTTATAGAAACGGGCTACTGGTAGGCTTAGTGGCGGTATTTTGTACCGGTTGGTGAAGAGGACAAGTTCCACTTTCCCCGGGTTGATACTAAGTCCGCAGCAAGAGGACCACGTCGAAACTTCTCGCAGTGCTACTTGCATCAGGTCACACAGAGTTTGTGGGAACTTGCCTCTGAATGCAATGATATGCCACTATCTTCCCGCCCCCCCACCTTGTGTCTCGTAGCAGCGAGTTTACGGTGAGGTTCCATAGGAGCGGGGAGAGAACACCACCCTGAGGCGTTCCTCTTGTGACATAGCGTGAAAGATCAACTGTTCCCAGTGAAGAAACTATTTTCCTTCCCTTTAGTAGTTGATCAATTAGTCCAATAAGAGACCTATTTATGCCCAGGTTTGTTAAAGCAGTGTTAATAGCCTCCGGCCTTATATTGTTGAAAGCCCCTTCGATGTCCAGAAAGGCCACGAGACAGTAATCCTTTTCATACAGCGATTTTTCAATAACAGAAACTAGGCTGTGAAGCGCAGTTTCTGTAGATTTCCCTTTGGTGTATGCATGCTGATAGCTGCAGATCAGGTTGCTATCAATAGTAGAGGAGAGGTAGTAATTTATTATCCTCTCGAAGGTTTTGAGCACAAAGGATGAGAGACTGGTCGGCCTATAGTCCTTGGGCTCGTAATGAGACGCCTTCCCCGCCTTAGGAATAAACACTACCGTGGCACTTCTCCAGGAGCACGGAATGTAGCTAAGAGCCAGGCAGGCTGTATAGAGAAATACCAGCCATTTGGCATGTCTCCAGCGTGCTTATGAGTTGTGCGGGAATAATCCCGTCTGGCCCGGCATCCTTGAACGGTTCGAAGCTTTTAACCGCCCACCTAACCTTTTCCTCCGTGATGGGTATGTATACAGCCAGGTTTGTTGTAGGTGGGCAAGTTCCCTGGGAAGTGCGTATTCAAGAGCAGCTCTAGGATTTCTCTCTCCGTGCTGGTCCAGGATCCGTCAGGTTTGCGCAAATAGCTTATGGCTGTTTGAGTTTTTGAGAGCACTCGTCTAAGTCTCGCTGTATCGTCGACATTTTCGACCCCAGTGCAGAAATTTCTCCACGATACTCTCTTCGCCTGCCTCAGAGCTTTTTTTGTAGGCCCTGAGTTTAACTTTATATTCGAGCCATTGATTCTCCGTGCCAAGGCTCTTGGCCTTATTAAATTGTGTCCTACATGATTTACGGAGCGAGTCCAGGTCGTAGGACCACCAATGCGGCCTATGTTTACCGCGTGGTTTTGGCACTGGGCAAGCCTGCTCTAGGGCATTCGAGAGCGCCGTTGTAAAGGTCTTTACCAGATCCTCCAACTCTCCTACTAATGAGGGGACTTGTGGGGGCAGTGCTGGTAAGTCCCTAGATAGTATTTCATTGTGTAGCTGGCAGTTAGTGTTACGTGGAATGCGTTTCATAACCGGCTGCTCAACAGAAAAGTCTAGAACTAATTCTACGTACCGGTGGTCGGAGAATGAGTGTTCATCTGACCCACTCATAAGCGCCTTCGCTGCAAATAGTGAGATCTATGACCTCCCTACGGGTTTTAGTAATAAACGTAGGTTCGTTACCCACGTTGCAAACTACCAGGTTAGTTGTTAACAAATAGTCAAACAACGACTCTCTTCTAGCATTGATATCGGAGCTTCCCCACTGGACGTGATGAGCATTGGCGTCAGTTCCGATAATAAGATGACCCATGAAAAAATTTGCCACCAGGTCTTTTACCTCCCTCTGTGGCGGAGGTTCTTCGGCGTCGTAGGGTATATAGATCGACGCCATCGTCAGACTGGTACTGTCGACTGTTAAACTGGCAGCTGTAACGTCACCATTGGTATAGTTGGGCAAGAGAAAGGCATTCAGCTCAGACTTAACCAAAATACAGGCTCTAACCCTGCCCCCTCGCTGGCTCGGATAAGCTTAAAACCCTTAGTCCCCAAACCGCAAATCCTTGAGCTGTTGACCCAGGGTTCTTGGATGAGGACCACATCTACGTCACCTTTAGCGAGACGACTGATTAAAGCAGCCGAGGCTGCTTTAGATTTGTGCAGGTTTATCTGAATCACCACCAACATGAGAGCGTTCAGATTTCCCTGCCACCGCCGCATCGTCGAGTTCCACCTCGTCTGGAGGCTTATCTTTCAACGACGATTTCTTCAGACCACGATTTGGCGTGGCAGAGATCCTACTAACTGTGGCAGTATCGACATTGGTGCGCTCAGGACTAGCTGCTATCACTGTGACGTTGAGGTCTTCCCCGTCAAGCAGGCTGTCTCCCATCTCCGAGCTGTTCACTGCTCCTTCGCCATTTGACGTGGCAGATACCATACTTTCCGAGTCGGACATCTCTGACTCCTCTGGTGCAGCCGAAATAGCAGCGCGCTGTGCATCGCCGCGGTATACGTGGATCACGATCTGACCCATGCCGTAGTGCACTCGTCCATTGCACCGCTTAAGGGGCTCGAGTGCTTCCTTATTCAAGGTGAAGACCACTTGCCTGTCAGGCGCTACCGCATCCTCGACCAGATTAACACCCCAGTCCTGCGTCGGGAGAGACGGGTTCATGATCCTCAGCATCCTGAGAATTCTCTCAGGTTCAGCAGGGATAGTAGGAATCCACGCTATTGCCCTTGGGCGAGCCGGGATGTCCTTCCAGTTGACAACCTCGATTCTTGCCCCTTGGTAGATCTCACCCAGTCTTGCAGCTGCTGCCTTGTACAGTGCAACAGATTTTGCATCCTCGCAAGCGAATACCTTGATTCGGCCCTGGTGCCATCCCGCATCAGAACCCTTCGGCGTGGCACCCGGAGACTCATCTATAATGTCGAGAAGGGCATTACCGATAGCGTTCCGGACGTACCGCCACTGGTCCCTAGGGATGGCCCAGCTTTCGTTACCTCGGTCAATGACGCCTATGGGGATCCTATCCTTAGTCACTTCAGCAAAGCTGAGTTTACCCACTACGGGGCGTGTTGCTGCCGCTTCGGGTGAGGTTTTAAATCCACATCCAATCTCTGGCGTATGAAGGGATTTCCATTAACCTTCTTTGGCGCGTAATCGCTTTGGAAGTTCGGTAAGATAGCTTCAACCATCTCCACCGTCTTTCTAGCATTCGGTGATAGCGTCTCTTGTGAAATACCCTCGTATTTTTTCAGGATCCTCGACTGGGAGATGTCTTTTGGGGTAAATTTCGACCCGTAGTTGCCATCGCGGTCGTTCCCTTATTTGGATCTCTGGGCCAGGTCGTGAGACCACTGCCACAGACGTTAAAGTTTTGGTTTCGGTACCGGCACTTACTAGGGCTTTAGCATCAGCCGTTGTTGGCTTCACTGTGTTTGTACCGGTACTTACTTTGGGGATTGCCCCCTTGTGATCCAGAGCTAGTCGACCCGTAGTTGCCATCGCTGTCGATCTCTCGGCTGATAAAGAAATGGAGTTTGTCCTCCGACGTTGCGTTCTCGCTTGCTCCAGCATTTTCCTCCTCTGCTGTGCAGTATACATTGTTGTATCTTTAGTTTTAGGGTTTTTGTTACTATTTATCATCTTGTTCGTACGACCCCTCGCCGAGCAAGGCCAGTTTAGGGTCAAGGGAAGAGTAAGGGGAATGTGTCGTCCGTCGCGGCTGAGCCCCATACCGCGGTAAGGCCATAGTTACTCTCCGAGGCGGCCCGGTATGAGAGAGGCTCCGTTCGATTACAGCCACGATTTGCCTCCCGGCTGCAAACGTCCAATGGGCACGTGGTCGCATAACACCCTGGATTGGGAGGGGGAAGATCTTAGTCGTCGCGCCAGAGAGGCTTGGCTACTCCCGTGATATAGTACCGGCGGCGCTATGATCACAAGGGCAGCGTAGCCCTGTGGCTATCGACTTAAGCCCTCGCACCGCGGCAAGGTGTCCACCCTTCGCGAGGGTTTTTGTTGTATAGTTCGTATGAAAAAATGAATTTCAAAAATATCTTCCTTTGTTAATTTCAACAATGTGTTATTATTATTATTATTTTTTTTTCTTAATACTACATTGTACTCATGTCACCCAAATCAATTGCTGAACTTTAGCAACCGCTTGTGACCTGCAATCTTCACCAGTGCGTAGTCTGCTTCCATCTGTGTGCAGTAAATATTCCTTTTTCCATATCGGAAGTGCCATCGCTTTGTGACACTTTTGGGTCGTTTTATTTGGCCAATTTTCTCAAAACTTCGGTTGGCCTGTTCTTCCCCGTTCTCTCTCTTGGCCTCAGTCTCTTTTGCGTAGTTAGTTTTGATTTCATGTTCGTTCCTGTTGTTTTCATCGGTTGGTGGTTGTACCGGTGCCGGATTGACTGGGCATTCGGTTATGCTTAGCAGCGGATGCATGGTTGGTAACAAGTCGGGGTAAAGCGGTGGGCCGTGAAAATTTGCACTCTTTGTATGACGGCTCTATTTCGTGACCATGGCCTTGCTTCGAACGGCGGGCGCCATTCTTTGACCCTTTGTGGTGAATCTGGCGATGCTGGTTGACGCATTTCTGTGGTGGTATTGTCGTTGTCGTTATTCTGCAATGATAAGAATGGACATAGATATTTGTGGTGTTAGTGTTTGGTCGTGTCGGTCTGATGTGGCCGTCCGTCGTCGTACAGTTTCAGGTCTTGTACGTGCATGTGTGATTTTCGTTGATTGGGCTGCTCGGGATGTTTCAGCAACACGGTGTTGGATGATATGTATTTTTCCACTATATAGGGGCCGGAGAATTTCGGAGCTAATTTTTTAGCGAATTGGTTTACTGCAGACGAGAGTGGATGCTCTCGTTTCATTACCTTTTCTCCAACTTTTGGCTTCCAAAGCCTGCGGCGTAGGTTGTAGTATTTTTTCTGTGTTTCAGCGGCTTTACCCAAATCCTTCTTGATTTCTTCCCAAAGTTCGGTTATGATTCGGGAGCCTGTGGGGGGTTCTTCGTGTACCGCACATTCAGAGCGCATTTGCTGTGTTGACACAATAATTCGCCCAAAATGTATTTCTGCTGGTGATGATCGCGTCGCTTCATGGTGCGCTGTATTCATGGCGAAAGAAATTTGTGGGATTTCCTTGTCCCAGTTGCGGTGATCGGTTTTTGTGCGCTGTGCTATGATGGTCTTAATTACCCTGTTTGCTTTTTCAGTCGGGTTTTCGTGGGGTGCATATGTTGCTGTAAATTTGTGCGTTATTCGATGTTCATTGAGAAACGAGGTCAGTGATTTTCCCACGAATTGTCTACCATTGTCGCTGAGAAAGAACTTTGGGCACCCAAACCGGTATATTACTCGTTCCTGTAGAGCCTTAATAACGCTTTCAGTGGTTGCTTGTCGTACGGGTATTAGTTCTACCCACTTGGAAAATTTGTCGACCAGGACCAGTAGACAGGTATTCCCTTGTTTGGATCGAGGCATGGGTCCTACGAAGTCTGCCGTAACGATTTCCCATGGCTTTGAGCATTGCATCGTGGCCATCAATCCTGCCGGGCGGCGTTGTTGGACTTTGTATTCGGCGCAGCGGTGAAATTGCTTCACGTATTTGAGAACGTCGCGGTACATTCCTGGCCAGTAGTAATTTTGTTGCGCGCGTTTTAGGGTTTTCTTGCCCCCAAGATGCCCTGCGGTGGCGGAGTCATGTAATTCCTTAAGAATGTTGCTTTTGTGGTTGGTAGTGATACAAAGCTTCCATTTCGGCGAACAGTCGAGCTTATTGCGCGGCTTGATGTGTTTAAACAGACGGCTGTCGACGATCTGATAATCGGGGTGACGATGTGGGATTTATAGCGTTTTGGCAAATTTCTTTTTGTACCAGTCGCTGTCGGTATTATCAGTGATACACATGATGTCTGCTTCGTCTTCTTGGATGGGCAGCAGGCATCGGGAGAGTGGTATTGCTGCAGCTCTAGCGCCCATCGGGCCAATCGTCCTGAGGGGTTTTGCAGCGAGTGTAACCACTTTAAGGAATGATGGTCGGTAATAACAGTAAATTTATAACCCTCTAAATATGGTCTCATTTTACGTATGCCCCACAGTACTGCCAAGCATTCTTGTTCGGTGGCTGAGTAACGTTTTTCGAGATCTGTCAAGCTTCGTCTTGCGTATGCAATCACCCTTTCTTGTTCCGAGTGGCTCTGGAATAATACTAAGCCTTCCCCGCTAGCGTCGGTTTGGAGGAAGAAGGGGTGGCTGAAGTCTGGGCAGCACAATACGGGGGCGCTAGTAAGTTTGTCCTTCAGGTTGTTAAACGCATCCTCTTGTGGTTTGTCCCCTTCCCAGCGCTGGCCCTTTTTAGCAGCTGGTTGAGTGGTGCGGCGATTGTTGAGAAGTCGGCTACGAAGCGGCGATACCATGAAGCGAGGCCGAGGAATCGGCGCAGCTGTCGAATATTTAGTGGTGCAGGCATCTCGCGCACTGCCGATGTTTTGGCTGGATCGGTGTGAATCCCTTGGTTGCTGACGATGTGCCCCAGATAATTTAGCCTCTGCTGTACAAAACTACACTTTTCGAAGTTTATTTGCATATTGTTTCGCTTTAGTCGTTCGAAAACCTCACGTAAATTATGGTTATGCTCTTCGAATGTGTCTCCCAAGACGATTATGTCGTCCAGGTATGCGAATACCTTCGGTTGAAGTTCAGGGCCTAGGATCGCGTCAAGGGCGCGGTGGAACGTGGCTGAAGTAGAATGAAGTCCAAAGGGCATGACTCTCCACTGGAAGAGCCCGCGCCCGGGGACTGTGAAGGCGGTATATTGTCGGGACTTTCTGGCCATCGGTATTTGCCAATACCCATTTTTCAAATCCATGGTAGATATGAACTTAGCTTCCTTGATTTGGTCGAGGATCGCCCCGATCCGACGTAGTGGGTACTCATCCGGGATGCTAGCGTTGTTAAGTTGACGGTAATCGATGCACATTCTCCAATTACCTTGCTTCTTGCGCACCAGGACGATCGGTGAGCTGTACGCACTTTTTGATGGCTCGATGCGTTTTGAGGCCAGTAGCTCGTCAACCTCAGCATTAATAACCTGAGGCATCGCTGGGTTTATCGGATAATATCGCTGTTTTAGCGGTCGATCATGTTTCAGCGATATTACGTATTCTGCCGCCTTGCTGGGATCACTTATCCCCGCGAACATCTTGGTATAGTGATCTAGAAAACCTGTAAGTTGGTTGTTTTGTTCTTCATCTAAATGCTCTCTCTCTGATACGGCGTTAAGTTTGGCGATTGTGGTGTTCTCGGGTGCCGTGGCCGGTAGCAATAAGCGTCCATCCAATGTAAGGGTGAGCTCCCGCTCCCTTAGGTAATCCATGCCTAAAATCATTTGTTGTGCCAGGTTAGGAAGGCTGGACACCCGCATGCGAGTTATTTTGTCGTTACAGAGTATGGTTACCTGATAGGTATATGAGCTGACGACACATGTCCTGTCTGCGAGCTGTACGTTGTGGACGCTGGACGTACGCGGAATTTTCTTTGTATCGAGATGCTCCCTTAACGTGTCGTCTACGTAGGTAAGCGTGGCGCCAGTGTCTACTAAGGCTACAACGTTTAACACTTCGATCGTGAGTTCAACGTAGTGGCGACCATCAACTTTTCCACCCGGTGCTTGTGCGGTATCGGTCGCTGATGGTGATAGCCTCCCGTTCTGGGCTCTCGAAAGCAGTCCGGCGTTTGCTGTGTTACATCGACAACCTAAGGCCCACGTGAGCCTCCGCCTGGACTGCGGAGGCAGCCACTTTAACTTAAATTAACTTAACTTAAGGGTTTTAAGCTTATCCAAACCAACGAGGGGGGCAGAGCTAGAGCCTGTATTTTGTTTAAGTCTGACGATGGCGTCAGTCTATATGTCTGGACTGACGCTAATGCTCTTCACGTCTAGTGGGGAAGCTCCGTTGTCGATGGACATCTTGCCGCGATATGAGGGCTTAAGTCGATAGCCACAGGGCTACGCTGCCCTTGTGATCATAGCCTCTTGTAATATTTTGGGTATGATTGAGTATTATCTTAGCTCTTCAGCCGCATTTGGGTGAGCATTAAAATGCCCCACAAGATTCCGCAATTAAAACACAAGAGTTGAGTCTTAAAATTGGAATGATTTATTCGGCTCATCGCCGTACTTTTATAGCTTACACTCTACCTTATGAGTAATCTAATTAAGGTAGGTAGGTAGAAGTGGCTGCCGCAAAGGCACACCTAGGCCAGTAATAAAGGGCCCGTTGTGATACCACCAAACACTAGGAAAGTCAGTCCCGGGGCCCGGCCATATGGAAAATCCCAGTGCTGTCGGGACTCTCCATATAGCCGAAACCCGGGACTGACACTCCTAACCGACACCGCTACCCCTCCTCGAACCATTTTGATAACTTGATGAAGGCCATCAAGTCCTTTATGTCTAGCTCCGCGACCTGGCTCAAGCTAACCAGGAAGGGAACTCCCAGAGAGCGCCTTCTCGCTCCGCTTAAGGCCGGGCAGTTGCAGATGAGGTGCTCCACCGTTTCCTCTTCCTCATCATCTTTGCAACTCCTGCAGCATCGTCGGTAGGGAACGCCTACCCTTGCTGCGTGCCTACCAATAAGGCAGTGCCCGGTTAAAACACCTATTAGTATGGAGATTTCCTTCCTTTTTAGGGCGTATATGTGTCTAGATCTTTTAAGATCGCATTTTGGCCAGGTTTTCTTGGATATCCGGCACCCTGGGGCTTGTAGCCATCTTTCGTTGGCTTCGCGGAGTGTATGCTCCTTCAGCATTAGCTTGCACGTGGCAAACGGCATACCTATGCGCTCTTTATCTTGAAGAATCTGCTTGGTCGTGCCCTGCCTGGCAAGTTGGTCTGCCCTACAGTTTCCCTCAATGTCCCTGTGTCCCGGGACCCATGTGACTTTCACGCGGTTCTGTTGGGCCATATCTGGAAGAGATCGACGACAGCTGAGCGTCAGTTCAGAGTTGAACGAGTAAGAGCCAAGGGATTTGATGGCCGCTTGGCTGTCGCTGAAAATACAGATATCCTGTCCGATGGTGCGTTCACCTATCCAAGTCACGGCGTCCATGATTGCTGAAACTTCAGCCTGGAAGACGCTGCAGTGATCAGGTAGTCTAAAGGAGAGTTCTAGGTCCAAATCCCTTGAGTAAACCCCTCCTCCGACTCTGCCGTCTAACTTCGAGCCGTCGGTGTATATAAAAGTGCCGCCATTAGTAGCGGGACACCGATCTATGTTCTCCCAGTCTTCCCTGCTGAGAATGTTTATTCTAAAACAACAATCTCCGACTGTTGTGGTCGCACACCGATCTGTGCTCAGAGGGAGAAAGCTGTAAGATCTTAGAATACAGGAGTGTCCAATAGTGCTTGCGCCCCAGACGGACGTTTCCCTTAGACGCACAGCCGATGCTGCTGCTGCCCGGTACCCTTCCAGATCGAGTGGCAAAAAGCCAAGAATGGCCTGGAGAGCTTCATTGGGCGTTGTTCTTAACGCCCCGCTTATACAGATCATGCTCGATCTGTGGACTTTCCCTAACAGATTTAGGTTTGTTGCCTTTCTTAGCGCAGGCCACCATACCACGACTCCATACAGCATAATTGGCTGGATTATCGCAGTGTAGATTCATCTGCAAATTTTGGGGCTGAGCCCCCATTTTTTGCCAATGGCTCTTTTACACGTGTAAAGTGCAATGCACGCTTTCCTCTGGCGCTGGATGACATTCTCCTTCCAGTTAAGCTTTCTATCTAGAACTGTGCCTAGGAATTTGGCTTTGTCAGCTAAGTTCAGGCGCACGCCATCTAGTTCTGGTAGGTTCAACGGTGGTATCTTGTACCGCCTGGTATAAAGGACAAGCTCCACCTTTCCCGGGTTGATGCTAAGTCCGCAGCGAGAGGACCATGAAGAAACTTCTCGCAGTGCTACTTGCATCAAGTCACACAGGGTTTGTGGGAATTTGCCCCTATATGCAATAGCTAAATCGTCTGCATATGCCACTATCTTCCCGCCCCCCACCTTGTGTCTCGTAGCAGCGAGTTTACGGTGAGGTTCCATAGGAGCGGGGAGAGAACACCACCCTGAGGCGTTCCTCTTGTGACATAGCGTGAAAGATCAACTGTTCCCAGTGAAGAAACTATTTTCCTTCCCTTTAGTAGTTGATCAATTAGTCCAATAAGAGACCTATTTATGCCCAGGTTTGTTAAAGCAGTGTTAATAGCCTCCGGCCTTATATTGTTGAAAGCCCCTTCGATGTCCAGAAAGGTAATCTAATTTACAAACTTACATTTCTAAGTGGTTAGTCATGCTTATGAATCTATGTTGTTAAGGTTATGGCCCAATGGATTGCAGCCAGTTCTTTTTCTATTGTGGCTTTGTTGGTTTCACCTTTTGTGAAGGACCTAGAGGCGTAAGCAATTGGTAACTGTTTGCCATCATGTTCTTGGCTAAGGACTGCCCCACAAGCGTACCCACTAGCATCTGTTGTTATGCAGAATTCTTTATTGAAATCTGGGTATTGCAAAAGTTTTTGACTAATTAGTGCTTCCTTTAAGTAGACAAAAGCTTTTTGACATTCTTCTGTCCAATCGAAAGAAGCATTTTTTTTTGCAGATCCTAGTTAATTTTCTTGAGTGTTCTGCAAAATTCGGTACGAATCTTCTGTAATATTGCAGAAAGCTACGAATCACTTAACTTCATCTGCTGTTTTTGGTGTTGGATATTTTGGACTGTTTCAAATTTGCTTGGGTCAGGTAATATTCCCTTGTTTGTACATTTATGGCTACAAGTGGAGAACACGTCTCTTAAGTTTTTTAGCATGTGTCTTTCACAGCAACCTAATACAACTATTTCCCTCGTGTAGGGTGGATACCTTGCCGCGGTACGAGGACTTAAGTCGATAGCCACAGGGCTACGCTGCCCTTGTGATCATAGCTCCGTGCGGCACTTCATCACGAGAGCAGCCTAGCCTCTCTGGCGCGACGACAAAGATCTTCCCCCTCCCAATCCAGGGTGTTATGCAAAACCGTGCCCATTGGACGTTTGCAGACGGGAGGCAATTCGTGGCTGTATTTGAACGGAGCCTCTCTGATACCGGGTCGCCTCAGAGAGTAAGCATGGCCTTACCGCGGTACGGGGCTCTGCCGCGGCGGACGACACATTTTCCCCTACTCTTCCCTTGGCCCTAAGGCAGTTTCATCTGCTAAGACGGTGTAAGGATTTGTTGTTTTTATATAATTCACAATAAGTTCTTTAATAATTTCTCCGAGAATGTGTACGATGTCATTTTGAATTTGTGGTGAAGTATAAACTGCATTGCGGTGACCTGTCCGTAAATGTTCTTTTAACTTTGAGTCGCCTGAAGCGATTCGCAAGTTTATTAGGTCTAGAAGAATGCCCTCGTCGGAATTTCTGCCCCTGAGAGGCATGTCGTGTGTGCCGCAAAATAACACACATGAAATAATAGATGTTATAATATTTCTATTATTCCAGAGTTTTCATATGGTGTGCTTTCAATTGTACGTCGACGGGCACATTTTCAATAAAAGCCTTCGCTGCGGCTGCTGCAGCATTGTGGAGACTTGTTTGAGAATGCTTTTTGGAGAACTCGTGCATTTTTTTATACCCAGCGTACTAGTACTATTACAAGGGTATATTAATTTTGTTCACATAACGGTAGTTTGTAACGGCACAAAATAATCGAGATAGATATAGAGTTCCATATATGAAAGTTCTTAGGCTGAAAAGAGGAGTTCAATAAGCCATGTCCGTCCGTCTGTCCGTCCGTCCGTTTGCGGGCGTGGCACCGCCCACTTTTAAGGGAGGCATTTTTGAAAATTTGGCCGGTCGTAACTCTTAAACTGATTATGATAGAACGATGGAATTTGGTACAAAGCATACTAGTATCGTTGGGAGTATACCTGATGAAATTGGATAAAATCGCCCTCCAACCACGCCTACTTTCGATATCGAAAATCACCTAAATTGACATAATTCGGTAACGGAAATGGTTAAAATGATATAATTTTATAGGTGAATCCCCATGGTCATTATATATTGAGTTTTTAATAATTTTTCAAAAGTAGGCGTGGCCCCGCCCACTTTTAAGGGAGGTATTTTTGAAAATTCGACTGGTCGTAACTTTTAAACTGATTAGGGTAGAACGATGAAATTTGGCACAAAGCATACCAGTATCGTTGGGAGTATACCTAATGAAAGTGAAAAAAATCGCTCTCCAACCACGCCCACTTTCGATATCGAAAATTTCGAAAATCACATAAATTGACATAATTCGGTAACGAAAATGGCTAAAATGATATAGTTTGGTAGGATGAACCCCCTAGTCATTCTATTATGATTTTTTGATAAATTTTTTAAAGTAGGCGTGGCATCGCCCACTTTTCAGGGAGGCATATTTGAACATTTCACGGGTCATAACATTTAAACTGATTACGGTAGAACGATGAAATTGGTACAAGCATACCTGATGTAATTGGACGAAATCGCTTCACGACCACGCCCATTTTCGATATGGTTTTCGGTAAGGTAAATAGCCTAGGGCCTATATCATTGTTATCCCGTTCTGAAAATTGCCGCTGGGTATGTAATGTTCGGTTCACCCGAACTTAGACTTCCTTACTTGTTAAAATTTGTGAATGGTCGGATCATGAATGAACCCAATACGCCTTGCACCGATCCAGGAAGAGGCGGAAACAGCACACAGTACTTACATAGTGCACCTTTCAACCGCTTGGAATACACCAACCACGGCGCATATATATCCAACCACCCATTGTTGAATTTTCTTTGCAAAGCTGTTGCATCAGTTTTAAAATCATAGGCAGCATTTGGAACCCAAGGACGAAGTAGAATCTCCTTTTTTTCGACAGACAGCTGCGAAGCTCGCCCAACATAGCGGCCCACATCATTTACATGGCATTCCTCAGTGACATCTATTTCCACAGAAGAAGCTTTATTTGCTTGCGCCTCAGCAACAGGCACAGCCGATTGTGATGAACAAGTGCTCACAATAGCTTCTTCACTTAACAGAAGAGATACCCCGAAAGTAATAGCAATAGTAGACAATCAAAAGTTTATAACCCATTTATAAATGCTTACCTTTTTGAAGAAAACTTCTTATATCCATAAATTTTGCACTCGTAAACTTGTAAACATGTAAACTTAATGTTTGCACTTGTTTGGAAGCCACCTGTTTTGTTTGTGATCTAAAGATGACAAAACTATCGATAGTTATCATTGTGCTTTGTATTAACGGCTGACAATGTCAAAATGAGTTGTGACAATAATGCGTCAGATGGCGCTCAGATCATTCAGCTATTATGAATGTTGCGTATTTAAGCTTCATGCACATTATACGAGACGACATGTAGCGACAAAATTTTTGCCTACTTGATCAACTATGCTGTGTCGTGTCGTACGAATGTCGCTAGGTGTGCATTGCTCCATATGGGCAGCTGCCCACCCCTGCACCTACCTGGCTACGTCCTTGACATGTGTTGGTCAATGTGACGGCTTGAGTTATCACGTTGACAATTGTAAACAGATATGTTATGTTGAACTCCCAATGGGTCCAACATAGTTTATTTGGGTCGCTAAAATGTATTGAGTAATGCATTCTTGGTAATGCTTCAGGGCCTTTTAATACTGGCCTAGGTGTGCCTCTGTAGCGGCCGCGGTAGTGTAGCGGTTAACCTTCAAGAGGTCGCGCGTAGTCTTTTCGACCGCCCATGGTGAATAAAGCCTCATAAAATTGCTGTATGGTCTACCAGACATTTGGCAGCTCTAGTAGCTTCAGTTTAGTTCAATATCAATGTTGTTGTTGTTGTAGCGAGGTGTAGCCCTGCCTAAATGTCAGACAGGGTCATCCCGAGTGTATTGCTCTTCGCCGGGTCGATATAAGAAAACGGCCCGGGTCGTTTCGGCACGATGGGTACAGCACAAGTACTGGTACCGTTCTCGTAGAACCGGCAATACAAGAAACTAGCCGTGAAGGCTATGTAGGTCATTTAGCGTTACCCAGGGTGCACCAACTGGAAGGCGACCCACTTTTACACCCCTTCAATATCAATCGAATACGCAAGTTCCGCCTCTTTTTTACACTTGTCGATTATTTATAGCTACGGTGACCATCCGTTCTGTTTTTGGCAGAACAGTTCTGTTTTTAAGGAGCTTGTTCTGCGTATTTTTTTTTCTAAGGAAAATAACAGAAATGTTCTGTTTTTAAGCAAATGTTCTGTTTTTGGTCTGCTTTTTTGTGCCGATAACCTTTTTTAACAAATTTAATTAGTGGCTCTTAGTTAGTTTGTTCAATAATTTCAAAACTTTATGAAAAATTTAAAATCTTACAAAATATTTTAAAAATAATTTAGTTCATGTTTAACGCGGTCAAGTGCTTCAGCGAAATCAAAAATTGAGTACGTTAAAATGCAAAAACGTACCAAATTTGGAAGTTTCGTTCCCGGAAAAAGTTCGTACCAAAAATGGTACATTTCGGCCAAAACGGCAACCGTGGTTTTGGTAGGTTTTAAATTAACAAGGAAATGTCTCTCACCATCATACTATTCACAAAAATGAAAAGTATACTTAAAAAAAATGACTTTCAATTGATGCACTTTGGTTGAAATTATTTAAGATTGCAATTTTAATGTTTCTAAGACGTTGGCAACATTTTTTACTGCAATGATTACGCCATGAAAAACACTTGTTTATTCCAAATATTGAGAGTGTAACCCCAAATAGTTTATAGCAGGGTACCGAAATTTTCACGTGAAGGCAACACCAAGCCTTAAGTAAAAAGAGTTCTGTTTTTTGAAAACAAATTTATGGTCACCGTATTTATAGCAAGCATTTTCTTCAGTTGCCTCTCGTCGTCGAAAAGACTACGCGCGCCTGAAGTCGTTTTTGCTCAACATGGCTAAGAAATTAATAAGTGAAGGTATACTAATTCAAAACCTATTAGAGGAGAATGATGAAAATGTAAAACTTTATGCGGTCAGATATCTCTGACAACTTATATGATGTGAAATCTAAAGGGTCAAAAGTGTCTGCCTGTATAACTTGCTATACTGAAATGTAGGTTTCAATGTATGTTATAATCTTTCAATGTTTTTCCTGATTTAAAATTAGCAAACAAAAACAAACTTTCGTTATTGTTAAATATTGTTTTCTAATTACATAATAACTAAAATTATTAAAAACACATGAGCTTCAGTACTTAAATCACCCAGTTAAAAGAGGCGTCGAAAAGACTACGCGCGACTGCTTGTGTTACAAAAAGCGGCGCCCGCTTGAAGGTTAAGTGTACGGCCTTTTACCCCAATTCGTGGCGTATGTTGTTGTTGTTGTTGTTGTTCTTGTTGTTAACAGCAAAAACACTCCCCGAAGATTTTCCGGAGTGATGCCGAAATTGACAGTCCTTGGCAGGTAATGAACCCGGTACGATGCGGTACTCCCTTACGGTACTGCCCGACTGTCGTGGTAGCGATTTGGTATGACCAGTGGAATCTTCTAGGTCATGTCATCCCTCCATCCATGAGGAAGGAGAAGATGGGTAATGAGAGGTGAGAGGCATCATACCCGTAGGTCAACCATCGCCTCTTACGACCGGTATGCCTACCTCGGGCATATTCTATCCCCTAACCCGCAGGTGGCGTATCGACAAAATTAACATCAAAAATTATTATAATATAATTATAACCCTCGGCAGTAGTTTGGCAAACTCTCCGCGTGTATTTCTGCCATGAGAAGCTTCTCAGCAAAAACTCATTTGCTTTGCAAGTGCCGTTCGGAGTCGGCAAAAAACTGTAGGTCCCGCCAATTTGTAAAAAAAACTCAAAAAGCATCAAGAGAAGCTCGGCAAAAATCTCGTTAGAGGTTATGGCAACCTGTTGGTATATCGCCGCCATTATTTTATTTTTAGGTGTGCCTCTGCGGAAGCCACTTGGACCTAAATACATAGGTACCCGAAAAACGAGAGATTGTAAGAAAGAAATGCTGGGATTTTCGGCACTTTAAAAGCACGTGATCCTGACATTGGTATCCCTAATATGTACGGTACCGGAAACGGTCAAAATTCTAAAATTAAAATTCTGAAGTCAAAATTCCGGAATCAAAATTTTGGAAATCGGATTTCCGCACTTCCTTCGCTTTTTTGGCTGTATTTCAAAATTCTGGTTTTTATAATTCCGGATTTTACGTTTTCCAGAATTAATGGATATTTTTTTTTTCAAAATTTGAGCAAAATCGTGTATTTTAATAAATTTGCTTATATTTAAGAAATATACATTGACTTTGATTTTTTCCGTGTATGGAAAATAGCTGCCTCGTCATCGTTGGAACAACGTCAAATGTACCGTTCATAATCCAGCAGTCGCTCTCATTTAACAACATTTAACAACTGCAGCGAAGATTTTGTTCCAAAAATAAGAATGCATTCGCCATAACTTTAATAACTTTCTCACTTAAAATAAATAGTTGACCTTCCAAAACATAAAGTGATAATAAAGGAATGTCTATTTTTTCAACACAAGTTGACTCTTTAAATCATTTTAAACTGTTCCATTGTCTTCTAATTTTTAACTTAAGGGCATTTATTGATGGCAGAAAATGTCCAATATGTTTTTCTGTCATAGATACCGAACGCTGAATTATTTGGCTAGGCTGCTGAAAACTCGAGCGAACCATATTTTTAACCAGATTATTTGTTTCTGCAACTGATTTTTTATGCGCACATGGATCATGAGAATGTTCATTTTTTTTCGTATAACATTTCACAGCCATGAAATTGTGTGTCAATGCGTATTGTACATTTGTTTTTAATTCCTTCAGAACAAGTCCAGTTAAATGTTAAAGGCAAAATTCTGTAATCTATTATATATAAATGCGCAATGCTTAACAGTTTTCTCCCTTTTTTGCAATAACCACAATTCTAAGGTATATCAAATTTGATATGTATCGATAGGTCTCGCCGAGCAGGGTGTGCGAAAACAAGCCAAAAATAATTATAGTATGATTTGAAATTCACACCACTACAAGTGCTAAACACGCATTCACTTTATAGAGCCGCTGTTATGTGTGTATGTAGGTATGACCATTTGCATTGTTGTGTTTGCATTCATTGCAGTTGGGAGAGTCCGCGTGTGAGTTATTTTGTTGGCAGCAATAATAAACATGAGCGAGCCCGTCAACTTTTAGAGCGTGGGTACAAACAGTGTTTACAAAAACAAAATCTGTGCGTGGTTATTCAGAGAAGCAAATGCTTGCTCAGACATGATGTTTGAAAAAAAAAGCACAAAGCCCTTCGTGGCTAGACTTAGTGAAATAAAATAAAAAGGAAAATTGATAAAACTAAAAAAAAGTAAAATAAGAAATAGAAAAGTGATTGAAAGTAAAAAAAGAAATTTGTTAGCAATGAAAGGAAAATAATATAAAATAAATAAAAATAAAACAAAATGAAATAAATAAAAGTATAAATAAAGGAAAGAATGGGAAAGGAATATAATGGATAAAAGGTAAGATAAGGTAAGGAACGGAAAATATGAGAGAAAAATCAAAGGCAAATACAGGTAGGGAAAGGAAAGGAATGGAAAAGAAAAAAGTAAGGGAAGAAAGGAAATGTAATGTAGGTAAAGGAGTGGAAAAGAGAGGCAAATATTGAAAGACAAAGAAAGGAAAGAAGAGAAAAAGAAAGGAAAGAAAAGGTAGCGAGGAGGAAGGTACGAAAAATAAATGAAAATAAAAAGAATGAAAAATAAAGGAAAGAAAGGTAATGAAAGCTCTAAAAATTAAGTAAAGGAAATGAATGGAAAAGAAAGAAAACTAAAGGAGTTAAGGAAACGGTAGGAAAGGCGAGGTAGGAAAAGGAAAGGTAAGGTAAGGAAAAAAAAGTGAAAGAAAATAAAGGTAAGAAAAAAAGTAAAAGAAAAGAAGTGAAATGAAAAAAAAATGAAAAAAATGAGAGGAAACTAAGAGAAGCGAAACTAAAACAAAGGAAACGAAAGGAAATTAAAGAAAAAGAAAATAAAAGGAAAAAAGGAATGTAATGGAAATGGAAAGAAAGGTCAGGTAAGATAATAAAAGAAACGAAAAGAAAGGAAAATAAAAGAAAAGAACAGAAAAGAGAGAAAGAAAGAAGGGAAATAAAATGAAATGAAAGAAGAGAAAAGGAAAGAAAAGGAAAAAAGAAGAGAGGGAAGAAAAGCAAAGGAAATAATAGGGTAGGGAAGGAAAGAAAAGCAAAAGAAATACAATGAGATGAAAGGAGAGGAAAGGAAAGGAAGAATTTTGCAATTTAGAATTTCGTTATCCAGAATTTTGGATTCCAGAATATTGACATCCATAATATTGATTTCCGGTGTTTCGACTTCCAGAATTATGAATGCAGAATTTCCAAAAAAGCAGAATGTTGACCCCAACCCGTACGGTACTTTATATAACCTTGCGTGGAATTGGCTTGTGTAAACGAGAATAATAATGTGTATAGGTCCGGTGTCAAGTTTCCGGTGAATTGGAACGGATGTTTGGTTTCTCTGGTATCAATTGGAGACCCAAAGGGAGTTCAAGTCATCCACCACCTGTTGTTTTCATCTCAGTCGAGGCCTCCCCTTTCTCTGCTGCCGATTTCGAGAGACGATAGGAAAACCTTCTGGGCTGGAGCTTCTTTGTCCATTCGCATAACATGACCCAGCCAGGGATGCCTTTGGGCTTTAATTCACTGCACTCTGGTAAGGTCTGCGTAAAGCTCTTACAGCTCATCGTTAAATTTCTTCGATACTCGCCATTGGCATCACGGGAAGGACCATACACTTTTCTCTCAAATACTCCAAGGGCCATCTCATCTTCTCTTGACACTGTCCATGATTCCGAGCCGTACATCAGGACTGGTATGGTGAGAGACTTATAGAGCGTGATCTTCGTTTGTCGAGAGAGGACTTTAGTTCTCAATTGCCTACTTAGTACAAAGTAGCACTTGTTGGCAAGAGTGATTATCCGTTGGCTTTCTAGACTGACATTATTTTCGGTGTTAATGCTTGTTCCCAAATAGACCAAGTCCCTCACCGTTTCAAAGCTGTAGCTATCAACGGTGACTTGGCTGCAAAGGCGCATGTGCGCCGATTCTTTCTTTGATGACAGCAGATACTTCGTCTTGTCCTCCAGAGACGGCAGCGCTTATTGTGCGGTTGTTAAGGCCAATTATATCAATGTCATGCCACCGGTTCCCGTCCCAGGGCGGCGATGCTTCTAAACAAGAAACTGGATTTTGTTCCGCTCCTACAGTTCATGACGGCTGATTTGGTTGCAGTTTCGGCAAAAATTCCAACCCCAAGGGGTGAGAAAGAGGCCATTTTAGCATCAGCTTACTTTCCGGGTGAGGAGGAAACAGCCCCAACTGTTGAATCCAAATCTCTCATTGAGTATTGTCAACAGAAGGGTATCCCATGGGTTCTCAGCTGTGACGCAAACTCCCACCATACAGCTTGGGGTATTACGAACATAAATAACAGGGGGGAGCATCTCCTGGAGTTTATTAGTAGTCACAATATCAGTGTAATGAACCGTGGTAAAGAACCCACTTTTGTTAATGCTATTAAAGGTGAGGTTCTTGACCTTACTCTATGCAGCCAAATCATGGCCTTCGCTGTCACAAATTGGCACGTCTCGGGGGTTGCACCAACCAATAACTACAGGGCGGGAGCTCTGGGAGAGAGGCTGAACAGCTTCCCTTAGATATCACAACAGCTTTCTGCGAGAGTTGTCCCCAAGCCAAACAACGTCTACAACGTGATGTTCCTTGGTGGAACAAAAAGCTTGCACAATTAAGATGTCAAGCCAGAAGGCTGTTTAATGCAGCTAAAGACACTGGAGACTGGGTCTTCTAGAGAAATGCTCTAACTGCTTACAATAGAGAACTTAGAAAATCTAAGGGGGCAACGTGGAGAGAACACTGCGAAAATATTAAGGATCTCCCTACGGCAGTGCGGCTCCAAAAAACCCTTGCGAGAGGCCATAGCAACTTCATTGGCAGCCGGAAGACACACGCAAACTTTTGCTTGCTACTCACTTTCCGCACTATATACCAGGCTATCAACACTCACATCTCTTTGTAGAGGATTCTCCAACAATTAGTGGTAGAGCAAAGAGCCTGGCGACAAAGCTAACCAATGTTTACAAGGTCCAATGGGCTTTATCGAATTTTAGTCCTTTCAAATCTCCAGGATCGGATGGGGTCTGTTGCAGCAAGGAATCAACTATACAGCTCCAGTCCTTTCAGATTTATATAGAGCTGTTAGGATATATTCCCTACAGGTGGACAGAGGTTAAGGTTGTATTTATACCGAAGACAGGGAAACCGGAAAATCTGCCATCGTCATATCGACCAACAAGTCTCAGTTCCTTTCTCCTAAAGGAAATGGAGAAAATTTTAGATCAGCACATTAGGGAAGTAAACTTAAAGAAACACCCTCTGTGTAAACACCAATTTGCCTACCAACCCGGAAAATCCACGGAGACT
Organism: Campiglossa producta; assembly: GCA_964058755.1. Taxonomy (NCBI): domain Eukaryota; kingdom Metazoa; phylum Arthropoda; class Insecta; order Diptera; family Tephritidae; genus Campiglossa; species Campiglossa producta. The sequence goes on from CAXKVI010000001.1 coordinate 93,295,567, forward strand.
GCTATCCATTGCCTTACTGAAAAGATTGAAAAGGCCATATAGTCTAAAAACATAGCCCATCACTCGCTGAAGCAAAGAAAAATCAGCTTTGAGCTAGGAGGGAGTGCTGGCTCAATCTTAGCCACAAGAGGATGTCCTCAGGGAGGTGTACTTTCTCCTCTACTGTGGACCCTAGTCATAGACGAACTTCTTCATCTTCTGAAGGGCAATGGCTTTGACGTACAGGGATATGCGGATGATTTAGTAGTCTGCCTAACAGGAATGCATGAAGAAACTATATCCGATCGCATGCAACAAGCACTGCGCATCATTGAAAGATGGTGCGCTAACAAAGGGTTATCTATCAACCCAAATAAAACAGTCTTGGTGCCTTTCACGTGGCGAAGAAAGCTTTCTATGTTAGAGCCGTCCCTAGGCGGCAGCCGCATAGGTTTTTCGACGGAAGCGAAATACCTAGGGGTAACATTAGACAAACCCCTCACATGGAATGCTCATTTGGAGGCCACCATAAATAAAGCAACAAGGGCCTTTTTCGCCTGCACTACACTTTATGGCAAAACATGGGGGCTGTCTCCCAAAAGGACGTACTGGTCATTTAATACAGTTGTGAAGCCAATAGTCATATACGCTTCTCTAGTCTGGTGGCCTAAGACTGCCCAAAGAATAGCGGTAACTAAGTTAAGTAAGCTGCATCGGCTAGTCTGTGTCGGTATAACGGGTGCAATGAGAACGTGCCCTGCTGATGCTTTAAGTGCCCCTTAGGAATACCTCCTTTCCCTATTCTAATTGAGAAGGAGGCCACACTTGCTGAATTAAGACTTCAAAACAATTACGATCTAAAAATCGGAAATATGACAGGACATATGAAGATAGTCAAGAATTTCATAAATAGTCTTATATTGCAAGTAAGTGATGCAATAACTCCTACGCTCAGGATCATGCGAAACTTTGAAGTTTCGATCGTAGATTGGGCGCTCTGGGACACAGGGAATCCTTATGCTGAATCCGATTCGGAGATTTGGTATACGGATGGATCGAAGCTGGAAGATGGTAAAACGGGAGCTGGTATCGGTACCGATGGGTAACTACACCACTATCTTTCAAGCGGAAATCCACGCAATAGAATTATGTGGCAGAGAATGCCTCCGAAGAAGACTATCTTCTAGGCGAATCTACATTATGTCGGACAGTCAGGCCGCCCTACGTGCCTTGCAGTCTTACACTATAACCTCGAAGCTTGTCGATGAGTGCGTCGCAGTCCTTAATCTGGGAGCCGAAAACAAAGTTTTGTTAGGTTGGGTCCCAGGGCATGAAGGGCATGACGGCAACGAAAAAGCAGATCACCATAAGCAACTGGGAAAATAAACAGTTTAGGCAGCATTGGCTTAGCAGCCTAGGGCAGAGGCAGGCCAAACTCTTTATAGAACCCTCACAAACAGCATCAGCCAAGCTCATTAATCTAAGGAGGTTGGATCTAGGAACCCTCCCTGGGTATTTTACGGGACATTGCGGTCTGCGTTATCACCTGAGTAAGCTGAATCTGACAGATGCAACAATTTGTCGGTTTTGCGAACTGGACGATGAAAGCCGGTTCATATACTCTGCGAATGCATTGCGATAGCAAGAAAGAGAGTCTGCTACCTAGGTGGGGTCACTCTCAATCCGTTCGTAATACGGAATAAAAAACCTGAGGAGGTGCTCAAATTTATAAAGAGCCTCCACATACAGCAATAAGCTGATAGTCACACAATAGATCGAATTAATGGTCGCGGTGTAATAAGGCCTTATAATAATAATAATAATCATCGGCATACGCCAGCAATTGCACGCTCTTGTAAAAGATTGTACCACTGCGGTTTAGCTCTGCTGCTCGAATTATCTTCTCTTATCGTGGGTCTTCTCCAATCTTGGGGTATCGTGAAAATCTGATCGATGGTAGACTTGCCAGGTCTAAAGTCACACTGATAAGGTCCAATCAGTTTGTCTACGATGGGCTTCATTCTCTCACACAATACGCTTAAAAGAACCTTATATTCGATATTAAGAAGACATTGGCTTAGCAGCCTAGGGCAGAGGCAGGTCAAACTCTTTATAGAACCCTCACAAACAGCATCAGCCAGGCTCATTAATCTAAGGAGGGTGGATCTAAGAACCCTCACTGGGTATTTTACGGGACATTGCGGTCTGCGTTATCACCTGAGTAAGCTGAATCTGTCAGATGCAACAATTTGTCGGTTTTGCGAACTGGACGATGAAACGCCGGTTCATATACTCTGCGAATGCATTGCGTTAGCAAGAAAGAGAGTCTGCTACCTAGGTGGGGTCACTCTCAATCCGTTCGTAATATGGAATAAAAAACCTGAGGAGGTCCTCAAATTCATAAAGAGCCTCCAGATACAGCAATAAGCTGATAGGTCACACAATAGATCCTATTAATGGTCGCGGTGTAATAAGGCCTTATAATAATAATAAGCATCGGCATACGCCAGCAGTTGCACGCTCTTGTAAAAGATTGTACCACTGCGGTTTAGCTCTGCTGCTCGAATTATTTTCTCTTATCGTGGGTCTTCTCCAATCTTGGGGTATCGTGAAAATCTGATCGATGGTAGACTAGCCAGGTCTAAAGTCACACTAATAAGGCCCAATCAGTTTGTCTACGATGGGCTTCATTCTTTCACACAACACGCTTGAAAGAACCTTATTTACGATATTAAGAAGACTGATTCTGCTTTTTACCAGCTCTTCGCCTCCGTGTTTGAACAGCTCGGCTGTAGTTCGTCTTTTCCAGGCGATTTGTTGTTTGTGATCCTGGATATAGCTATCCTCGTTTCACTATAGTCAGGTGGGGGACGACTTTTCCATCGTCAGGGATTGGGGTATCGGGTTCGACGTCTCCCTCGCAATTTAGCAGTGAGGAGAAGTGATCCCTCCATAATTTAAGTACACTCTGTACGTTGTTTACCAGGCCGCCATTATTGTCCTTACAGAAACTTGCCCCGGTCTTAAAACCTTCCGTCATCCGCCGGATCTTTTCATAGAATTTTCGGGCATCATTCCTGTCAGCCAGCATCTCAAACTCCCCACACTCACGCCTTTCTGCCTCACGTTTCTTTTTTCTGAAGAGGCGCCTCCCTTACTTCTTCGTCTCACGATATCGTTGCCATACACTGCGGGTTGCGCCCGTTCAAAACGTCTCCCTGTAGGCAGCGTCCTTTTTATCCGAGGCAGTGCTACATTCGGTCGCTGGAACTATATAGTATCCCCAGAGGCGGTACGCAATGAGTGAGAGATGTGCTCCCATTGCCCGGTTACATCGTTAGGTCGACGATTGCTCTCCGATACCAGGTGTGAGAGTCGAGTGGAAAAATTATCAGCTATCGGTTTCGTGCGCAGCTTCTGACGTAAAACTTTCCTTCCGATACCGTGCGTACTTTCTTCTCTGCACAGAGGCGTGTGCGTATCTTGGCTGCAACAAGATAATGGTCCGAGTCGATATTGGCACCACGTAGGGTGCGCAGTGCACACGTCCCAAACGGTGGAGCTGTGTCATGACATGATCAATCTGGTTTTTTGTTATTTGATCAGCGGACAGCCAGGTGGCTTGGTGTATTCGTTTATGCTGGAACCTGATACTACTGTTGACCAAATTGCTAGCAGCGGCGAAGTCAATCAACCTAGTGCCGATGTTATATCGTGGAGACTAAATTTTCAAACTGTAGTACCAAGAGCCCTTCCTTCTCTACGTCATCCGTCTCCTCAGACTACGCGTAGGCACAGATAAATGTTATGTTGAAGAACTTCACCTTGATGCGGATCGCAGCTAGACGTTCGTTCACGGGTGTGAACGCTAGTACTTGGCGGCGCAGTCTCTTTCCCACCACGAACCTACACCACGCGCTTTGCCGCATCGGCATACGCCAGCAATTGCACGCTCCACTATGGTAAACGTCACAAGGTCCGATAGTCGTCTTGCCTTGCCCGGTCCATCGAATTTCCTGTAGGGCTGTGATGTCAGTGTAATGAGGACATCAACCAGCCGGGCAGCGGTACCTTCTATTGAAAGGGTCCGGAAATTCCAGGTACATGCCCTTATCTCATGATCCTTTTTTCGTTTTGCCGCTTCGTCAACATTAAAGAGAGTTCTCATCCGAGGCTTTGTTGTGGTTTTCATGGGAAGTGGTTTTTACGTGGCGGGTCCCAAGCCCAGCGCACAACCCGTCTCCGGGATTTTGAAAAAATATTCACATTTTTATAGCGAGCCGCTGGCTCGAAGACAGACAACCGCTTGCAGCCGCTGACGCTGCGGAAAATACCTCGGTGAGCCCTTAAACCAAATATGCCAGAGTGGCCCCACCGAGGCTCCCTCTCTTTCTGCCGCGAGCATAAATAGTTCACGTTTCCCAGAGTTCACGAACGAGGACGCAAGAGTCGGTATTGAGCAAGGCCGCAAAGTTGGAGCTGCTTATCCAAATATGCAACCACACCCCATTGCACTCCAATATTTTCCTTAGCCCATACAATTTGAGTTTTTGTTTTGAAGAGACTTCCTGAAGTATGAGCTGGATGTGTATCACAGTTTTATTTTATCATGGAATTTAATTTTTTTTTGCATTTTTCCGATACTCGGGTAGCGTGGAACTGAATAAAATATTTATAGATTATTTGAACAAAAACTGTCCGAAAGAAAATGTTTAACATTGATATAGACTTCATACCACTGCGTATAATTATTTAATTTGTTTCTTTACTTAGTATTTACCATTTTACTTTAAAATAGCATATAAAATTAGAACCTGTGCAAGAACAAAAAAATAAAAAATAAAAAATTACTTGGACTTATTGATCATCAGATGGACGTGGACCCTGGAAAGTCCGAAACGCGTCATGGTATCCATCGCTGTGTAAATCTTTGTCAACTTTCTCTAAGTATCAAAATTCATAAAAATTTCGTAACATCAAAAATTAGAATACGCTAGTACTAGTAAAATGTACAGCAGGTATAAACAATTTTCGAGCTAAGCTCCAATAAGAAACATTCATAATTGATACATAAGTACACACCATAGGTAGAGCAAACCAATAATACACAAAAAAGTGATATGAAGGAATGCAAATTAAAAACCTCAGTGTGCTTCTGCATAAATATGCACGCCTAATAATATACTCATATTCCGTGTATCATATGGAAAATATGTCGCGGCCTTATGTCTAAAGGTATGAAATTGGCACGCTTATAAGAAAGTTGACTTAGAAATACTACAGGGCATCGTAGCTGATTTGTTATAAGCAATTGCTTTAACCGCTTCGGTTCTGTGTCCGAAAATCCATCTGATGTGGACCGTGCAAAGTCCGAAACGCGTCATGGTATCCATCGCTGTGTAAATCTTTGTCAATTTTCTCTAAGTATCAAAATTCATAAAAATTTCGTAACATCAAAAATTAGAATACGCTAGTACTAGTAAAAAGTACAGCAGGTATAAACAATTTTCGAGCTAAGCTCCAATAAGAAACATTCATAATTGATACATAAGTACACACCATAGCTAGAGCAAACCTATAATACACAAAAAAGTGGTATGAAGGAATGCAAATTAAAAACCTCAGTGTGCTTCTGCATAAATATGCACGCCTAATAATGTACTCATATTTTGTGTATCATATGGAAAATATGTCGCGGCCTTATGTCTAAAGGTATGAAATTGGCACGCTTATAAGAAAGTTAACTTAGAAATACTACAGGGCATCGTAGCTGATTTGTTATAAGCAATTGCTTTAACCGCTTCGGTGCAGACACAGTAGTTCTGTGTCCGAAAATCCATCTGATGTGGACCCTGGAAAGTCCGAAACGCGTCATGGTATCCATCGCTGTGTAAATCTTTGTCAATTTTCTCTAAGTATCAAAATTCAAAACAATTTTCAATGACAAAAAATAAAAAAAAATTGCCTGATAGCTGTACTTGAACCATTAACCGCTCAACCACTACCCCCGACGCTTCCCACTGGGCTATCGCTTTATGCACAAATTGATTGTCAGATAACCAATTCGAGTGGCATGAGAAATTTTCATTCGCTTATTACAGATAAATGAAGCAGTATTGGTTAAAATTTAAATGCTTATGCACTTCTTTAGAGGAATACGAACAAATCCATATGCATTTTATAAAAATGTATGCATTTTTAGTATGGGTTTAAGCTTTGCAATTATTTATATGAAAAATTTGTTAGCCTATTGATATAATAGATTATGCATATTTAAGGCACACAGAGCCAAAAAGGCCTAATAAAATTAATGATATTGTCTTTATGAGCGTAGTCGAAACGACGGAAACGACGCAAATCTATTTGGTTTAATAAGGAAATTCTTATTGATATTATTAAGTGAAATTTCTTTGCGATTTCTTTTTATATGTGTTATCAGTAAAAAAAGATTTCCTTTAAAATATGAAAAAAAGGTGAAAGAGAAAAAACTTCTTATTTTAATAAGATGATCTTAGGGTTCCTAACACGGAGATCACCTCCAATAAATCTTCCTTAATCAGATCCAAATTTTACCCTGACACAGAAAATTGAAGATTAACAATCGGCGCACTAGATGGCTTTGGTTGTAGTACTTGCGGTTTAAAATTAGATGTAGCTATTTTTTGGTGACATCTAGCGTCCAGTAGCGGTAAACTCGTAATTTTGGTAGTTGTCCTTGCTATTTTTGTTTATTTATCGACGACAGTAGCGGTCAAATCGTTATGATATCTGCTCAAATCTTCTTAATTTTTTTGAGTTTATAATGAAGATTATGCTCAAGTTAACTCCCAAAAGCGGACTTAATTCGGAATTTGCGCTAATGTATCAGCCGTAGTACGGTTCCTAACAAGAAGATTTGACTTTTAAATGTTTTCAAAGGGAAATCTTGCAGAAAACGAACTGATTTCTTAGGGTTCCAAACAAGAAGAGTTCACTTATTAATGTTTTCAAAAAGAAATCTTGCAGATAACTGTTTATCAGTATTAATAAGATGATCTAATGCTATGGATACACACACGGAGATTTCCTCCAATAAATCTTCTTTAATCAGATCCAAATTTTACACTGACACACACAAAATTGAAGATTAACAACCAGCGCACTAGATGGCTTTGGTTGTAATACTTGCGGCTTAAAATTAAATGTCGCTCTTTTTTTGGTGACATCTAGTGTCCAGTAGCGGAAAACTCGTCCTTGCTATGTTTGTTTATTTATCGATGACAGTAGCGGTCAAATAGTTATGATATCTGCTCAAATCTTCTTAATTTTTGGGAGTTTATAATGAAGATTATGCTCAAGTTAACTCCCAAAAGCGGAATTTGCGCTAAAGTTTCAGCCATATTAGGATTCCAAACAAGAAGATATGCACTCAAAAATTGCTGGTATCAGGGCGATGCTAAATAGTACAAATAGTAGTGTCAATATGCAACTTTGCAGCATCAATTTTTCTTCATCAAACGTATTATTCAATTGATATTTTATGAGTTGTAACTTAATATCTTTGAATATCAGTTATATGATTTATGCTACTATATTGATACTAATACTCTCAATTTGACATTTTTGAAGTGCTAATCTAATACTTTTCTTCAGCGATTCAATAGCTAAAATGAAGATTTGATACTTTTCACTATCTTTTTTATATGATGCATTGTTTCATTGATACGAAGAAAATGATACTTCTAGTTATAGGTATTAGAAAGAATTGAATGCAAAATTTTATGCAGCGGAATGGTAATTCACTGACTAGTTTCCATGTGACCAAGCATTTAGACGTAGTGTTTTATCCGGTCTGGCTGGCATCGAACCTACCAGACTGCATTGGCATTGCGTTCTCTTAACGCTTTGAGCCATGTGCCCTGCAAAAAACCGGAAATATACACCCTGTGGTTCACATGGAAGGAAGGAAATAGCTTCAAAAAGCTCGCCATATACAAATTTACTTGCTTCCTGTTATCACCTTGGATCATAAGGTGTACAAGAAGTCTATAAAGTAAGGAAAACACATGGCAAATATTAGTAAGAATATAAATGCAAGATTGCATGCAGGGCACATGGCTCAAAGCGTTAAGAGAACGCAATGCCAATGTAGTCTGGTAGGTTCGATGCCAGCCAGACCGGATAAAACACTACTCTAAATGCTTGGTCGCATGGAAACTAGTCAGTGAATTACCATTCCGCTGTATAAAATTTTGCATTCAATTCTTTCTAATACCTATAATTACAAAATTAACGTATAAATATATACATTGGATTCAATCTACAAATAAAACTTCATATACTTCTAGAAATTTCATTTTAACCCAACCGGTATGAAACCGATACCGATACATTTTTTTTTGAGTGTGACTCAATAACTGATTTCTGCATAATTGTATGTATTAATAAGATTATCTTAGGGTTCCTAACAAGAAGATTTGACATATTAATGTTTTCAAAGGAAATCTTGCAGAAAACGAACTGATTTTTTAGGGTTCCAAACAAGAAGATTTGACTTATTCATGTTTTCAAAGAGAAATCTGGCAGATAACTGTTTATCAATATTAATAAGATGATCTTAGGGTTCCTATCAAGAAGATGACTTATTAACTGATTTCTGCATAATTGTATGTATTAAGAAAGATGATCTTAGGGTTCCTAACAAGAAGATTTGACTTATTAATGTTTTCAAAGGGAAATCTTGCATCGTCATCAGCAGACATCATGTAGAGTTAAGCTGCAATTAGACGCTGGGAAGCAGAAGTACCCGATGGCTCGATGGTAAGCACCTGTGTTCAGCATTCAATATGTGGTTAGTTCGATTCGCGGTGGAGGAAATATGGCAAGTGTGGTAGGCAATGTTAGGAGGAGTGTGGTGAAATGGCTTGAAGGCAATACAAACAACTAAAAAAGTCTAAGTTCGGGTGAACCGAACATTGCATGCCCAGCGGCAATTTTTAGAACGGGATAACAATGATATAGGCCCTAGGCTATTTATCTTACCGAATTATGTCAATTTATGTGATTTTCCATATCGAAAATGGGCGTGGTCGTGAAGCGATTTCGTCCAATTACATCAGGTATGCTTGTACCAATTTCATCGTTCTACCGTTGTATAAATCTGGGGTGATGGGTCACTAAGGGTCACTTTAACGTTAATAAAACTCACTCTGTAACTTAAGCAAATTAACTTTATTTGATTCACCGATATATTTACTTAGTAATATTAATTTCACAGAACGATCGGGTAAGCGGTTGTAATTAAACTAAACTAACTTAAACTCTAGCTTTGATCTCTTGCGCAACAAGGAGACTGGAAGGTAGGTGTATGTATGTAAATAGGTAAAGTGTATAATAGGCAAAACAGTAAGAATTCGAGAAGTTAAAACGGTAAGTGCATTGTATTCTTTACAGAGGGTTTGGTAATTATGACAAAGGTAAGTATTTAATCATAGGTAAGTATTTAATCAAAGGTAAGTATTTAAAGACAATGTAAATATATAAAAAGGGTAAGTATTTAAAGTGAAGGTATATGTGTGTGATAAGGTAAATCTTCTTAAAGGGTATTTATGTAATTCATTGTAGTGTGTAGATATGTATGTATTTGTCTTAGATTTCAAAAATTCAATTAAATTGGAGTTCATGTCTCCAACATGGCGGCCGGCCTGCTCCGATGGCGGGAGTAGTAACTCCTGCATCTCTGCCAAGGTGTTCACCGCCTTGGAAAAGAGGTTCCGTAAGCGCCGCTTGGTATTTTCAGGTTTGTTAAGTCGCTCTCTCGGTTTGGCGATGACTCGTCGATTCGTAGAACTATTATTCTGTCCCGATGCCGTACGTCGAATGATCTTCTTCGGGCGAGGTTCTCTTCGTTGCTCCCTATGGATCAGTGTTTGATGCGCCAGGCCGCACCGGTTACAACTATCAGGCGACTTGAACGCCCCGGTGACATGTGAGGTGGCCAAACAATTAATGCAGTACTTGTGAACCCGAACGGACTCATATCGCTGCTCCGGCGTCATGGCCATAAAAGCGGGGCAATAACGCAGCGAGTGCTTCTGGCAACACAATCGGCAGGTGCTGTAACTTCCGTAGCGTCTGTAACGAGAAATAAAAGAGGGAAATAATAAGAGTGCGTGTGAGGGGAGTTTCTAGAGTTTACAGGCTACGAATCGAGTTAAAGTGAGAGGGAAAGTGTTATTCTGCTGGCGGGAGTGCACAAAGTTTTGCTATGGGTCGCGTGTATATTCCGCCTTGAGTACGGACGTCGACCACTCTTGAAGTTTCTGCCATTTGTTGATGAGCTGCAGATTTGCGGAGTTCGCCTCGGGCAATGAGAGTAGTGGAGCCCCACGGAGAAAATGCCCAGGGGTAAGAGCGAGTAAATCGTTTGGATCGGCTGACATTGAAGAAAGTGGTCTCGAGTTGAGAACTGCTTCGATCCGCGCGAGTAGGGTCGAAAATTCTTCAAAAGTGAACTTATGGTTTCCTGCAGCCTTAATAAAGTGAGTTTTGAAGCTCTTAACGGCTGCTTCCCATGCTCCGCACATGGGGGGATAAATTCCAAGGACAGTCCGTGAGTAGAGTATTTTTCAGCTATGTCAGGTGCGGCTTCTTTGAGGAAAGCCGTGAGCTCCTTCTGAATTGTGCGGCTGGCACCAACGAAGGTTTGCCATTATCTGACATGACTTTGTGTGGTAATCCACGACGATTGACGAACCGAGAGAATGCTGCCTTGAAGGCGGCTGTCGTTAAATCTGAACCGAGTTCAAGGTGTACTGCTTTTGTCGAAAAACAGACGAACACACAGACATAAGCCTTAGCATACGATGCTTTTCAGAGAGTAGAGGCTTTCACGGAGAAAGGTCCAGCAAAGTCGACACCGGTAGTGTGAAAGGGTAGGGTAAAGGTGGACCTTTCAGGAGGAAGTGCAGCCATTATCTGAGATTTGGCCTGTTGCTTATATATGGTGCAGGGTTTGCAATGGAATATGCACTTCTTCACCTTTTGCTTGACAAGGGACGTAATATTCTTGTTGGATCATGCGGGTCATCAGCTGCTTTTCTGCATGCAAAAACTCGGAGTGGACAAAGTAAAGGAGTAAAGAGCAAAATCGGGAACTCTCGGGAACAATTATAGGGTAGCGCTCGTTATAGGTGAGAGTGGCGTATGCGAGCCTACCATTGACACGCATTATACCGGTTTTGTCCAGCATAGGGTTTAGATACAAGAGGGAACTTTTCCTACTAATGGGGTTGCCAGATTGAAGGTCCGAAATTTCAGCTGGGTAAAATCTGAGCTGCGTCGACAGGATTAAACGGACCTTTGCTAGATGAACTCCTCTTGTGTTAGGGTTACCGTTGTTGGGATATCGCATTTTTTCGCTCTATTTATAAAACGGTACATATATGCTACTACTCGAAGGGCTCTTGGGTACGAAGAAAAACCGTCCAATAAATCCGGGGTTTTTAGGGTATGGAATGCTTGTGTACGCTTTTGTTCCGGTGGTGATATGGTTTGGGTCACAATTCTCGGCCAGGACATCGAAGGTTTCCAAAGCCACTCCGGGCCCTTCCACCATAGGGGACAAGCGGCTAAATCCTTTGGTGTACATCCGCGGGTACCGAGATCTGCGGGATTTCTGCCCCGGGTACATGACGCCAAGTGGCGTTACCAACGTTGTCCAAAATTTGCGAAGCACTATTTGCCACATAGGTCTTCCATGTGTGAGGGGGTTTTTCCAGCCATGCTAGCACGATGGCGGAGTCTGACCAGAGATAGAGTTCGTGAGTGGTCAGATTTAAGTGTGAGCGTATTTGTTTTACCAATTTGGTGAGAAGTACCGCTCCGCAAAGTTCTAGACGGGGAAGGCTCACTGTTTGCAGAGGAGCTACTTTGATCTTTGCTACTAATAAATGAGTGGAGAACGTGCTTTCACTATTTTGCACTCGCAGGTATACACATGCGCAGAACGCTTTCTCTGAGGCATCCGTGTAATTGAAAGGGTTTGTCGGGTGAGTAATTTATCCATCGGGGAATTTTGATTTCATTGATTGCGGAGAGATTCTCGCGAAACGTGTTCCATCTGCTGAAGGCGCCGGGTTTCACGTGCTCATCCCAGTCCGTTCCTTCCAGCCAGAGTTGCTGCAGTAGGGTCTTGGCTAATATCATTATTGGCGATAGCCATCCTGCCGGATCAAACAATTTAGCAGCCGCGGATAAGATTTGGCGCTTGGTGTTCGAGTTTGCTGCTGGGAGAGGGTCATATGAGTACGAAAAGGAGTCAGTTATCGCGTTCCATTTTATGCCGAGGGTCTTTGTTGAACTGGCGTCGTGAAATTTGAGGAAATCTTCATCTAAAAGATCGGATTTTGCGACTAATTTGAGTAAATCAAGGTGATTAGCCGTTATTTTCTTAAGGGGAAAACTGGCTGATTTTATTCATAGCGGACTGTAGATTATGTTCGCCCGACAGTATATCGTCTACGTACGTTTCTCGTAGCAATATGTCATGGGCGAGTGGGTGGGTGTTTTTGACATCTTCTGCCAGTTGGTGTAGTGTGTGTATGGCGAGATACGGAGCACAATTGACGCCAAACGTGACCGTCTTTAATTTAAAATCTTCCATGTATAAATCTGGGGTGATGGGTCACTAAGGGTCACTTTAACGTTAATAAAACTCACTGTGTAACTTAAGCAAATTAACTTTATTTGATTCACCGATATATTTACTTAGTAATATTAATTTCACAGAACGATCGGGTAAGCGGTTGTAATTAAACTAAACTAACTTAAACTCTAGCTTTGATCTCTTGCGCAGCAAGGAGACTGGAAGGTAGGTGTATGTATGTAAATAGGTAAAGTGTATAATAGGCAAAACGGTAAGAATTCGAGAAGTTAAAACGGTAAGTGCATTGTATTCTTTACAGGGTATTTGGTAATTATGACAAAGGTAAGTATTTAATCATAGGTAAGTATTTAATCAAAGGTAAGTATTTAAAGACAATGTAAATATATAAAAAGGGTAAGTATTTAAAGTGAAGGTATATGTGTGTGATAAGGTAGATCTTCTTAAAGGGTATTTATGTAATTCATTGTAGTGTGTAGATATGTATGTATTTGTCTTAGATTTCTAAAATTCAATTAAATTGGAGCTCATGTCTCCAACATGGCGGCCGGCCTGCTCCGATGGCGGGAGCAGTAACTCCTGCATCTCTGCCAACATGTGGTTAAATGTTATGACCCGTGAAATTTTTAAATATGCCTCCCTGAAAAGTGGGCGATGCCACGCCTACTTTAAAAAATTTATCAAAAAATCATAATAGAATGACTAGGGGGTTCATCCTACCAAATTATATCATTTTAACCATTTCCGTTACCGAATTATGTAAATTTAGGTGATTTTCGAAATTTTCGATATCGAAAGTGGGCGTGGTTGGAGGGCGATTTTATCCAATTTCATCAGGTATACTCCCAACGATACTAGTATGCTTTGTGCCAAATTCCATCGTTCTATCGTAATCAGTTTAAGAGTTACGACCGGTAAAATTTTCAAAAATGCCTCCCTTAAAAATGGGCGGTGCCACGCCCACTCCAAAAAATTTATGGAAAAGTCATAAGAGAATGACCAGGGGGATTTACCTATAAAATTATATCATTTTAGCCTTTTCAGCTGCCGAGATATGTCAATTTGTGTGATTTTCGATATTTTCGATATCGAAAAGGGGGCGTGGTTATCATCCGATTTCGCCCGTTTTCAATAGCAACCTACCTTGGCCAGAAAGTAACCTATATTCAAAATTGCATGCAAATATCTCAATTTTTACTCAAGTTATCGTGTATACAGGCGGACGGGCGGACGGACATGGCTTATTGAACTCCTCTTTTCAGCCTAAGAACTTTCATGTATGGAACTCTATATCTATCTCGATTACTTTGTGCCGTTACAAACTACCATTATGTGAACAAAATTAATATACCCTTGTACTAGTACTAGTACGCTGGGTATAAAAAGGCAACATAAGAAGGTAAAGGCAATACGAGAGAAATCTAAAATTGAATCGCAACTGATAATCTGAAGTTCGCGAATACAATATAAGAACTCTGAAATAGGATTTTTATTTCTTTTTAAAAACATTAATAAGTTAAATCTTCTTGTTTGGAACCCTAAGAAATCAGTTCGTTTTCTGTAAGATTTCCCTTTGAAAACATTAATAAGTCAAATCTTCTTGTTAGGAACCCTAACAAATCAATTCGTTTTCTGCAAGATTTCCCTTTGAAAACATTAATAAGTCAAATCTTCTTGTTAGGGACCCTAAGAAATCAGTTCGTTTTCTGCAAGATTCTCCTTTGAAAACATTAATAAGTCAAATCTTCTTATTAGGAACCCTAAGAAAACAAATCGTTTTCTGCAAGATTTCCCATTGAAAACATTAATAAGTCAAATCTTCTTGTTAGGAACCCTAAGATCGTCTTATTAATACTAATAAACAGTTATCTGCAAGATTTCTCTTTGAAAACATTAATAAGTCAAATTTCTTGTTTGGAACCCTAAGAAATCAGTTCGTTTTCTGCAAGATTTCTCTTTGAAAACATTAATAAGTCAAATCTTCTTGTTAGGAACCCTAAGATCATCTTATTAATACATACAATTATGCAGAAATCAGTTAATAAGTCATTTCTTCTTGTTTGGAACCCTAAGAAATCGGTTCGTTTTTTTTCAAGATTTCCCTTTGAAAACATTAATAAGATTTTCTCTTCAAATACAAAAAGAACTTCTTCTTGAAGAAAATCTATAGAGATATCATATGACTTTTATTCTATTTTATTAGGCATTGTTGGCTTTGTGCAATATAAATGGGCGGAACTTATTATATATGTATGTACATTAGGGTGGGCCAAAAAAAATTATATTTGTTGTTTGAACTGGCATACCGAAAATCTAATTTCTAGTCAAAACTGCAGCTTAAGACCAATCAAAAGTACACAGAGCCAAAAATGCCTAATAAAATTAATAAGATTGTCTTCATGATCAGTTTTTGGGCAAAGGGGTAGTCGCAACGGTGGAAACGAAGAAAAACTATAGGGAAATCTCTATGGTTTTACGAAGAAATTCTTATTTAAAAAACTATACATTTAGTACAAAGCTATAATTAGACGCTGGAAAGAATTAGTATACTATGGCCGGATGGTCAGCAGCTGGGTTTAGCATCCAAAAATTGCTAGTTCGATTCTCTCTCTTTTTTTCCTAATTTGAAATGTTAAAAAGAAAATCTTCTCAATTATATGTATTTACCCTTTGAAAACATTAATAACTATACATATATCAGTAATTAGACGCTGTCAAGCAAAAGTAAGCGATGGCCTGATGGTGAACAGCTGGGTTTATGATTCCGAAAATTGTATGTTCGATTCTCGGTGAAGGCAACACCAGTTTATTTTTCATTTGAAATATTAAAAATAAGATCTTCTTAATAACATTAAAAAGATTATCTCTACAATTGTGTGAAGAACATCTTCTTGAAGAAAAACTATACAGATATCTTATCTATTTTATTAGGTACCTTTGGCTCTGTATACACAGAGCAAAAAGTCACATAAAATGCCCTGTAAATCTCCCGTGACCCTATAAAACCAAGTAAGTGCTTCTCCCGTGACAAATGCAAAACCAAGCAAGTAGTTGGGAAAATAACTGAGACTTACTTGGTTTTGCATTTGTCACGGGAGAGGCACTTACTTGGCTTTGTGGTGTAACGGGAAAAATCAGAAGGATTTCTCTATGATATTTTTCCAATAAGATGCCCGTCTTATTATGACTGGGTTTCTCTTTTTAATAAAACTGAGTAGATAATCACATAATATTAAGAAGATTTTCTTTTTAATATTTGAAATTAAAAAAAAAATGAACGCTCAACCCAGATGTCTAGTCTAGTCTAATCTACACTACCATGCCATCGTATACTTAACTTGCCAAGGTCTAATTACACCTTTGTTATTTTTGTCTCACTACATGTCCACTTGCCTTATTGCCTTCACCGCGAATCGAACTAAGAATTATTAACTGCTGAACGGAGATCTCTACCATGATGCTATCGTGTACTTGTAGCGTCGAATTATACATTTGAAGAAGGTATACTTTTATCTACATATGTTGTATGTACATATGTTGAGACGTTAATAGCAAAATTTGATTAAATAAGGGATCTTTTAAAAATATGTAAATAGTTTTCCTTTTCAATAAATTCAATATGAATCTAGTGAAAATAATAGGATGTTCTCATTAATTTACTTTATACAAATTTTCTCATAAAAACAAGCAGATTTCTTCTAACAATTGAACGTTTTTGACAAAAGTACATACAAAATTCATAAAAAAGAAGCTAACTCCTTCTTTTTAGCCGATTTCCTTTTCAATAAATTTGATAAGAAATTCAAGCTATAATCTAGAAGATTTCCTAGCACAAATTTCTTCAAATTTGTCCCCACTCGCTCTCCCCGGCCAAAAAGCTTTTTTAGACGTCGATCTCTTTGATTATAGGTGAACTTTTTGGCTTTGTGTACTTATTATATATGTATGTGCATTAGGGTGGGCTAAAAAAACATCCAGTTTCGGGTTTTTGGACTGGTATGCGGAGGTTCGAGTTCCTAGGTAAAAAATGGAGTCTAATGACATAATATGGAAGGATAATATATATACGTATTATTATTATTATTTATTTAGACTTAAAATAATTTTTAAGACTAACAAGTTAAGGAAAGAGCACTAGCTGGTATGGCTATCGGTTCCTTATACTTCGTTAAAAAGCTCTCTTTGCCTTTCTCACTTTTCTTCCATTTCTGCTGAATTTTTAACGAAAACATTCGTAGAATTTATTTTAACTCTTTTGCTCAGTTTCGTTACCGCAGATTTATTTTGTGCTTAAAAAGTTAAAATAGATTAATAATAAATTTGTGCCGAACAAAAATGATATATTTAGAGGCTACGGATTCACGACTATGATTGATGTAAATTTCAGACTGGAAGCTGGTGGAATACTACTACTTTATTTTAAGAATTGTGAAAATTTGCAACAAAAAACAATAACATTTCAAGTCTCGGCGTGTTTTACAGAACAACAAAATGGTTTAAATGAAAGACTTTATATCAAATAATAAATAAACTCAACACAATAAAAAAGTATTAGTATTCATCTCAATACTCTTTTTTTTTTGTATCTAGAAACAGTAAACCCGCCCAGCTGTTCAAATACGGAGGCGAAGAGCTGGTAAAAAGCATGTATAAGCTCTTAAGCGGGCTACCCACCTGCCAAGAAATGTCTAAAGAAAAAAACGAGCATATATTTCTTATACCTGGTCAAGAAATTTTGACGTTTACGGCTATCTCCATTTTTATTGAAGATTACTATTATGAAAATGTTTAGAACATGTGTAGCGAAGTATATACTCATCTTTGCCGTGAATCTAAACGTTTACCTCAAGAAATATATACAAGGATATTTATTTCTTGAGGTAAATCGGCGTCTCCAATCATCGAAAATTGTAATATTTTTTCTTATGAGCTGAGTATTGGCTCAAGAAACATTGACGTGTGAAAACAGTTCTTGACCATTTCTTGAGCGTTTTGTTATAAGGAGTTTGACATTTCTTGCCAGGTGACTAGCCCGCTTTATGCAGAAAATGGTCAGATGAGTGCATGCCTCCGGATTGGAATTTAAGTGTGCTCTGCCCAATCCACGGGAAAGGCGATCCCGCTAACCGCTCCAACTACCGCGGAATCAGTTTTCTTAATATCGCATATAAGGTTCTATCTAGCGTATTGTGTGAAAGACTGAAGCCCATCGTAGACAAACTGATTGGACCTTATCAGTGTGGCTTTAGACCTGGTAAGTCTACCATCGACCAGATTTTCACCATACTTCAAATCCTGGAGAAGACCCACGATAAAGGAATCGACACACACCATCTCTTTGTCGATTTCAAAGCCGCTTTTGACAGCGCAAAAAGGAGTTGCCTGTATGCCGCCATGCCTGAATTTGACTTCCCTGCAAAGCTTATACGGCTTTGCCAAATGACGTTGACCAATACCAACAGCTCCCTCAGGATCGGGAAGGATCTCTCTGAGCCATTTGAAACCAAACGAGGTTTCAGATAGGGCGACTCCCTTTCGTGCGATTTCTTCAACCTGATGCTAGAGAAGATAATTCGAGCAGCAGAGCTAAACCGCAACGGTACAATCTATTACAAGAGTGTGTAATTGCTGGCGTATGCCGATGATATTGATATCATTGGCCTTAACAACCGCGCCGTAAGCGCTGCCTTCTCTGGACTGGATAAGGAAGCGAAAAAAGTGGGTCTTGCGGTCAACGAGGACAAGACGAAGTATTTGCTGTCATTAAAGAAAGAATCGGCGCACCTGCGCCTTGGCAGCTATGTCACTGTTGATAGTTACAAATTTGAAGCTTGAGGGACTCCGTCTATTTGGGAACCAGTATTAATACCGAAAATAATATCAGTCTAGAAATCCAACGGAGAATCACTCTTGCCAACAAGTGCACCTCCTCTCTCGAAGAACAAAGATCACGCTCTATAAGTCTCTCATCATACCTGTCCTGATGTATGGCTCAGATTCATGGACAATGTCAAGAGAATATGAGATGGCCCTTGGAGTATTTGAGAGAAAAGTTCTTCGGAAGATTTATGGTCCTTCCCGTGATGCCAACGGCGACTATCGAAGGAAGTTTAACGATGAGCTGTACGAGCTTTATGCAGACCTGACCATAGTCCAGCGAATTAAAGCCCAAAGGCTCCGCTGGCTGGGTCATGTTATGCGAATGGACAAAGAAGCTCCAGCACAGAAGGTTTTCTATCGTCACCTGAATTCGGCAGCAGAGGAGGGGGGGAGGCCTCGACTGAGATGGAAACAACAGGTGGAGGATGACTTGAACTCCCTTGGGGTTTCCAATTGGCGTCAGTTATCGCTAAAAAGGAATGACTGGCGTGCTTTGATAGGCAACGGCCAAAATCGCTTAGGCGGTTAAGCGCCAATAAATGATGATGATGATGAGAAACAGTAAATTAGAAAAAACAAGTAAGGAAAGCTGTCTTCGGCTGTGCCGAAGGCTAAATACCTTTCATGAATAAGCGTCACGATTTTCACTGTTTGATTCCAGTACAGCCTGTGTGAATTTAACTTAAGCTCATACCGAAATTATCGGAACTATCGATTATATGGGGGCGATGTGTTATATTGGTCCAATCTCATTGATTTTTAACATCGACATTCCACATTCTAAAATAGCAATAGTTACGAAATTTCACGTTCCTACCTATATAACTACAGGAGTTATCTACCAAAATCCTTTATTGGAACAACCGATTGTATGGGGGCTATGTGAAATATTTATCCCATCTCGATGATTTTCAACATCGATATTTCAGATATAAAAATAGCAACACTTGCAAAATTTCACGTTCCTACGTATTTAATTACAGGAGTTATAGCCCAAAATCCGTTTATAGGAACAATCGATTGTATGGGAGCTATGTGAAATATTTTTCCCATCTCGATAATTTTCAACATCGATATTTCACATATAAAAATAGCAACACTTACAAAATTTCACGTTCCTACGTGTTTAATTACAGGAGTTATAGCCCAAAATCCATTTATCGGAACAATCGATTGTATGGGAGCTATGTGAAATATTTATCCCATCTCGATAATTTTCAACATCGATATTTCACATATCAAAATAGCAATACTTCCAAAATTTCACGTTCCTAGGTGTTTAATTACAGGAGTTATAGCCTAAAATCCGTTTATCGGAACAATCGATTGTATGGGAGCTATATGTAATATCGGTCCGATCTTGCTGGTTCCGACAAATGATCCCTATATTCGAAAATGGTGGCCGCATACAAAATTTCAGCCAAATATCTCAAAAACTGAGGGACTAGTTTGCGTTCAAACAGACTGACAGGCAGACAGACAGACAGACAGACGGACAGACGGACATGGCTAAATCAACTCATCTCGTCATCCTGATCATTTCGGTATACTTATTGATGGGTCTATCTCTTCTTCTTCTCATACTTACAAACATCGGACCAAAGTTATAATACCATTTCATGTTCATGAAAGGTATAAAAATTAAAAAAATTGTTGGACCGATTTGTGCTGAATAAAAATTACACATTTAGAGGTTATGGATTCACGGCTATGATTTATGTAAATTTCAGACTAGAAGCTGGTGGAATACTACTACTTTTTTTCTAAGAAATGTGAAAATTTCGAAAAAAAAATTAAATTTCAAGTTTCGGCGTGTTTTACAGAACCACAAAATGGTGTAAATGAAGAACTTTATATCATATAAATAGTGCTTACTATTCAATACCACATCCATTTTAAATAACACGAAAACTCAACACGATGAAAAAGTATTAGTATTCATCATTAGATTTATTTTGTGCTTAAAAAGTTAAAATAGATTAATAATAAATTTGTGCCGATCAAAAATGATACATTTAGAAACTACGGACTCACGGCTATGATTTATGTAAGTTTCAGACTGGAAGCTTGGGGAATACTACTACTTTTTCTCGGTGCAGTGCAATAGAGCCCGCGGAAATGGCGCCTTAAAAGAAGAAATAACGCCCACAGGATTCATTTCCTCATGGAAAAGAAATAACGTTCGCCGAAAGAAGGCAACAGCGCCCGAGGGCGATTTCTTTTTCGATAAGGAAATAAAGCCCACAAGGGTTTCTTCAATTTAAAAGGAAGTAACGCCCATTTTTAGGGGCTTTTAGTTTTGTGTGGATTATACGATTTATCTAACAGGAAGTGATAGTTTCAATTGCATTTAAAATATCTTTAAAAATGCGCAGCGGGCGAATATTTGGAATAAAAAATCGCGCGATTTTTAATTTCAAATTTTCAATTTATGTTATAAAGTTATATATAACAATGCATTTCAAATTTCTTTGAAAAAGCGCCGCAGGCGAATATTTGGAATAAAAAATTGCGATTTTTAATTCCAAATTTTCAATTTATGTTATAAAGTTATGTCAAGGATGACTCGGCACCGATTTAAATGTTGATATTACAAACTTTTAATTGTATTTATTAATTTGGAAAAAAATTATGACAATAAATGAATTTTGTTACAATGAAAAAAAGAAATATACGGATTGTATGAATACGGCATTCGCTTGATAGGGTTGCTAGCACGTCCGCTCGCTATGAAATCTCAAGACTTACTACCTCGCTCTCTGACAGCTCGGCCTCTCCTGACCCCTCGTCCGTCCCGGACGATGCCAGGCCACCTTCATCACAATTGTCAAGTTCAGGACCCAGGACTCGCCAAGGTCTCATGTGATCGCTACTCACCACGTTGCAATATTTTCGCTGCGTTACAGTACTGTCTGGTAGATCTTCTACCACATATCTATCGTAGTTCAGAACCTTCGTTATTATATACGGGCCCTTGAATGCTGGATCGAGCTTGTGGGACACACCCGTCGCGGTGGGCACATAATCAATGTACACCAAATCCCCCACGGTATACTCATGCGGTTTCGAATGTTTCTCATCATACATTTATCATACTATTATCATCATACTATTTAACAGCAGAACAATTTATTTCGAAGATTGAAAAATTGCGATCCATATATCAATGGACGGAAGACGAAATTTTATTTGCAACACAATCAAAATTAAAGGGGGTCGCAGTTGATTGGGCAGATGCTCAACCTCCTTTCAGTTCTTGGCGAATTTTTGTGGAAGCACTGAGAAATGACTTTCCAAGTGAAGTCAACGTAGCCGAAGTACATCGAGAGATGGACAGACGCAAAAGAAAACATGGCGAGTCAATGAAAGACTACTATTATTTCATGCTTAATATGGGGCGTAGAGCGAAAATGGATGAAGCGTCAATTAATTCATACATCGTTGCGGGGTTGAACGATCCGCATTTGTCCCGGACGTTGTTAGCCATCAATTTGAAGACATGCAACGATCTGTTGAAAGCAATTGAAAGGCTATCGACTACACCAGTCGGTGTTAAACAGACACCTAACATACAGCAACAACCGCAATCAAAAGAAATCGAAGTAAAGCCGGGTCAACAGCAAAGGGACATGCGATGTTTTAATTGCAACGAGACTGGACATATCGCAGCAAAGTGTCCTCAACCATCACGTAAGCCCAGATGTAACAAATGTAATAAGGTGGGGCATGATTCAGCGGCATGCAAAGTAGGTAAGAGTACTGTGGCAAGTTTATTGGGGCAGTGCACAACACCACCGCCATTTATGAAGCAAGTTAACGTATGGGGAAAGATGGTGTCAGCATTTGTAGACACTGGTAGCGACTATTCGTTGGTGGCAGCTAAAGAAATTCCGAGCGATGCAAAACGTGAGCGGGAAGTTCACAAGCTTACAGGGTTTGGAGGGGGAGTTGTCGAAACGAAAGAGAAGAGGTAATGCAGTGACAGTTATATATAACAATGCATTTAAAATTTCTATAAAAAAAAAGCGCCGCAGGCGAAAATTTGGAATAAGAAATCGCGCGATTTTTACCCGCGGCGCTTTTTTTTAAGAAAGTTGAAATGCCTATGATATAATTAACTTTATACCATAAATTTAAAATTTGGATTTAAAAATCGCGCGATTTTTGATTCCAAATTTTCCACTGCGGCGCCTTTTTCAAGATGTTTTAAATGCATATGATATAATAAACATTATAGCATATGATATAATTAACTTTAGCATATATTAACTAAAATTTTTATTTGATTCGTCATCTACAATATATTTTTATTTTAAATTCGCTTGTCACCAGCTAGCTTGTTCTATTCGATTCACTGTGAGTCGGTGAAATTAGCGCAATCTCTGATACCGGATTTCCAAAGCACTTATGTGCCAAAAAGGGTAAACAGAATCCCTTTCAAACGTCAGAGGTCGGACGTGGAGTTAAAACCTCATCCAAAGCGGCATCAAAATACCCCCGGAGTGGGCAAACCAAGCTTTGCTGAAGTAGCCAAGGACAGGATCCTTATAGGGATTCTTGACCGAGGCAACGGCCGTTTCCCATCCCCAAGGACGAGTGGCAGCACGTCCAGAATGCACCCGAAAACGCTGTTATTGACGTTTTTTTGGAGTCTCCAGGTGGTACGGCGGCGGACAGATTAAAATAGCCGCATGCGACGACGCAAGAACTGTTGCACTGTACAAGTCAGCAGTGTGGGCTGAACTCGTTTCTTCATCCTAACTATACCAATGGTGACATTACCGCTGTCAGTTTAACGGTCTGACGGTGGCGTCGGTCGATATGTCCTACGACGCCGAAGAACCTCCACCACAAAGGGAGATGAAAGATCTGGTGTCAAACTTCTGCATGGGCCATCTTATTATTGGAGCGGACGCTAATACTCACCACGTCTAATGGGGAAGCTCCGATATCAATGCCAGGGCCGAGTCTCTATTTGATTACCTATTAACAACCAACCTGGTAGTTTGTAACGTGGGTAGTGAGCCTACCTATAACACTGTTTGTTGTGAAGGCGCTTATGAGTGGGTTAGAAAATGGCGTGTGGAAACAATTTTAGACTTTATTGTAGAGCAATCAATGATGAAGCGCAATCCACGCAACACCAATTGGCAGCTACACAATGAAATATTAGCCAGTACTACCCCCACCAGCTCCCTCATCAGTTGAGGAGGTGGAGGATCTGGTAACGACATATACTACGGCGCTCTCAAATGCCCTTGAACAAGCTTCTCCGGTGCCAAACTCACACGGTAAACATAGGCCACTGGTGGACCTACAACCTGGACTTGCTCTGCAAAACCTGCAGGAAACAATTTAATAAGGCTTAAAGCAGCTTCAATGGCTCGAATATAAAATTAAACTAGGTTAGGTTCAAGTGGCTGCCGCAGAGGCCAGTTTTGAAAGGCCCGTTGTGATACCACCAACGCAAGGAAAGTCAGTCCCGGGACCCAGCAAAATGGAAAATCCCTGAGTTGTTGGGATTTTCCACATAGCAGAGTCCCGGGACTGACACTCCTAAACCGACACCTTTACTCCTCCTCGAACCACTTAGATGACTTTATGAAGGCCATCAAGTCCTTTATGTCCAGTTCCGCGATGTGGCTTAGGCTATCCAGGAACGGAGCTCCCAAAAAGCGTGTTCTCGCGCCGCTTAAAGCCGGACAGTTGCGGTTGAGGTGTTCCACTGTTTCCTCCTCATCATCATCTTTGCAACTCCTGCAGCATCGTCGGTAGGGCACACTTAGCCTTTCTGCATACCTACCAATGAGGCAGTGACCGGTTAATACCCCTATCAATATGCAGATTTCCCTCCTAGTTAGGGCATAAATGCGTCTAGACCTTTTAAGATCCCATTTTGGCCAGGTTTGTTTCGATATCCGACACCCTGGGGATTGCAGCCATCTTTCGTTGGCTTGACGGAGTGTGTGCTCCTTCAGCATTAGTTTGCATGTGGCAAACGGCATACCTAAGCGCTCTTTATCCTGAAGAACCTGCTTGGTCGTGCCCTGCCTGGCAAGCTCGTCTGCCTTACAGTTTCCCTCAATGTCCCTATGTCCCGGGACCCATATGAGTTTTACGCGGTTCTGTTGGGCCATCTCCTGAAGAGATCGACGACAGCTGAGCGTCAGTTCAGAGTTGAACGTGTATGAGCCAAGGGATTTGATGGCCGCTTGGCTATCGCTGAAAATAGCGATATCTTCTCCGATAACACGTTTGCTTAACCAGGCCGCGGCGTCCAGGATTGCCGAGACTTCCGCCTGGAAGACGCTACAATGATCAGGTAGTCTGAAGGAGAGCTCAAGGTCCAAATCCCTTGAATAAACGCCTCCTCCAACTCTGCCGTCCAACTTCGAGCCGTCGGTGTATATGGAAGTGCCACCATTTGTTTCGGGACACCAATCCGTCCTCTCCCAGTCTTCTCTGCTGGGAATGTTTATTTTGAAACAGCTATCCCCGACTGTAGTAGTCGCACAACGATCTGTGCTTAGAGGGAGAAAGCTGTAAGATTCCAGAATACTGGAGTGTCCAATAGTACCCGCAGCCCAACTGGAGGTTTCTCTTAGGCGCAGAGCTGATGCCGCCGCTGACCGAAACCCTTCCAGATCAAGTGGCAAAATGCCCAGAATGACCTGGAGGGCTTCGTTGGGCGTTGTCCTTAGCGCACCGCTTATACAGATCATATTGGATCTATGGACTTTCCGCAACAGATTCAGGTATGTTGCCTTGCTCAGCGCAGGCCACCATACGACGACTCCATAAAGCATGATTGGGCGAATGATGGCCGTGTAGATCCAACTGCATACTCTAGGGCTGAGACCCCATTTTTTGCCAATGGCTCTTTTGCAGGTGTAAAGAGCGATGCAAGCTTTCTTCTGGCGCTGAAGAACATTCTCCTTCCAATTCAGTTTCCTGTCCAGAACTATGCCTAGAAACTTGGCCTTATCCGACAAGCCCAGGCGCGTGCCATCTAGTTCTGGTAGGCTTAGTGGCGGTATTTTGTACCGGTTGGTGAAGAGGACAAGTTCCACTTTCCCCGGGTTGATACTAAGTCCGCAGCGAGAGGACCACGTCGAAACTTCTCGCAGTGCTACTTGCATCAGGTCACACAGAGTTTGTGGGAACTTACCTCTGAATGCAATAGCTAAATCGTCTGCGTATGCCACTATCTTCCCCCCCCCCCCCCCCAGCTTGTGTCACGTAGCATCGAGTTGACTGTGAGGTTCCATAAAAGCGGGGAAAGAACATTACCCTGGGGTGTTCCCCTTGTGACATAGCGTGATAACTCAACCGTACCAAGTGAAGAAGCTATTTTCCTTCCCATTAAAAGTTGGTCAATTAAACCAGTTAGAGGTCTATCTACGCCCAGATTAGTTAGAGCGGAGTTGATAGCCACCGGGCTTATATTGTTGAAAGCCCCCTCAATGTCTAGGAAGGCCACGAGACAGTAGTCCTTTTCACACAGCGATTTCTCAATGACAGATACTAGGCTGTGCAGAGCGGTTTCTGTTGATTTACCCTTGGTGTATGCATTCTGATAGCTAGAGATTAGGTTGCTATCAATAGTCGTTGAGAGGTAGTCGCTTAGTATCCTCTCAAAGGTTTTGAGTACAAAGGACGAGAGACTGATCGGTCTGTAGTCTTTTGGCTCGTAGTGGGATGCCTTCCCAGCCTTAGGGATAAACACTACCGTGCCGCTTCTCCAGGAGCCCGGAATGTGGTTGAGAGCCAGGCAGGCTGTGAAGAGAAATACCAGCCATTTAGCTGATGTCTCCAACGTGTTTATAAGTTGCGCGGGGATAATCCCGTCCGGCCCGGCAGCCTTATACGGTTCAAAGCTCTTAACTGCCCACCTTACCCTTTCCTCAGTGATGGGTATTTTCACTGCCAGGTTTGTTGCAGGTACTAGTGGTGCGTCATGCAGATTCCCCGGAAAATGTGTGTTCAAGAGCAGCTCAAGGGATTCCTCTTCCGTGCTGGTCCAGGATCCGTCAGTTTTTCGCAAATAGCTGATGGCTGTTTGACTTTTCGAGAGGACTCGTCTAAGTCTCGCTGTTTCGTCGACCTTTTCGACGCCAGTGCAGAAATTTCTCCACGAAGTTCTCTTCGCCTGTCTCACAGCTTTTTTGTAGGCCCTAAGTTTAGCTTAATATTCGTGCCAATCAGGCTCAGAGCCGAGGATCTTGGCCTTGTTAAATTGTTTCCGACATGATTTGCGGAACGAGTCCAAATCGTAGGACCACCAATGTGGCCTGTGTTTACCGCGTGGTTTTGGCACTGGACAAGCCTGTCCTAGAGCATTTGAGAGCGCCGATGTAAATGTAGTAACAAGATCCTCCAGCTCCTCTACTGATGAGGGGGCTTGTGAGGGCAGTATTGGGAGGTCTCTGTCTAATATTTCTTTGTGTAACTGCCAATTTATGTTACATGGATTGCGCTTCATGATTGGTTGTTCTACAATAAAGTCTAAAACCATTTCTATGTAACGGTGGTCGGAGAATGAATGTTCTTCCAGAACCCGCCATTTTCTGACCCATCCATAAGCGCCTTCACTACAGATAGTGAGGTCTATGACCTCCCTACGGGCCTTAGTGATAAAAGTAGGCTCATTACCCACGTTGCAAATTACCAGGTTGGTTGCTAAGAGGTAATCAAACAGAGACTCGCCCCTGCCATTGATATCGGAACTCCCCCATTTTACATGGTGAGCATTAGCGTCCGCTCCAATAATAAGATTACCCGTGCAGAAATTTGACACCCGGTCTTTCACCTCCGTTTGTGGTGGGGGTTCTTCGGCGTCGTAGGGCATATAGGCCGACGCCACCGTCAGGGGGGTGCTGTCGACCGTTAGACTGATAGCGGTAATATCACCATTGGTGTAGTTAGGTAGGAGAAAGGAGTTCAACTCATACTTGACCAAAATACAAGTTCGGACTTTGCTCTCCTCGCTGGCTCGAATGAGCTTGAAGCCAATCCGCAGATTCTCGAGCTATTGACCCAGGGTTCTTGGATGAGGACCACATCCACGTCGCCTTTAGAAAGACGACTACTTAAAGCAGCCGAAGCCACTTTAGATTTGTGCAGATTAATCTGAAGCACCACCATCCTCCATCTCCGAGTTGTTCACAGCAATATCGGCAAGGGACGTGGCGGATAACATGCTTTCCGCATCGGAATCCTCCGCTTCCTCTTCTGGTAATTCGTTTTCCGGTTCCCCCGGAGCAGCCGAGAAGGCAGCGCGCTGAGCATCACCACGATATACGTGGATAACGATCTGGCCTACGCTGTAGTGTACTAGGCCATTGCACCTTTTGAGGGGCTCGATTGACTCTTTATTCATGGTGAACACCACCTGTCTGTCGGGCCCCACCGCATCCCCGACCAGATTGACACTCCAGTCATACGTTGGGAGGGACGGATTCATTAGCCGTAGCATCCCGAGAATTCTATAGGGTTCGTCAGGGATGGCCGGAATCCACGCCCTTGCCCTTGGACGCGCTGGAATGTCCTTCCAGTCGACGACCTCTAGACTTCACCCAGTTTAGCAGCTGCTGCCTTATACAGTGCTACGGTTTTTGCATCCTCGCATGCGAGTAATTTGATCTGACCCTGGTGCCAGCCCGCATCCGTTACTCGCGCCGAACTACCCGGAAACTCCGGAGCAACGTTGAGAAGAATGTTGCCGAGTTCATTTCGCACGTAACGCCACCGGTCCTTGGGTATGGCCAGACGGTCATTGCCTCGGTCAAGGACGCCTATAAGGATCCTGTCCTTGATTACCTCAGCAAAGCTTAGTTTGCCCGCTCCAGAGGTATTCTGATGCCGCTTGGGAGGGGGATTTAACTCCAGGTCCGATCTCTGGCGCTTGAAAGGGTTAACTTTTAACCTCTTTGGCATGTAAGATTTTTGGAAATCCGGTATCACAGCTTTCGCTAGCTCTACCGATTTACTGTAATTCGGCGACAGCGACTCCTGCGGTACCCCTTCATACCTCTTCAGGATCTTTGCAGCCAATCTTTTCTCGTGGTATGTGAAGCGGCGGGGAGATGTCTCCCGGGAGTGCGGACCCGTATTTGCCATCGCGGTCGCTCCCCTTGCCGAAATCTCAGTTGCAGCTTCCTTCCCCTTCGAAACTCCGAGGCCAGGACGTGAGACCGCTGCCACAGACGTAAAGATACTGGTTTTCATATCAGAGGTTGATGGGAGTTTAGCATCCGCCGTTGTCCGCTTAGCTGCGTTGGCAACCGCACTGGTGCTAGCTCCCATCAAGTCAATCTTACTCAATAGAGGGTTGGTTGACCGACTCGTAGTTGCCATCGCTGTCGATCCCCCCTTGATTGTGGAACGAAGGTTGTCCTCCGGCGTTGTTGTTGCTTTCTCGCCTGCTCCTCCATAGCTCTCCCTTGCTGAGGAGTGAAATTTGGCGTTGTTTGTTTTTTGGGGTTTTCGTTTTTATTTGCGTTATTTGACTTTATCTTGTTCGTACGACCCATCGCCGGACAAGGCCAGCTTAGGGTCAAGGGAAGAGTAGGGGAAAATGTGTTGTCCGCCGCGGCAGAGCCCCGTACCGTGGTAAGGCCATGCTTACTCTCTCAGGCGACCCGGTATCAGAGAGGCTCCGTTCAAATACAGCCACGATTTGCCTGCCGGCTGCAAACGTCCAATGGGCACGTGGTCGCATAACACCCTGGATTGGGAGGGGGAAGATCTTTGTCGTCGCGCCAGAGAGGCTAGGCTGCTCTCGTGATGAAGTGCCGTACGGAGCTATGATCACAAGAGCAGCGTAGCCCTGTGGCTATCGACTTCAGCCCTCGTACCGCGGCAAGGTATCCACCCTTCACGAGAGAAAATTAAACTAAGAGCCTACAAAAAATCTCTGAGGCAGGCGAAGAGAGTATCGTGCAGGAATTTCGGCACTGGGGGGAATTTCGGCACTGGGGTCGAAAATGTCGACGATACTGCGAGACTTGGACGAGTACTCTCAAAAACTCAAACAGCCATAAGCTATTTGCGCAAACCTGACGGATCCTGGACCAGCACGGAGGGGGGAACCTTAGAGCTGCTCTTGAATACGTACTTTCCAGAGAACTTGCGTTGGGAACCCTGAGCACCTGCAGCAAACCAGGCTGTAAACATACCCATCACGGAGGAAAGGGTAAGGTGGGCAGTTAAAAGCTTTGAACCGTTCAAGGCTATCGGGCCAGACGGGATTATTCCCGCACAACTCATAAACACGTTGGAGACGCGCCACGGTAGTGTTTATCCCTAAGGCGGCGAAGGCGTCCCATTACGGGCCTAAGGAGTACAGACCGATCAGTCTCTCGTCCTTTGTACTCAAAACTTTCGAGAGGACAATAAACGACTACCTCTCCGCTACTATTGATAGAAACCTTATCTCTAGCTATCAACATGCATACGCCAAAGGTAAATCTATGGATACTGCGCTTCATAGCCTAGTTTATGTTATTCAAAAATCGCTGTATGAAAAGGATTACTGTCTCGTGGCCTTCCTAGACATTGAAGGAGCCTTCAATAACATAAGCCCGGATGAAATTAACACCGCTTTAACAAATCTGGGCATAAGCAGGCCTCTTATTGGACTTATTGATCAACTACTAAAGGGTAGAAGAATAGTTTCATCACTGGGCTCGGTTGATTTTCCACGCTTTGTCATAAGGGGAACGCCTCAGGGTGGTGTTCTCTCCGCTTCTATGGAACCTAACTGTCAACTCGTTGCTGCGAGATACAAGCACATGCAGACGATTAGCCCGTGCGACTTGATGCAAGTAGCACTGCGAGAGGTTTCCTCATGGTGCTCGCTCTGCGAACTGGGCATCAACCCGGGAAAAGTCGAACTTGTCCTTTTCACCAACCGCTATAAGATACATCCGTTAAACCTACCAAAACTGAATGGCTCAGCCCCAAAATATGCAATTGGATCCACACTGCAATCATTCGATCAATCATTCTTTATGAAGTTGTGGTGCCCTGCGGGTTAGGGGTTTAGAATATGCCCGAGGTAGGCATACTGGTCGTAAGAGGCGACTAATATGCACATAGGTAATGACGTGCTACTCGATGGTTGATCTACGGATATGATTCCTCTCACCTCTCATTACCCATCTTCTTCTTCCTCACGGATGGAGGGATGACATGACCTAGAAGGTTCCACTGGGCATACCAAATCGCTACCACGACAGTCGGGCAGCGCACCGGGGTCATATCCGGCCAAGGACTGTCAACTTCGGCATCACTCCCCAAAACCTTCGGGGAGTGTTTTGCTGTTAACAACAACAACAACAACATGGAGTTGTGGTATTTTGGCCTGCGCCAAAGATAAAGTTCACAGATTCTGTATTATCTGTATAAGCGGAGCGTTAAGAACAACGCCCAACGAAGCACTCCAGGCCATTATTGGCAATTTGCCACTCAATTTGGAAGGGCACCGAGTAGCAGCAGCATCGGCTCCGCGTCTAATGGAAACGTCCGGCTGGGGCGCAAACACTACTGGACACTCCAGTATTTTAGCATCCTACAGTTTTCTTCCGCTGAGCACATATCGTGGTGCGACCACAACAGTCGGAGATAGCTGTTTTGAAATAAACATTCCCAGCAGGGAGGAATGGGAGCGGACGGATCGGAGTCCCGCTACTCATGGCGGCGGAAATTGTAGGGCAGACGAACTTGCGAGGCAGGGCCCGTCCAAGCAGGTTCTTCGGGATAAAGAGCGCTTAGGTATGCCGTTTGCCATATGCAAGCTAATTCCGAAAGACTACACACTCCGCGAAGCCAACAAAAGATGGCAGCAACCTCCAGGGTGCCGAACATCCAAACAAACCTGGCCGAAATGGGATCATAAAAAATCAAGACACATTTATGCCCTAAGGAGTAGAGAAATCTCCATATTAATAGGTGTATTAACTGACCACTGCCTGATTGGTAGGCACGCAGAAATACTAGGTGTGCCCTACCGACGATGCTGTAGGAGTTGCAAAGACGATGTGAAGAAAACGGTGGAGCACCTCATCTGCAACTTCCCGGCTTTAAGTGGCGCGAGAATGCGCTTTTTGGGAGTTCCCTTCCTGGTTAGCCTACGCCAGGTCACGGAGCTGTATATAAAGGACTTGATGCCCTTCATCAAGTCATTTAAATAATTCGAGGAGGAGTAACGGTGTCGATTTAGGAGCGTCAGAACCGAGATTCTGCTATGTGGAGAATCCCGATAATACGGGGGTTTTCCATATGGTAGGGTCCCGGAATTGACTTTCCTAGTGTTGGTGGTATCACAGCGGGCCTTTTAATACTGGTCTAGGTGTGCCTCTGAAGCGGTTAAGGGTTCGGTCTTCTAAACCAAGTCGTGGCGTATCGATGCCCGGCAAAAGTAACATCAAAAATTATTTAGAAAAAGAATTTTTCTATAACGGGCTCGCCCATCGGCAGTAGTGTAGCACACTCTCCGGGTGTATTTCTGCCATGAGAAGCTTCTCTGCAAAACCTCATTTGCGTTGCAAGTGCCGTTCAGAATCGGCAAAAAACTGTAGGTCCCGCCAACTTGTAGGACAAACTCAAAAAGCAACACACCACAAGTTGGAAAGAGAAGCTCGGCAAAAATCTCGTTACAGGTTATGATAACCTGTTGGTATATAGCCGAGGATTGTAAGAAAGAAATGCTGGTATTTTCGGCACTTTAAAAGCAGGTGACCCTGGGATTGGTATCCCTAGTATGTACGGTACTTTAAATAACCTTGCGTGGAATTGTCTTGTGTAAACGAGAATAATAATGTGGGGATATTTGTATATTCGTCTGGTGCCAAGTTTCAGGTGAATTGGAACGGATGTTTGGTTTCGCTGGTGTCATCCACATAAAGGCGAAACCTGATTGCCTGAGAATATAAAATGATGTAAATCTGACATTATTTACCACGCATTCAATATTTTCCTCAGCCCATACAATTTGATTTTTTGTTTTGAAGAGACTTTGTGAAGTATGAGCTGGATGTGTATCACTTTCCTTGTGCCGTGGAGTACCCAAAACTAGTTTAAGCCAGGCCCGTGCGCAGTAATTTACCATAGGGAGAGTTTTGAACTTTTCAATGCTCCGAAGCTCTCTTGATATGGTGTATTCAAAATTAACACTAAATACGAGTATGCTTAAGGTTTAATTTATACAGCGACCGGAAATGAAAATTTTACTTCGTTGTAGTAAATTGCAAAAGATTTAAGAAAAAAGTGGTATATTTTTATTCAATGCTCTAAAGTCTGCACTTATTAAACAAAGGCTATCATTTAATAAGGCGGTATAAAATGTGTGAAAAGTTGATTCAAAATTTTTTGCCGTTTTTTTTTCTCGATCTAGCCGGATTACTGAAAAATTCTAGCAACACTGGTGCCTTTGTTTAATGTGTGCATACGTAGGTCCACTCCCCAAACAGAAATTTAAGTAAAAATTGTATGGACGAGTTTTGAGTATTTTTTTTTTATCTTCCATTGGATATAAATAGGTTGCTCAATTTTATTGTGAAATTTTATATGAGAAATGACAGCATGGAAATTATGACAGTTTTAAACTAATAGCAGATACGCGAATAGGAGATCTTGTGAATTGCCTAGATAGTTCAGAGCAAGATAGAGAAAATTGTGATATAGAAATATTGTAAAATGTATATAAAAAAAAAAAAAAAACTAATGGCGGCGATATACCAACAGGTTATCTATCATAACCTCTAACGAGATTTTTAGCCGAGCTTCTCTTTCCAACTTGTGGTGTGTTGCTTTTTGAGTTTTTCCTACAAGTTGGCGGGACCTACAGTTTTTTGCCGACTCCGAACGGCACTTGCAAAGCAAATGAATTTTTTGCTGTGAAGCTTCTCATGGCAGAAATACACCCGGAGAGTTTGCCAAACTACTGCCGAGGGGCGACCCCGTTTAGAAAAATTCTTTTTCTAAATAATTTTTTGATGTTACTTTTGCCGGGCATCGAACCGCCACGACTTGGTGTAGAAGGCCGAACACTTAACCGCTACACCACGGCGGCCGCCTATGTATATACCAACATTTTAATCACATTATAATTTTTTTTATTTTTTTTCATATTATGTCATGAAAGCATATGTTGTCTCTACATATAATAAAATTGTAACAGGTCTGTACATGGCAAATATCAACAAAAAATTGATTGGGGAAAGCAGTATTAAGCGAGTAGAATCCAAATCAACCATTTTAAAAATTTGTGTGTCTGTCTGTCTGTCTGTCCGTATGTTTGTGGCCGTATCACTCCGAAAGTAATGAATGGAACTGAATGAAACTTTTTTCGTTGTATTGCTCGACGCTCAACTTAAAATTTAAGATATTACTTTTTTCGATATCTCAACCGGTTTTAGAGTTATCACCCAATATGTGGACCATGTCTGTCCGTATGTTTGTGGTCGTAACACTCTAAAAGTACCAAATGGAATTGAATCGTTGGACTGCTAGGCGTTCAACTTAAAGTTTAAGATATTATTTTTTGCGATATCTCAACAGGTTTTGGGGTTATCGTTCAATATGTGGACCAGGGGTGACCAAAAATGTCTTAGTACAATATGGGTGTCAAAGGAAAGGTGTCAATGAGTGCTATAATATGCGATGTGATTCATTGGAATATCTGACATGGTTAGGGAGATATCTTGAAATTTCGATAACTCGACCGGTTAGGAGGTATCGACGAATATTTTCACAAAAATGTGTTAGTACATTATGGGTATCAAACAAAAGGTGTTTATGAATGCTGTCATAAACCATTTGATTATTTTCAATACCTAAGCTACCCCGGATATATCTCATAAAATGTGTACCTTCTTAATACCAAAACGCTTAATATGGCTATTAAGGCAAATGTACTAATTTCTTACCTTATCTCTACATACAGATATGGTCAGAGATTTAGCGCACTTTCCATTGTACTGAAAAATAGTACAGTAACTTTCAAGATAATACGAATTTCACAAAAAAATTTCAGGCTTAAGGATAGTATCGTATTGCCCTCTTCAAATGACAAAAGAATTTCCGTTATAATTCTTTGATATTTGATTTTGCTAAGTTTTTCTTTACATCCGTCTAAAGTGCATTGGACATCGATTTAGCGCACTTATGTTTGTTTTGCTATTACTTGCGATTGGTTGAAAAAGTTAATAGTTTTTTGGTTAATATATAATAAATAACCTCTTCTCTGATAATTTTGTTAAATTTTCTCAAAGAAAATACTGGTCGGTTTGACAAAAAAGAACCTTTTTCAATCAGGGACCAATCAAGGGCAAAATTTCAAGAATTTTGGTATGTTTTCGAGAAAAATGGTGTCCAATGCCATAGGAGATGTAATTTCGGATCCGAATTTGTCAAAGCATAACAAAAAACGTAAAGATCCCCCTTGTAAAACTTTTCCCCAAAGGGATAAAATTTCCGGAAGAAAGAGTGAAAATGAACCTTTTAAGTCCTTACCATTGAAAGTGGTTGAAATAATTTCGGAATTGTGCTCAACTGTGTCCAGAAAACTTATACGAAGACCCCTTAATGAAAAAAAAATGTAGAGGCGCATAAGCAAGAAAACGCGCTTCCTTAATAAATATATAACCCACGATATATTTTGTTGAACTGTGAATAAGTTTTTCTTTTCCTATTTGTTAAGTTTACTTTATATGTGTATGTAAACATTATTAATGACTTGCCGATACTTTATAAAATAGAGGCAAATTTATTACTAATAAATTAATGAAGTTATGGTTATTTATTTACAGATTTTTTATAATACCTATATAATTTTTATATTTTTCAAACATCTGTGTATCTTTGTATGCAAATATAACCACCTACTTACACTTTGGGGCTCATGGATTTCTAGAATGAACCTTGAACGCTAAGTATATGTACATATGAGACAAAATGTCAGGTTTGATGGTTATATTGGTTGGTGTTTCGAGGAGGAGCTATTTTGCACCACCTATTTTCCAAGAAAACAAATAACTAAAATATTAGCACTTCAAATTAAGTACAACTTTATTGATTTGTGATCGCAGTAGAAGTGATTTAAAATTGTCTTGAAAGCGAGAGTAGAACCATAATTATATGCAAATACATAAGTACATATGTAGGTATTCAAGTAAATTAGAATGAAGTGGAAAAGAAAATAACTATATTTGATACATTGTATGAGAATTACAGCTAGGTCTGCGGTCATGATATTTAGATTTGCAAACCCGAAATTTAGATCTGTAAATCCCGAAACGCAATATTAGTGCTGCTGCGAACATTCTCCCCCCGTTGGAAGATTTAATCTTTCAACCACATCAGTTTCGATCGGAAGCACAGCAACCTTTCTCACCGATCGCTTAACAAGTCCATTGGCAGTACGAATTATTACAACGCGAACTACGCCATCGCTACCGTGAGTTAAACTATCAACACGTCCTAGTCGCCATTTGAGTGATGGAAGGTTTTCGTCTTTCAGAATGACCATATTACCAACTTGAATGCCCCCAGTTGATTTTCTCCACTTGACCCGTTCTTGTAGCAGCGAGAGATATGAACAACTCCACTTTTTCCAAAATACTTGCTGTAGGTGGCAAATGCGCTGCCATCGATTTAAACGGCTTATGTCGAGATTGGTTAGGTCTGGCTCAACGAATGATGTAAACGATGCACCTATCAGAAAATGGGCGGGAGTGAGTACATCAAGATCATCTGGGTTCTCTGAAATTGGAAAAAGTGGACGAGAATTAATAATGGCTCCAATTTCACACACAAGGGTGCGAAGCTCTTCAAAAGTTAGAATTGAGAGGCCAGCGGTGCGCAAAAGGTGGTATTTCGCTGACTTCACCGCCGCCTCCCATAACCCGCCAAAGTGCGGTGAGCGAGGTGGAATAAATTTCCAAGCGACGCCGTCTGATATGCATTAATTATTAATTTCGGTGATATGTGAATTGCTTAAAAATAATTGCCTCAATTCAAGCACCTCGTTCTTAGCCCCAACGAAATTTGTTGCATTATCTGACCATATGGTGTGCGGTTTTCCTCTTGTACAAATAAAACGTTTCAGGGCCGCTAAAAATGATGGTGTGGAAAGATCTCGAACTAGCTCCAAGTGACAAGCTTTTGTGCCGAAGCAAACGAAAATGCATATGTAGCATTTAATTGGTGGTCGGTTTCGAACTTCCGACTTGTAGTAAAATGGTCCACAAAAGTCAACTCCAGAGGTAAGAAAGGCTCTGCTGGGTTGAACTCGGTCAGCTGGTAACATGCCCATGATATGCTCGTATGTTTTGGGTTTCAAACGAAAACAGCGAACGCATTTGTTGATAACGCTGGCAACAGCCTTCTGCCACCAATTGGCCAATACTGTTGTCGAATCGATGCCAGCACGCTTTGTGGGCCCGCATGTAAATAATTATGGTGAAAATAATCAATTATTGGTTTTGTGACTGGATGATTCTTTGGCAATAAAAGCGGGTGTTTTGCTTCGAAGTTCATGTTTGAATTTTGCAAACGCCCACCGACACGAAGGAGCCCCAATGAGTCGACAAATGGATTTAAAGAGTTAAGCTTGCTTGAAGAGTTTAGCTTATTGTCAAAACTTAGCGCCTTAAAATTTGTTGAATATTACGAATTAGCAAGTATGTTCCCCCTTTAATATTTGGCGGAGTCAACGGTTTGTTGTCTTGGGTCGAGAAAAAAATAGATATACGCAAAGACGCGCTGCAACTTGTCGAATGAGTTATGATATTTGCAATCGAGTGTTATGTCGCGGAGCTGAGAAGTAACTAAAACATTGCGCCGTCGCTCAGGCAAATCAATAAGAAAATCCGTGTTATTCGGCCAATATGATCGATCCTTTAACAAAAACGGTGGTCCATGGCTCCAAAGCTTAGAGCTTAGTAGTTCCTTCGGAGTGCATCCCCTTGAAAGGATATCTGCCGGATTTAATGAAGTAGGCACGTGATGCCATGTCATACCCTTAGTAAGCGTTTGTATTTGGCTCACTCTGTTTGAAACGAAAGCGTTGAAGTTAGATGGCTGTTCACGAAGCCAAGACAAAGCGACCATTGAGTCCGACCAGCAATGGACTGAGTGAGGATGCGTGAAATCTTTCGAAATGGAAGCAACCAATTCCGCAAGTAGTAAAGCTGCAGATAATTCTAGCTTAGGGATAGTTAAACTCTTTACAGGAGCAACTCTTGATTTTGCGCAAAGTAAGCATGACTTATAAAACCCGTTATGGTCCGAACGAATGTATACGCATGCAGCAAATGCTAATATGCTTGTATCGCAGAACACGTGAAGCTCAAAACTAGAATGAGGGATAATTGCATAACGTGGAAATTTGAAGCTAATTAAGAGAGAAACTTGTGCGCAAATATCATTCACTGCCCTAGCGATTGAGGTAAACTTTCGTCCCACTGAAGTTTCTGTTTCCAAAGTAGTTGCAAGAAAATTTTTGCTCTTCCAATGACTGGCGAAGCAAGACCAAGCGGATCGTAAAATTTGGCAATGTATGAAAGTACCGCACGTTTTGTCGTACGTGCGCCATGATCAATAGGCGATAAAGCAAATAAGAAATTGTCAGACTTAGGATCCCAAACGAGACCAAGTGTTTTTGTTACGTCAGTTCCATCATGGAACCTTAGTAGATTCTCGCACTCTGATTCAAAACCTTGCAATACGCCAGCTTCATTTGAGCACCATTTACGAATGTTAAAGCCACCACGCTGAAGTAAACCTTTAACCTGATTCCTAATCTATACTACTTCTTCTATTGTATCGCCACCTGAGATGAGATCGTCGACATAAAAATCTCTTCTTACTATTTTTGCGCCTATAGGAAATGGCTTTGTGCCATACGTTACTGTATCTAGCTTATAAATTGTTATCTCATCGTTAGGGTGTTCGCGCCATAATATACATTGAAGGTATTCGTCTGGCGATGCCATACGTACACATCGGTACATTTTACATATGTCTCCACATATAGCAAATTTATGAAGACGAAACTGTAAGAGCGTTTTGACAGCTTCGGTTGAATAGTTGGACCCGCTAGCAAAAGGTCATTTAGCGAAAGGCCGGTTGTTGTTTTTGCAGAGCCATCGAATACCACACGCAATTTTGTTGTTGTACTATCAAGCTTATGCACACGATGACGAGGTAGAAAAAATGTTGTTACTTTGGCTTGCGGATTTGCTAGTGACATATGGTTTAATGATGAGTACTCTCTCAAGAATGAAGTGTATTGATTTTTTAAATTGTCATCTTTTGCCAATTTTCGCTCTAAGGTTTTAAACCTGCGAAGCGAGCTGAAATTTGTTATTGCGGGCAGACGCACTGCGTACTCTCCCGTAGCTAACCGAATGAAATTTTCCTTAAAGTGCTGCTCACACCAATCATCTTCTTCTGATGGTGAGGGAGCGCAGTCGAAACAGTTCTCTATTTCCCAAAACCTTTTGACGATATCGTTCAATTTGTCATTTTGTTGTTGTTTGAGGGGCTCATGACTAAAGGCGGTAATTAATGATGACTGTTTGTTGTTGTGCGAAACACCACCAGCGACGACCCAACCCAGTCGAGTTTTTTGTAATATTGGCAAATTACTAGCGATGCGAATTTGACCAACGCACATCAAATCGAAAAACAAATCTGCACCAATAAGCAAATCAATGCGTTGTGGCTTGAAAAATAGTGGGTCTGCTAATTTAATGTTTTGTGGTACTTTCCATTCCGATGAAAAGTTGCATGTGGGCTGATAGTCTGTTATACTGGGTGTGACTACAGCTGTAAAAGATGTTTGGTAAGATTTATCTTGCGATTGTGCGAAAACGTCGATTTCTTTATTGGCAACGAAATTAGATTCGCCGATGCCGGAGATCAAAATTGTAGATTTTTTGAATGGAAGTTGCAACAGATTTGCAAGTCGGGTTGTTACAAAATTTATTTGGGAAGTTGAGTCGAGAATAGCACGACAAGGAACGAGATTGCCTGATCGATCTTTTACTAGAAGTATCGCTGTAGCTAGCAACACATTATTATTAGAGAGCGATTTCGGGGCTTGAGGAGCTGAAGTCGAAGCCAAACACGAAATAAGTGTTTGCTGAGACGAAGATGTTGTTTCACCTTCTGGCCGATTTGAAGCCAAGGCAGTAGATGTGGGAAGTGGGTTCATATGCAAAAACGAATTGTGTTTTGCTGCGCAGTGCCGGCAATGACCAGATTTACATCGTTGTAGACTATGACCTTTGCGTAGACAATTTAAGCAAAGTTGTAAACGCTTAGCTTCTTTGTATCTCAAATTCGGTGAGAGATTTAAAAATTTCAAACAACTGTTTATGTGACGTTTTTTACACTTTTAAGACGTTTTTTACACTTTTATTAACATTTGAATTTTTTCCCGCCTGATTGCTAGGTGTTTCCGGTACCTTAGCATTTTCCAAATTTTCCCTCAAGCGGCAGTGCTTTTCCAAAAACGAAGTCATTGAATTTAACGTAGGTAATGTCTGTATCGGCAATTCCTCTTCCCATTTTTCCTGCGTCTTTTGATCGAACTTTCTAGTAGGTATTTGAGTAATCCATCCGAAATTTGCTCAGGTGTTGCCAAGGTTTAAGTGCGCGAAAGTGTGAATTGAATTTGTCACTTAATTCGCGTAACCCAGTAGCAGAACCTCGATCAACAGTCTTCAGCCCGAAAATCGCTTTCATGTGTGCCTGAAATATAAGGAGTTCATTATCGAAACGTTTTTTAAGCAAATCTACGGCCTTTTCATAATTTTCTTCAACCGGTTCTAGAGAGCAAATGGTGTCCAAAGCGGCTCCTTGTAAACTAGCGCGCAAATGTTGAAGTTTTTCCACTTTGCTCAACTCTAGATCCTTGTCGATGACGCTGCTAAACATGGCAAAGTAATTTGGCCAATCGATCGCATCGGAAGTCAAACGTAAAGCTTTCATCGAGTTCACTAACGCGCTCAGTCGTTAACCTTTTATTTAGTGACATTAACTGGTGCTTAATTGAAGCACACTTCCTTTTATTGAACGAGATCGAGTCGGTGATGTTGATTGATACATCGCCTGATGTGACGTCGCTACTTCTTTTGGACTTAGCGGGTTTTCGCATTGCGAAATAGCTGATTGTACCATGCAGAACGAAAATGAATAAAAACAACTGTTATACGATTATAAGGTTGCACAAGTAAAATTATATTATATTATTTGCACGAGGTTTTTGCGAATTGGTCCAACAAGATTTTGTGTGGATATTGAGACTCAAATTGTCTTTATGTTCGAATGACTTCCAACCCGATCACGTCGGGGTCACCAATGTTTCGAGGAGGAGCTATTTTGCACCACCTATTTTCCAAGAAAACAAATAAAAGATTAGCACTTCAAATTAAGTACAACTTTATTGATTTGTGATCGCAGTAGAAGTGATTTAAAATTGTCTTGAAAGCGAGAGTAGAACCATAATTATATGCAAATACATAAGTACATATGTAGGTATTCAAGTAAATTAGAATGAAGTGGAAAAGAAAATAACTATATTTGATACATTGTATGAGAATTACAGCTAGGTCTGCGGTCATGATATTTAGATTTGCAAACCCGAAATTTAGATCTGTAAATCCCGAAACGCAATATTAGTGCTGCTGCGAACAGTTGGAGTGATGATAATTTGTCCCTTTTATATAGGGTTACCGGATGCCCGAGATATGAATCGGGGACTCTTCGAACAAAAAAGGTAATCAAATTTCAATAGTAAAAAGTTTGACCAAGTTTAACCTTCTAAACGCAATAAACATTATTGATTTTTGCCAGAAATTCGTCGCAAGCAGGACCCTGCTTTTCTTAATTGTGCCAAATTCGTCCTTACAGCTAATGAAATAAAATTGCATTTTTGTCGTCCATCCACTTTTGATAGGAGATCATCGTAAACTGAAATTATATCTAAAATGCTATTGTCTTTTTTTCAATAGAAGCGAATAAGATTTCAAGGCCTCAAACATTTTCAAAATCCTCTTGACTGCAGGGAAAAGGCTTAACCAGCGCGTTTTGCAATGATTGAGCAGATTTTTATAATCTGTCTCAACGAATTCGCAAAAGGATTTCAATTCCGTTGTTCGAACAGTGTAAATAGAAAAGTATTCGTACAATTAATACACAATACAATTGATATCAAATAGAACAAACTGCTCCAATCCATGAAGGGCCAAATTGTGTATAATATGTTCGGAACATCCGATCCCAATCAATTTACCATTACATGAGTGCTGGTAAATCGTAAAAGCGAGGGCTTTTAGAGTATAAGCGGGGCCGCGGGGACAAATCGTCTGAATCGGGGACAAATCCCCGAAAGTGGGGACGTCTGGCAACCATATTTTATATCTAAACGGGTAGTGTCGGACATTTCCCGTTTGATACCCTA
Source organism: Campiglossa producta (assembly GCA_964058755.1). Lineage (NCBI taxonomy): Eukaryota > Metazoa > Arthropoda > Insecta > Diptera > Tephritidae > Campiglossa > Campiglossa producta. The sequence continues at coordinate 93,337,539 of CAXKVI010000001.1, forward strand.
CGGGTACGGTCGGATAGTTCTATTTGAACACGTATAAGTATGCTACACAAATGAAAACATAGGCATACCAACTATGTCCAAAAGAGACTAGTAATGATCAATTGATCAAAAATTAAGCGATTATTATCCATAAAGAGATGTCCGTAAGGATCTCGGAAACTAAGAAACGGATTTTGATGAGATTTTTTCTGATGGACAGCTTGAAGCATAGAAGGAGCCCTAAACTTGGCTTTATCAAAATCGCCCAATAAACAAAAAAGATATAGTCATTTTAAGTGAGGTACCTATGAAATTTCTTTTGTAAATAGATTTATATGAAGAAAAATTCACTTTGTTTGTCAAAAAATTAACAAAGCGTGCCTCTCACAAATTTTTGTTTAGTATTTTTTTTTTCAATTTCAGCTAAATCAAAAATCAATTGCATAGGTACAGTGGCGTACCAATTCACTTGTCTATACTGGAATAAAAGTCTAGAAAAGTTGTGTCTGCACATTGGAAATTCCTTGGCAAAAATTACTGAAAGTGACGTAAGGAATGTCTCTATTTTTATCAATGAGGGTGGGTGGGTATCAAAGTAGGAGCAGAGGAGGTACTGAGGTTAAGGAGATGGAAAGAAGGAAGTATTTCGGAAAAAACTAGACTGGAGTTGCCAATAGAGATAGGGGCTTAATCCAAATATATGTGACAGAAAGGAATATGATATAGGAAAGAAAGCCGAGGAGGTGAGGTTGATGAAGAGGTATTGGACTCGAGAATAAGGTTGGCAAAAGCGAAAAAATTGTTTCAATTGAAATTAGTACCACCCTTAAATACAGATCCAACCCGAACAACGTCAGGTTTATTTTTGTTTATTATAACTGTGTATATTCCAATGCAAAGCATCTGTATACGATACTTTCTTATTGTTATGAAATTGGAGCCGTTTTCTCAAATAAACTTTAGTTTCTTCATACAAAATTTTTTGTTTAGAATGTACTTTAATATTTGAGGCTTGATGAGAAAACGCTCCTTTATATTATAAAATATTTATATTATTTGTTTTAATGACAAAAAAAACGAATAAAACATGTGAAAATTTGACTTAAAACTGTTAGCTTTAGGGTATAAAATGTGTGAAAATCAACTTTTAGCCGTTTTTTTTCTCGATCTAGCCGGATTACTGAAAAATTCTAGCAACACTGGTACCTTTGTTTAATGTGTGCATAGGTAGGTCCACTCCCCAAACAGAAATTTAAGTAAAAATTGTATATGAGAAATGACAGCATGGAAATTATGACAGTTTTAAACTAATAGCTGATACGCGAATAGGAGATCTTGTGAATTGCCTAGATAGTTCAGAGCAAGATATAGAAAATTGTGTTATAGAAATATTGTAAAATGTATATACCAACATTTTTCTCACATTATAATTTATTTTATTATACCTTTCATGAACATGAAATGGTATTATAACTTTGGTCCGATGTTTGTAAGTATGAGAAGAAGAAGAGATAGATCCATCAATAAGTATACCGAAATGATCAGGATGACGAGATGAGTTGATCTAGCCATGTCCGTCTGTCCGTCTGTCTGTCTGTCTGTCTGTCTGTCTGTCTGTCTGTTTGTCTGTCTGTCTGTCTGTCTGTCTGTTTGAACGCAAACTAGTCCCTCAGTTTTTGAGATATTTGGCTGAAATTTTGTATGCGGCCACCATTTTCCAATATAGGGATCATTTGTCGGAACCAGCAAGATCGGACCGATATTACATATAGCTCCCATACAATCGATTGTTCCGATAAACGGATTTTGGGCTATAACTCCTGTAATTAAACACCTAGGAACGTGAAATTTTGGAAGTATTGCTATTTTGATATGTGAAATATCGATTTTGAAAATTATCGAGATGGGATAAATATTTCACATAGCTCCCATACAATCGATTGTTCCGATAAATGGATTTTGGGCTATAACTCCTGTAATTAAACACGTAGGAACGTGAAATTTTGTAAGTGTTGCTATTTTTATATGTGAAATATCGATGTTGAAAATTATCGAGATGGGAAAAATATTTCACATAGCTCCCATACAATCGATTGTTCCTATAAACGGATTTTGGGCTATAACTCCTGTAATTAAATACGTAGGAACGTGAAATTTTGCAAGTTTTGCTATTTTTATATCTGAAATATCGATGTTGAAAATCATCGAGATGGGATAAATATTTCACATAGCCCCCATACAATCGGTTGTTCCAATAAAGGATTTTGGTAGATAACTCCTGTAGTTATATAGGTAGGAACGTGAAATTTCGTAACTATTGCTATTTTAGAATGTGGAATGTCGATGTTAAAAATCAATGAGATTGGACCAATATAACACATCGCCCCCATATAATCGATAGTTCCGATAATTTCGGTATGAGCTTAAGTTAAATTCACACAGGCTGTACTGGAATCAAACAGTGAAAATCGTGACGCTTATTCATGAAAGGTATTTAGCCTTCGGCACAGCCGAAGACAGCTTTCCTTACTTGTTTTTTTTTCATTTTATGTCATGAAAGCATATGAGGCGGTTAGAAGCAAAGGGGTGTAAGTGCCACTTTTGTCAATTTGAGAAAAACAGGTTCAAAGTTTAAGCTCTGGAAAAAAATCAGGAGCATTTGAAAATGTTCAAACTTATTAGTTTTTATTTCTAATATATTTAAGAAGATTGTTTTAATAAATTTTAATGCATTTAAGTTTGTAATTTAAAAAATACAGAGCTTTAAGTGAAGGGGTGCTAGTACTTACACCCCTGCATCTAAACGTAATTTCTTTTTTATGATTTACCACTTAATTTGTGAATAACGCTAACATTACAAGTCTTACTTTATATTCCTGCTTTGCTAACATGAACGCAAGCAATTTTCTTTATAAAGTGCCACAAGGCCTCTGTATTAGGGCGGAGTGAAAAAAATATTTTTTTTTTACTTTTCGCAGAAATTGAACTAGTTTGGGTGCGCAAAAGTTATGTCTTGGCATACTAGTTACCCTCTAAAAACTTCAGATTCCTAACGCTTTGTCTTCAGGTGCCACCAGAACCCCAAAAACTTAAAAAATATCAAAAAGGTCGACATGGTCTTACCCCCTGAAAAGTTAGGTATCGATGAGAAAATAAGTCTTGCAAAAAATTAGCGCTGTAACTTAACCCTTAGGGGTGGATACTTTTTTTTTATCGCCCTTTTCTATGAAAAAAAGGGATTTTTCAAAGTGATTTTTCTCATAATTTTTGAAACTTTTTTCAATAAACTTTTACATATTCTTAAAGTAGAGGCTTTGAAGTTTCAAAAATGGTAAACCATGTGCGATTATCTAAACTATTAAAAAAATTACAGCCATCTAAAAATGTACTGGACATACACCCCTTTGCTTCCAAGTACTTTGAAAAAATTGTTAAGCACTATCACTGGGATGATTCAAAAGAAAGGTCGACATGGTCCTACCCCCTGAAAAGTTAGGTATCGATGAGAAAATAAGTCTTGCAAAAAATTAGCGCTGTAACTTAACCCTTAGGGGTGGATACTTTTTTTAATCGCCCGTTTCTATGGAAAAAAAGGGATTTTCCAAAGTGATTTTTCTCATAATTTTTGAAACTTTTTTCAAAAAACTTTTACATATTCTTAAAGTAGAGGCTTTGAAGTTTCCAAAATGGTAAACCGTGTGCGATTATCTAAACTATTAAAATAATTACAGTCATCTAAAAATGTACTGCACATACACCCCTTTGCTTCCAAGTATTTTGAAGAAATTGTTAAGCACTATTTCTTTTAGTGGTTAGATGTCGCTATTGGAATATAATTTATATATATCCTTTTGCCACCAAATAAAATGGTGTTTTATTAATGTGATGGGGCACTTAACTCGTTTTTTGTGAAAAAGGTACTTACACCCCTTTGCTTCTAACCGCCTCATATGTTATCTCTATATATAATAAAATTGTAACAGGTCGATGTCTGTACATGGCAAATATCAACAAAAAATTTATTGGGGGAAGCAGTATTAAGTGAGTAGAATCCAAATCAACCATTTTAAAAATTTGTGTGTCTGTCTGTCTGTCCGTATGTTTGTGGCCGTATCACTCCGGAAGTAATGAATGGAATTGAATGAAACTTTTTTCGTTGGATTGTTCGACGCTCAACTTAAAATTTAAGATATTACTTTTTTCGATATGTCAACCGCTTTTATAGTTGCCACCCAATATGTGGACCATGTCTGTCTGTATGTTTGTGGTGGTAACACTCTAAAAGTACCAAATGGAATTGAATCGTTGGACTGCTAGGCGCTCAACTTAAAGTTTAAGATATTATTTTTTGCGATATCTCAACAGGTTTTGGGGTTATCGCTCAATATGTGGACCAGGGGTGACCAAAAATGTCTTAGTACAATATGGGTGTCCAACGAGAGGTGTCAATGAGTGCTATAATATGCGATGTGATTCATTGAAATATGTGACATGGTTTGGGAGATATCTTGAAATTTCGATAACTCGACCGGTTTCGGAGGTATCGAAATGTGTACCTTCTTAATACCAAAACGCTTTATATGGCTATTAAGGGAAATGCACTAATTTCTTACCTTATAAGAAATAAAAATTAGTTTATAATTTGTAATTTGGGTAGAACTTCAAATATTGTGTACAAAGAAATTCTATAATTTATGTTCTTTATATTGGAAAAATAAATGGCTTTAGGGTCGTTTTTTATTAAACTTTAAGCTTTATCCGTCCGATGGAAACATTTTTTGTGACCGAAATTTGGGTCTATCGAGCAGACAAACTTTAAAGCTTACATGACAACACGACCCTTAAGTGCTGAACTCCGGTCTTTTTTTGGATTTTATTCTTTGTTAACCCAGCTGCAAAAAAAAACAGAAATTATACGCATACGAAGTCGCGGGCACAAGCTAGTAAAAATATAAATGTAAGCTTTATTTATGTTTATTCATCCCTCGTGAAGGGTGGATACCTTGCCGCGGTACGAGGGCTTAAGTCGATAGCCACAGGGCTACGCTGCCCTTGTGATCATAGCTCCGTACGGCACTTCATCACGAGAGCAGCCTAGCCTCTCTGGCGCGACGACAAAGATCTTCCCCCTCCCAATCCAGGGTGTTATGCGACCACGTGCCCATTGGACGTTTGCAGCCGGCAGGCAAATCGTGGCTGTATTTGAACGGAGCCTCTCTGATACCGGGTCGCCTGAGAGAGTAAGCATGGCCTTACCACGATACGGGGCTCTGCCGCGGCGGACGACACATTTTCCCCTACTCTTCCCTTGACCCTACGCTGGCCTTGTCCGGCGATGGGTCGTACGAACAAGATAAAGTCAAATAACGCAAATAAAAACGAAAAACCCAAAAAACAAACAACGCCAAATTTCACTCCTCAGCAAGGGAGAGCTATGGAGGAGCAGGCGAGAAAGCAACAACAACGCCGGAGGACAACCTTCGTTCCACAATCAAGGGGGGATCGACAGCGATGGCAACTACGAGTCGGTCAACCAACCCTCTATTGAGTAAGATTGACTTGATGGGAGCTAGCACCAGTGCGGTTGCCAACGCAGCTAAGCGGACAACGGCGGATGCTAAACTCCCATCAACCTCTGATATGAAAACCAGTATCTTTACGTCTGTGGCAGCGGTCTCACGTCCTGGCCTCGGAGTTTCGAAGGGGAAGGAAGCTGCAACTGAGATTTCGGCAAGGGGAGCGACCGCGATGGCAACTACGGGTCCGCACTCCCGGGAGACATCTCCCCGCCGCTTCACATACCACGAGAAAAGATTGGCTGCAAAGATCCTGAAGAGGTATGAAGGGGTACCGCAGGAGTCGCTGTCGCCGAATTCTAGCGAAAGCTGTGATACCGGATTTCCAAAAATCTTACATGCCAAAGAGGTTAAAAGTTAACCCTTTCAAGCGCCAGAGATCGGACCTGGAGTTAAATCCCCCTCCCAAGCGGCATCAGAATACCTCTGGAGCGGGCAAACTAAGCTTTGCTGAGGTAACCAAGGACAGGCTCCTTATAGGCGTCCTTGACCGAGGCAATGACCGTCTGGCCATCCCCAAGGACCGGTGGCGTTACGTGCGAAATGAACTCGGCAACATTCTTCTCAACGTTGCTCCGGAGTTTTCGGGTAGTTCGGCGCGAGTAACGGATGCGGGCTGGCACCAGGGTCAGATCAAATTACTCGCATGCGAGGATGCAAAAACCGTAGCACTGTATAAGGCAGCAGCTGCTAAACTGGGTGAAGTCTACAAGGGCGCAAAGATAGAGGTCGTCGACTGGAAGGACATTCCAGAACAGAATTCTCGGGATGCTACGGCTAATGAATCCGTCTCTCCCAACGCATGACTGGAGTGTTAATCTGGTCGGGGATGCGGTGGGGCCCGACAGACAGGTGGTGTTCACCATGAATAAAGAGTCAATCGAGCCCCTCAAAAGGTGCAATGGCCTAGTACACTACAGCGTAGGCCAGATCGTTATCCACGTATATCGTGGTGACGCTCAGCGCGCTACCTTCTCGGCTGCTCCGGGGGAACCAGAAAACGAATTACCAGAAGAGGAAGCGGAGGATTCCGATGCGGAAAGCATGTTATCCGCCACGTCCCTTGCCGATAGTGCTGTGAACAACTCGGAGATGGAGGACAGCCTACAGGACGAGGAAGTCCTCGACGTCACGGTGGTAGCAGCCAACGCTGAGCGATTAAGATCTAACGCTACAGGCAGCAGGACTCCTGCAACGCCATATCGGGCAGTTAATCGGAACAACTCGTCGTTGATAGGCAACCTCCGGGATGGGGCAAACCTCGACGACATGGGGACGGCAGGGAAGTCTGTGCGCTCTCATGTTGGTGGTGCTTCAGATTAATCTGCACAAATCTAAAGTGGCTTCGGCTGCTTTAAGTAGTCGTCTTTCTAAAGGCGACGTGGATGTGGTCCTCATCCAAGAACCCTGGGTCAATAGCTCGAGAATCTGCGGATTGGGGACTAAGGGCTTCAAGCTCATTCGAGCCAGCGAGGAGAGCAAAGTCCGAACGTGTATTTTGGTCAAGTCTGAGTTGAACTCCTTTCTACTACCTAACTACACCAATGGTGATATTACCGCTATCAGTCTAACGGTCGACAGCACCCGCCTGACGGTTGCGTCGGTCTATATGCCCTACGACGCCGAAGAACCCCACCACAAACGGAGGTGAAAGACCTGGTGTCAAATTTCTGCACGGGTAATCTTATTATTGGAGCGGACGCTAATGCTCACCATGTCCAATGGGGGAGTTCCGATATCAATGCCAGGGGCGAGTATCTGTTTGATTACCTCTTACCAACCAACCTGGTAATTTGCAACGTGGGTAATGAGCCTACTTTTATCACTAAGACCCGTAGGGAGGTCATAGATCTCACTATCTGTAGTGAAGGCGCTTATGGGTGGGTCAGAAAATGGCGGGTTCTGGAAGAACATTCATTCTCCGACCACCGTTACATAGAAATGGTTTTAGACTTTATTGTAGAACAACCAATCATGAAGCGCCCTCATCAATAGAGGAGCTGGAGTATCTTGTTACTACATTTACATCGGCGCTCTCAAATGCTCTAGGACAGGCTTGTCCAGTGCCAAAACCACGCGGTAAACACAGGCCACAGTTGTGGTCCTACGATTTGGACTCGTTCCCCAAATCATGCCGGAAACAATTTAACAAGGCCAAGAGCCTCGGCTCTGAGCCTCATTGGCACGAATATAAAGCTAAACTTAGGGCCTACAAAAAAGCTCTGAGACAGGCGAAGAGAACTTCGTGGAGAAATTTCTGCACTGGCGTCGAAAAGGTCGACGACACAGCGAGACTTAGACGAGTCCTCTCGAAAAATCAAACAGCCATCAGCTATTTGCGAAAAACTGACGGATCCTGGACCAGCACGGAAGAGGAAACCCTTGAGCTGCTCTTGAATACACATTTTCCGGGGAATCTGCATGACGCACCACTAGTACCTGCAACAAACCTGGCAGTAAAAATACCCATCACTGAGGAAAGGGTAAGGTGGGCAGTTAAGAGCTTTGAACCGTATAAGGCTGCCGGGCCGGACGGGATTATCCCCGCGCAACTTATAAACACGTTGGAGACATCAGCTAAATGGCTGGTATTTCTCTTCACAGCCTGCCTGGCTCTCAACCACATTCCGGGCTCCTGGAGAAGCGCCACGGTAGTGTTTATCCCTAAGGCTGGGAAGGCATCCCACTACGAGCCAAAAGACTACAGACCGATCAGTCTCTCGTCCTTTGTACTCAAAACTACTACCTCTCAACGACTATTGATAGCAACCTTATTTCTAGCTATCAGCATGCATACACCAAGGGTAAATCAACAGAAACCGCTCTGCACAGCCTAGTATCGGTCATTGAGAAATCGCTGTGTGAAAAGGACTACTGTCTCGTGGCCTTCCTAGACATTGAGGGGGCTTTCAACAATATAAGCCCGGAGGCTATCAACTCCGCTCTAACTAATCTGGGCGTAGATAGACCTCTAACTGGTTTAATTGACCAACTTTTAAGGGGAAGGAAAATAGCTTCTTCACTTGGTACGGTTGCGTTATCACGCTATGTCACAAGGGGAGCCCCCCAGGGTGGTGTTCTTTCCCCGCTTTTATGGAACCTCACAGTCAACTCGTTGCTGCGTGACACAAGTTGGGGGGGGCGGGAAGATAGTGGCATACGCAGACGATTTAGCTATTGCATTCAGAGGCAAGTTCCCACAAACTCTGTGTGACCTGATGCAAGTAGCACTGCGAGAAGTTTCGACATGGTCCTCTCGCTGCGGGCTTAGTATCAACCCGGGGAAAGTGGAATACCGCCACTAAGCCTACCAGAACTAGATGGCACGCGCCTGGGCTTGTCGGATAAGGCCAAGTTTCTAGGCATAGTTCTGGACAGGAAACTGAATTGGAAGGAGAATGTTCTTCAGCGCCAGAAGAAAGCTTGCATCGCTCTTTACACATGCAAAAGAGCCATTGGCAAAAAATGGGGCTCAGCCCTAGAGTATGCAGTTGGATCTACACGGCCATCATTCGTCCAATCATGCTATATGGAGTCGTCGTATGGTGGCCTGCACTGAGCAAGGCAACATACCTGAATCTGTTGCGGAAAGTCCATAGATCCAATATGATCTGTATAAGCGGTGCGCTAAGGACAACGCCCAACGAAGCCCTCCAGGTCATTCTGGGCATTTCGCCACTTGATCTGGAAGGGTTTCGGTCAGCAGCGGCATCAGCTCTGCGCCTAAGAGAAACCTCCAGTTGGGGGGCGGGTACTATTGGACACTCCAGTATTCTGGAATCTTACAGATTTCTCGCTCTAAGCACAGATCGTTGTGCGACCACTACAGTCGGTGATAGCTGTTTCAAAATAAACATTCCCAGCAGAGAAGACTGGGAGAGGACGGATTGGTGTCCCGAAACAAATAGTGGCACTTCCATATACACCGACGGCTCGAAGTTGGACGGCAGAGTTGGAGGAGGGGTTTATTCAAGGGATTTGGACCTTGAGCTCTCCTTCAGACTACCTGATCATTGTAGCGTCTTCCAGGCGGAAGTCTCGGCAATCCTAGACGCCGCGGCCTGGTTAAGCAAACGTGTTATCGGAGAAGATATCGCTATTTTCAGCGATGGCCAAGCGGCCATCAAATCCCTTGGCTCATACACGTTCAACTCTGAACTGACGTTCAGCTGTCGTCGATCTCTTCAGGAGATGGCCCAACAGAACCGCGTAAACCTCATATGGGTCCCGGGACATAGGGACATTGAGGGAAACTGTAAGGCAGACGAGCTTGCCAGGCAGGGCACGACCAAGCAGGTTCTTCAGGATAAAGAGCGCTTAGGTATGCCGTTTGCCACATGCAAACTAATGCTGAAGGAGCACATACTCCGTCAAGCCAACGAAAGATGGCTGCAATCCCCAGGGTGTCGGATATCGAAACAAACCTGGCCAAAATGGGATCTTCAAAGGTCTAGACGCATTTATGCCCTAACTAGGAGGGAAATCTGCATATTGATAGGGGTATTAACCGGTCACTGCCTCATTGGTAGGCATGCAGAAAGGCTAAGTGTGCCCTACCGACGATGCTGCAGGAGTTGCAAAGATGATGAGGAGGAGGAAACAGTGGAACACCTCATCTGCAACTGTCCGGCTTTAAGCGGCGCGAGAACACGCTTTTTGGGAGTTCCGTTCCTGGATAGCCTAAGCCAGATCGCGGAACTGGACATAAAGGACTTGATGGCCTTCATAGAGTCATCTAAGTGGTTCGAGGAGGAGTAACGGTGTCGGTTTAGGAGTGTCAGTCCCGGGATTCTGCTATGTGGAAAATCCCAACAACTCAGGGATTTTCCATTTGGCTGGGTCCCGGGACTGACTTTCCTTGTGTTGGTGGTATCACAACGGGCCTTTCAAAACTGGCCTAAGTGTGCCTCTGCGGCAGCCACTTGAACCTAACCTTTATGTTTATTATAGCTCTGTATATTGGGATAAAAAGCATCTGTATACGAAACTTTCTTATTGTTATGAAATTTTCTCAAGTAAACTTTAAAATTGATCTTATTTTTTCATACAAAATTTTTTTTTAGATTGAACTTTAATATTTTAGGCTAGATGAGAAAACGCTCCTTTATAATATAAAATATTTCTATTATTTGTTTTAATGACAAAAAAAAAAACGAATAAAACATGTGAAAATTTGACTTAAAACTGTTAGCTTTAGGGGTACAAACAAAGAGTACAAACAACTTAATATAGTCCTTATCATAATTATAGGACACCTCGTTCTGACATATTCTAAGCCCTTATGTAATTTTTAATTTCATTTTCATTTTTTGCTGTATGTATGCTATCCGCCACGTCAAATTGCGATGGTGCTGCGAACAACTCGGCGATAGAAGAAAGCCTGCTTGACGAAGAAGGCCTCGACGTCACGATCGTGGCTAAACCTGAGCACACTAACGTTGATGCTGCTTCAGACAGCAGGGTTCCCGCCACGCCAAATCGTGCAGGTGCTCTGAACAACTCCTCGTTGAGAGACAGCCCCCGGAACAGGCCAGACCTCGACGACACGCTGGCGGCAGGGAAGTCTGAGCTCTCTCATGTTGGTGGTGCTTCAGATAAATCTGCACAAATCTAAAGCAGCCTCGGCTGTTTTAAGCAGTCGTCTTTCTAAAGGCGACGTAGACGTGGTCCTTATCCAAGAGCCCTGGCAATGATGAGGGCAAGGTCAGAACCTGTATTTTGGTAAAGTCTGAGCTAAACACCTTTCTATTACCCAACTACTCAAATGGTGACGTTACAGCTGCCAGCCTAGCAGTCGGCAGCACCAGCCTAACGATGGCGTCGGTCTATATGCCCTATGACGCCGAAGAACCTCCTCCACAAAAGGAGGTGAAAGATCTGGTGGATAATTTCTGTACGGGCCATCTTATTATTGGAGCTGACGCTAATGCTCATCACGTCCAGTGGGGAAGCTCCGATATTAACGCTAGGGGCGAGTCTCTGTTTGACTACCTACTAACAACTAGCCTGGTGGTTTGTAACGTGGGTAACGAGCCTACTTTTATAACTAAAGCTCGTAGGGAGGTTATAGACCTCACTGTTTGTAGCGAAGGCGCTTATGAGTGGGTCAGAAAATGGCGTGTTCTTGATGAGCATTCATTTTCTGACCATCGGTACATAGAAATTGTGTTAGACTTTATTGTTGAGCAGCCAGTTATGAAACGAAATCCACGCAACACTAACTGGCAGCTACATAACCAAATATTAGCTAGGGACCTACCAGTATTACCTCCACAAGCCCCCTCGTCAGTGGGAGAACTGGATGATCTGGTAACGACCTTTACAACGGCGCTCTCAAATCCCCTAGAGCAGGCTTGTCCAGTACCAAAACCACGCGGCAAACATAGACCCCACTGGTGGTCTTACGACCTGGATTCGTTCCGTATATCATGCAGGAAGCAATTTAACAAGGCCAAGAGCATCGGAACGGAGCCTGAATGGCTCGAATATAAAGCTAAACTGAGGGCCTATAAAAAGGCTCTAAGGCAAGCGAAGAGAACTTCGTGGAGAAATTTCTGCACCGGGGTCGAAAAAGTCGATGATACAGCGAGACTTAGACGAGTGCTATCAAAAACTCAAACAGCCATTAGCTATTTACGGAAGCCTGACGGATCTTGGACCAGCACGGAAGGGGAAACCCTGGAGCTGCTCCTGAACACACACTTTCCGGGGAACTTGTATGATGCACCTATAGCATCTGCAACAAACCTGGCGGTAAACATACCCATTACGGAGGAAAGGGTAAGGTGGGCAATCAAAAGCTTTGAGCCGTTCAAGGCAGCTGGGCCAGACGGGATTTTCCCCGCACAACTCATAAACACGCTGGAAATATCAGCTAAATGGCTGGTAGTTCTCTATTCAGCCTGCCTGGCTCTTAATTACATTCCGTGCTCCTGGAGAAGCGCCACGGTAGTCTTTATTCCAAAGGCTGGGAAGGCCTCACACTATGAGCCTAAAGACTACAGACCGATCAGTCTCTCGTCTTTTGCACTTAAAACCTTCGAGAGGATAATTAGCGATTATCTCTCCTCTACTATTGATAGCAACCTTATTTCTAGCTATCAACATGCATACACCAAAGGTAAATCAACGGAAACTGCGCTCCACAGCCTAGTCTCTATTGTTGAAAAATCATTGCATGAAAAGGAGTACTGTCTCGTGGCCTTTCTGGACATCGAAGGGGCTTTCAACAATATAAGGCCGGAGGCTATTAACACTGCTTTAACAAACCTGGGCATAAATAGGTCTCTTATTGGACTAATTGATCAACTACTAAAGGGAAGGAAAATAGTTTCTTCACTGGGAACAGTTGATCTTTCACGCTATGTCACAAGAGGAACGCCTCAGGGTGGTGTTCTCTCCCCGCTCCTATGGAACCTCACCGTAAACTCGCTGCTACGAGACACAAGGTGGGGGGCGGGAAGATAGTGGCATATGCAGACGATTTAGCTATTGCATATAGGGGCAAATTCCCACAAACCCTGTGTGACTTGATGCAAGTAGCACTGCGAGAAGTTTCTTCATGGTCCTCTCGCTGCGGACTTAGCATCAACCCGGGAAAGGTGGAGCTTGTCCTTTATACCAGGCGGTACAAGATACCACCGTTGAACCTACCAGAACTAGATGGCGTGCGCCTGAACTTAGCTGACAAAGCCAAATTCCTAGGCACAGTTCTAGATAGAAAGCTTAACTGGAAGGAGAATGTCATCCAGCGCCAGAGGAAAGCGTGCATTGCACTTTACACGTGTAAAAGAGCCATTGGCAAAAAATGGGGATCAGCCCCAAAATTTGCAGATGGATCTACACTGCGATAATCCAGCCAATTATGCTGTATGGAGTCGTGGTATGGTGGCCTGGGCTAAGAAAGGCAACAAACCTAAATCTGTTAGGGAAAGTCCACAGATCGAGCATGATCTGTATAAGCGGGGCAGCAGCAGCATCGGCTGTGCGTCTAAGGGAAACGTCCGTCTGGGACGCAAGCACTATTGGACAATCCTGTATTCTAAGATCTTACAGCTTTCTCCCTCTGAGCACAGATCGGTGTGCGACCACAACAGTCGGAGATTGTTGTTTTAGAATAAACATTCCCAGAAGGGAAGACTGGGAGAACATAGATCGGTGTCCCGCTACTAATGGCGGCACTTTTATATACACCGACGGCTCGAAGTTAGACGGCAGAGTCGGAGGAGGGGTTTACTCAAGGGATTTGGACCTAGAACTCTCCTTTAGACTACCTGATCACTGCAGCGTCTTCCAGGCTGAAGTTTCAGCAATCATGGACGCCGTGACTTGGATAGGTGAACGCACCATCGGACAGGATATCTGTATTTTCAGCGACAGCCAAGCGGCCATCAAATCCCTTGGCTCTTACTCGTTCAACTCTGAACTGACGCTCAGCTGTCGTCGATCTCTTCAAGAGATGGCCCAACAGAACCGCGTGAACCTCACATGGGTCCCGGGACACAGGGACATTGAGGGAAACTGTACGGCAGACGAACTTGCCAGGCGGGGCACGACCAAGCAGATTCTTCAAGATAAAGAGCGCATAGGTATGCCGTTTGCCACGTGCAAGCTAATGCTGAAGGAGCATACACTCCGCGAAGCCAACGAAAGATGGCTACAAGCCCCAGGGTGCCGGATATCCAAGCAAACCTGGCCAAAATGCGATCTTAAAAGATCTAGACACATATACGCCCTAAAAAGGAAGGAAATCTCCATATTAATAGGTGTTTTAACCGGGCACTGCCTTATTGGTAGGCACGCAGCAAGGCTAGGCGTTCCCTACCGACGATGCTGCAGGAGTTGCAAAGATGATGAGGAAGAGGAAACGGTGGAGCACCTCATCTGCCTTCCTAGTTAGCTTAAGCCAGGTCGCGGAGCTAGACATAAGGGACTTGATGGCCTTCATCAATTTATCAAAGTGGTTCGAGGAGGGGTAGCGGTGTCGGTTAGGAGTGTCAGTCCCGGGTTTCGGCTATATGGAGAGTCCCGACAGCACTGGGATTTTCCATGTGGCCGGGCCCCGGGACTGACTTTCCTAGTGTTTGGTGGTATCATAACGGGCCTTTTATTACTGGCCTAGGTGTGCCTTTGCGGCAGCCACTTCTACCTACCTACCATTTTTTGCTAATAGAATTCTAAATTGAAAGCAGTAAAGTCTCCGCTCTAAACGTTTACTCTGATTTTTTAAAGTTAAAAACTGTTTGGTAAAAGTACAAAATTTGTGTCAAATATTTTGAATAAAAAAAAACGAAAATGCCATTTTGTAGCCCGTTCAATTCTAGTATAACAAAGTGTAAATTTTAAGTATCTCAAAAATCTTCTTTAATTGTTAAAATTTTTTTTTTTTTTGAGGTCATCAGAGAGCTAAAAATGTTAATTTGATAAAAGTGCGCAGCATAGCCAAAAAATAAAATTCTAACAATTAAAGGAGATTTTGGAGATACTTTCTTATTGTATTTGTAAAAAATTAACCGTCATGTCACGGAATTTGTTCAAATTCGGTTCACACGTAGGGACTATAAATTGATTTGACACGTATTTTTTGTTTTGCCATTTCTTCAATTTTCTTTCACTTTGTTAGACTAGAATTGAACGGGGCTACAAAATGGCATTATCGGTTTTTTGATTCAAAATATTTGAAAAAATTTTGTACTTTTACCAAACAGTTTTTTAACTAAAGAAAATCAGAGTAAATGCTTAAAGCGGAGACATTTACTGTTTTCAATTTAGAATTCTATTAACAAAAAATTAAAATTAAAATAAAATTACATTAGGGCTTAGAACATGTCAGAACGAGGTGTCCTATAATTATGATAAGGACTGTATTATAAAATATTTATATTATATGTTTTAATGAAAAAAAGCGAATAAAACGTGTGAAAAGTTGATTACAAATTTTTTAGCCGTTTTTCCGGCCAAAATTATTATTTTTTTCGCCGAAATAATTTTTTTAGCCGTTTTTTTCTCGATCTAGCCGGATTGCTGAAAAAATTCTGGCAACTTCTGGTCTGCACACAGAGAAATTGGTGCTCAGTGCTCTTGCCCACCCTTGCGTTAAAGTCGCCAAGCACGACTTTGATATCATGACGGAGGCAGCGCTCATAAGTTTCTTCTAATTTCGCGTGGAATGCATCTTTTTCCACGTCGTCCTTGTCCTCGGTCGGTGCGTGCACGCAGATAAACGATATGCTGAAAAATCGTAGTTTTATTCGGATTGCGGCGAGATGCTCGGCCACGGCTGTGAACGACTCTACATGTTTCACAAGTCTCTTTCCTGCCACAAGTTCGACGCCGAATCTTCGTTCGGATGGTCTTATAACCCTGCCTCATCCATCACATTTCTTATATAGCGGTGATGTTAGCTTTTGCCTTATTGAGGACCTCAACTAGGCGGACTCGTCACCCTCCCTAGTAAGGGTTCGGACATTACATGTCCATGCCCTGATTTCATTAAATCATAGTTCTAGTTCGTTTGCTGTCGTTATCTAAACAGTGAGTTATCATTTTCGAGGCCTGACTGTTGGATTCATTGGAATTTTGTTTTATGTGGTGGGTTTCAAACCCTACCCACAACCCGTTTATCACCCCAATTCTAAGTAGTTTTTAGTAGTTCAAATGTAATTTGTTAAGCCAATTTTTTATATATTTCAGGCTAGGTGTGCTGGCGTCTGATGGCTACTGTAGACCTTTTGATAAAAATGCATCTGGTTATACTAGATCTGAAGCTATAAATTGTCTATTTTTACAACGAAAGCGAGATGCCAAGCGAGTATATGCCAGTGTTGTTTACTCAAAGACAAATTGCGATGGATATAAACCAGAGGGTATTACATATCCCTCTGGGAAGTTACAGGAGCAATTAATTGCTGAATTTTATAATGAAATTGATGTGAAACCAAGTCAACTAGGCTACTTGGAAGCTCATAGCACTGGTACAATGGTTGGTGATCCCGAGGAGTGCCGTGCGATTGACACGGTGTTGTGTAGTCAGCGAAAGTCACCCTTACTAGTTGGGTCTGTAAAATCAAATATAGGACATTCAGAGGCAGCTTCTGGAATTTGTTCGTTGGTGAAAGCATGTCTCGCGTTTGAAACAGGGAAAATAGCCCCAAATATTAACTTTTGTGAGGTTAAACCGGAAATAACTGCTTTATCGGAAGGACGACTTGTAGTAGTTAGCGATGTTATGGGCCTCGAAAAACCATACATTGGTGTAAATTCTTTTGGTTTTGGGGGAGCTAATGCACATGCACTTTTAAAAGCCTTTGATAAGCCGAAAATAAATAAAGGGATTCCAAACGATGATATACCAAGATTATTAACTTGGGCTGGGAGAACTGAAGAATCCGTTAACCATATTTTTAACACCGTAGAAAAAAAATCATTAGATTCTGAGTTTTTGTCATTATTATATAATATACAAAAAGAGGAAGTAACTGGCATGGTGTTTCGCGGATATGGCGTATTTGCAAAAGGTGATAAATGCCAAACAGAAACTCTCGTAAGGGAAGTACAGCATTTCACAGGAATAAAGCGTCCTATTGTTTGGATTTTTAGTGGCATGGGTTCCCAGTGGGTGGAAATGGGAGCATCGCTTATGCAAATTCCAATTTTCCGGCAGTCTCTTATGCGGAGTCATAAAACTTTACAAGCAAAAGACATTGACTTAATAAATATATTGTCATCTAAAGAATTAGGAACGTTCGATAATATAATAAATTGCTTTGTTGGTATCGCCGCCATCCAAATTGCTTTAGTAGACGTACTGCATTCAGTGAATATTAAACCAGACTATATAATTGGCCATTCTGTAGGTGAATTGGGATGTGGCTATGCTGATGGGTGTTTTACTGCTGAACAAATGATTCTTGCTGCTTACTACCGCGGAAAAGTTAGCCTGGAAAAGGAAAAGATAAAGGGTTCCATGGCAGCGATAGGAATGGGATATAAAGAAATTGTTAATATGCTCCCAGACACAATTGAAGTAGCTTGTCGAAATAGTGCCGATTCCTGTACAATTTCAGGCCCAGCTGATGATATATCAAAATTCGTAGCAGAATTGACATCGAAAGACATTTTTGCAAAGGAAGTTCCATGTTCGAATATAGCTTATCATTCTCGCTATATAGCTCATATGGGTCCCGATTTTTTTAAATATTTGCGAACACTTATACCTCATCCGAAACCTAGAAGTGCTAAGTGGTTAAGCACAAGTATACCAATTTGCGATTGGGAGCAATCAGGGCACGATCTTTGTTCAGCAGAGTATCACACAAACAATCTTCTAAATAGTGTTTTATTTGAGGATACTTTTGATCGGCTACCCAAGGATTCACTAACAATTGAAATCGCACCCCATGGTCTGCTTCAAGCAATCCTAAAGCGATCAATGCCGACCGGAACTCACATACCACTGACTCAACGTAATAACAAAAATAACGCTTTATTTTTCCTCACTGCCATAGGGAAGTAAGTATTAATGATTAATATTAACAGTTCGAAAATATCTTTAAGACAAACGTATTATTAGATTATTTGTAAATGGAATTACCTTTCCTGTGGAAAATTTGTATCCGAAAATTGAGTTCCCAGTATCGAAGGGCACATCTGGCATTAGCTCATTGATACGTTGGGATCATACTGAAGATTGGTTTGTAACAAAGTATGAAAACATGAAAACTAAATCAAGTGGTGAACGGTTATTTAAATTAAACTTAAGTAGTGATAATGAAGAGTTCATGAGCGGTCACGTTATAGACGGTAAGATTTTAGTTCCAGCTACTTGTTATCTTCAATATGTGTGGGAGACATTTTCTCTAATGTATCATGGTCCAAGTTATATGGATGTTCCTGTTGAATTCGAAGATATAAGATTCTTGCGTGCAACAAATATGTCTTTAAATGGCAATATAGAGCTAAATGTTATGATTCATTATGGAACAGGACAATTCGAGGTACAATTTTAAATTTAAATAACTTTCTTCAATTTAATGCCTTTAATATTTTCGTAGATTACTGAAGCTGGAAGTGTTGTAGTAACAGGACGTATAAGAGAAATTGAGAGCCCTACAGCACCGCAAACTTATGAGTTAAATGAGAAATCAGACTTTCCAGTATTATCCCAGAAAGATTTTTATAAGGAACTCAAGTTAAGAGGATATCACTATACCGGAGCTTTCCGTGCTGTGTGCTTAGCACGAGGTGATGGCTTATATGGGAAAGTAGAATGGAAATATAATTGGGTCACATTTATGGATGCAATGTTGCAAATACATATATTAGGAACTGACTCCCGCACTTTGCTTATACCCACAAAAATACGGAAATTGCGAATATATGGTCTCCATCATTTTGACCTTATGACCAAGATGGATCCGGAAAACCGGGCTTTCGATGTTTTTGTTGAGCCCAAATTTGATCGTATTGTTTCGGGTGGTATTGAAATAATAGGACTTCATGCAAGTCCAATACAAAGACGCAAAGCCCCGGGAATACCAGTTCTTGAAAAGTATACATTCCTGCCATATTCTCCATCTTTTGTTCTTGATCTAGCTGAAGCTGTGCGAACATGCGTTCAACTAGCTCTAGAAAATACGCCAGTCCTAAAAATGAAGATTGTTGAAGTAGGTACAGACCAAAATGTGCCCATCATATCAAATTTCGTTGAGGCTTTACATGACTTACCATTAGTAACAGGCGATTTCCAGCTCCTTACTGATCAAAATATTGACGAAATAACTGGAGTTCACATAGAACGCACTAAATTGACTACGCAAACCAACTGTTATTTAATCATTGCCCATAATCGAATTAGTGGGCAAAACGATATAACACTAAAATCAGCGTATAATAGCTTGTCTGAAAAAGGTTATTTAATTTTAAAAGAGAAAAAACCTATTGTATTAGGCTGCCAGAAATCTTTAGAAAATTTTAACATACTCGCAAATGTTCCATTAGCTAAGGATGAAGAATTTGTTTTATTACAAAAAAAAATAAAACAACTGTCGACTGCTGCAACGATTGTACAAGTTTCTGAATGTGATACCGAGTTTAAATGGATTGCTCAGATTCAATCATGCCTTTCTAATAAAAATCCTATCATTCTATATTCCTTTAACGAAAGAACAAACGGTTTAATTGGGCTAGTGAATTGTTTGCGAAAAGAGCCAGATGGAAATCTTATTTCATGTTTTTACATAGATGATAAGGATGCACCACCTTTCGATCTAGCGAATCCTTTCTATATCCGCCAATGGGAATTAAATCTGGCTATTAACATATACCATAAGGTAATCAAATACTTATTAATTTTATGTTATGTTTAAATTAATTAGTAAATATTAGGGAGAGTGGGGTTCCTACAGGCATTTAAAATTACTAAATGATATTAATCCCAGACCCAGGGCAGGTCACATTTATGGAAATGTAATACAGCGAGGTGACTTGTCTACTTTGCGCTGGTTGGAAGGTCCACTAGACAGTAATAATTGTTCTGTTCGAATTGCATACTCATCACTTAACTTCAGAGATGTTATGCTAGCCACTGGCAGGTTAGCCGTTGAATTGTACGGCAGTAGTCGACTGGATCAGCTGTGCGTATTAGGTTTAGAGTTTTCCGGAATAAACACGTTAACCGGTAGGCGTGTTATGAGCATGGTTGCAAAAGCCGGCGTCGCTTCTTTCAACGAAAGGCCTTCAAAGTTTGTATGGAATGTTCCTGAGCACTGGACACTGCAAGAAGCAGCTACAGTGCCGGTGGTATACATTACAGTATATTATGCTTTTTTCATGACAACGAATATACGGAAAGGAAAAAGTATCCTTATTCATGCTGGAACTGGTGGAATTGGGCTGGCCGCTATACGTGTTGCACTAGCTTATAATCTTGAGGTGTTCACAACTTGTAGTACGTCGCTAAAGAAACAATTTTTAATGCAAACTTTTCCGCAATTGAAAGGTATAATTAATATGAAGTATTGCTCATACAGAAATATTTTAAAATATGTATGTATGTATGTATGTATATTTTAGAAAGTCACATTGGATATTCAAGAGATACATCATTTGAAATCATGGTGCAACGTGAAACCAATGGCAAGGGTGTAGATTTTGTATTGAACTCACTAGCTGAAGACAAGTTATTGGCATCAGTTCGTTGCTTGGGACATGGGGGCCATTTCCTTGAAATAGGAAAATTTGATATGTCCAATGATAGCAAACTTGGAATGAGTTGTTTTCTAAAAGAGATAACATTCCATGCAGTTTTAGCCGACAGACTGGAATTTGCTTCAGACGAGGATATTCAGGAAAGTCTAGCGAATACTAAGTTTATTTCTATAATGTGTTTGTAATAAAAATAATATAATTACAGTACTTAAAAAATTTGGTTGATCTTGACATTCAAAAAGGTATTATTCAACCATTGCCATCAACAATATTTCCTGCGAACGAAATTGAACAAGCATTCAGGCATTTGATAGGAGGAAAGCACATTGGAAAAGTTTTAATTCAAGTCAGAGAAAATCCCGAATCAAGCTTGACTCTGCCAGTTCGAGTTTTGAATCAAGTTTACTTTAAATCCAATCTTAGCTATATAGTAGTTGGAGGCCTAGGCGGCTTCGGATTAGAGTTGGCGGACTGGTTGGTAATACGAGGCGCTCGGAAATTGATTATTAGTTCAAGTCGAGGTTTGTCGAAGGATTATCAAGCATACAGAATAGCGTAAGTTTTAATAATGTGGTATTTGCAACATAATGTAACCAATTGTATATCGTTATAAGATTATGGAAGACATATGGCTGTGAAACTAGTGTAAGTACCTTCGATATAAGTAGCCGTGAAGGTTGCATGGATTTGATACAGCAAGGAATTGATTCCGCTCCTATTGGAGGTATATTCAATTTGGCAGTCGTATTAAGAGATGGCATATTCCTGAATCAAACAAAAGAAAAGTTTATTGAAAATTTCGCTCCCAAAGCAGTAGGCACAAAATATTTAGATGAAATATCCAGAACTCATTGTCCCCAACTAGAACATTTTGTAGTGTTTTCGAGTGTATCTTGTGGTCGTGGAAACGCTGGTCAAACTAATTATGGAATGGCTAATTCTATTATGGAACGAATAATAGAGAATCGTGTCAAACATGGATACACAGGGAAAGCTATTCAATGGGGGGCAGTTGGTGAAGTTGGTTTGGTCGCAGATATGGCTGAAGATAAAATAGATATGGAAATTGGTGGAACGTTACAGCAAAGAATATCTTCATGTATTTTCGAACTGGATACATTGCTTTCTGTTCCTGATCCTATCGTTTCAAGCATGGTTGTTGCTGAAAAGCTTGCGGGGTCTTTGGGGAATAAAAGTATTCTAGAAACTGTTATGAACATTATGGGTATACGAGATTTAAAATCTGTTTCCTTGGGCACCACCCTGTCGGAAATGGGCATGGATTCTCTTATGGCGGTGGAAATAAAGCAAACCTTAGAAAGAGACTTTGATCTTTTATTGACGCCACAGGATTTACGTGCACTAACATTTCAAAAATTACAGGAGTATGCTGACAGTCGGGAGCGGGAAAATGCTGACGTTGCTAAGATAATATTTGCATCGAACAGTAACCTTAACGGAATAGAGATTTTATTGAGAAACTTAGGTGACGAAGCACGTTCTAATGAAATTTTAATTCCTCTTAAAACTTCATCAGATGTAACAAGACAATCCATCCCAGGAAATATAATAATACCTGGACTGGAAGGCACAGCGGGTCAGGCTTGGTACAATATGGGAACTAATTTAAACAATCATACACTTGTTTTACAACTTCATGAGTTTTCGGAGTTTTCAACGGTTAAAGAACTATCAGAAGCATGTTTTCAGGTAAATCTTATAACTTTAAACGAGCTAAACTTGTATATTTGTATAAATATTTGTATATCCGGTACTATCTCGGGAACCGCTTCACCGATTGGGATGAAATTTAGCATATAGATTAACTCTAAGATTATCCACTTGGGCGGTTTCTAAATTTCTATAAATTATGGAGGTAGATATGCCAATATGGGTATCAAATGAAAGGTATTTTCATCGACATACCAACTTAGATATTTTAAAGTAGGGTTGCCACTTAAGGCGGTTTACAGGGTTGACACCTACATACATATCTAAATTTTTTTAAATTATGGGGCAAGATATGCAAGATATATGGGTATCAAATAAAAGGTATTTTCAGCGACATACCAACTAAAGTATTTTCAAGTACGCTTGCAACCTAGGATTGCCTTACCGCAGTATATTTGTATATCCGGTAATATCTCGAGAACCGCTTATTGGTATGCTTGATTTTAGGACTTTCCGCTTGGGTGTTAGAACTTGGGGGCTTTACAGGGCTGCCACCTATCTCATTTTTTTTAAATACTGAGTAAGATATGCCAATATGGGTATCAAATGAAAGGTGTTTTCAGCGACATACCAACCAAAATATTTTCAAGTAGGGTTTCCGCCCAGGGTTACCATTTTACCGTATTGTATTAGTATTTTTTTAAGGGTCATTTGGGATCATATTTTGATTATTTTAGGATGATTTTGGGATCACTTAAGGGTAATTTTGGGATAATTTTCGGGTTATTTTCGGATAATTTTAGGGTTATTTTAAAATCATTTTGGGGTCATTTTGGTGCCATGTGGGACAGTTTAAGGGTCATTTCGGAATAATTTTGGGGTCGTTTCATTTTGCACCAATTTCAATGAAATTTGGCATAGAGACAGTATGCTTGATTTTAAGACTGATCCCTTGGGTGTTGCCATTTGGGGCGGTTTACAGGGTTGCCACCTATCTAATTTTTTTTTTAAATATTGAGCAAGGTATGCCTATATGGTTATCAAATCAAAGGTACTTTCAGCCGCAGACCACAAAATGAGTTGGCACCTTGGGTTGCCACCTGACTGCATTTCACTAATTTCTTCGTACATTTACCGATTTGGATGAAATTTTGCTTGTGGATAGTATACTTCATTCTAAGATTTTCTACTTGGATTTGCCCCTTGGGGCGGTTTATAAAGTGCCACCTATTTGATATTTTTTCGGAAATATATTTTGAAAAGTTTATGTTAGTAAGTAAAAATATTGGAAAACTTGTAAAGATCGAAATCACCGAGCGATTTCGGTCACCCAGGTACTATGTTTTTAATCCTGTTTATTTCTAGTATTACTGACTATTGTAGGCTCTTTATCAGTATTCGTCCCGTTTCTGCCTTAACCTCGTAACTACACTTTTTAGAAAACTCGTTTTTTATGTGGGAATGCCCTTAAGACATCGAGAAATCCGAATCGAAAATCAGCTTTGTAAAATATTTGT
This sequence comes from Campiglossa producta, assembly GCA_964058755.1. Taxonomy (NCBI): domain Eukaryota; kingdom Metazoa; phylum Arthropoda; class Insecta; order Diptera; family Tephritidae; genus Campiglossa; species Campiglossa producta. The sequence continues at coordinate 93,361,489 of CAXKVI010000001.1, forward strand.
ACCTTCGTGGTTTTATGTCCGATGCATTACCTCGTATCTACATTTTTAGTATGAAAAACTTCAGAATTTCTTCGTTTTCTGAAATATACCTTTTTTGTAGATACGAGGTTAAGGCAGACCAGTTTTTTTGGCTTCCTTCTCAAGCGTGCGTTTGAAAACTGAGGAGTAGGTTACAAGGTATGTGGCGGAAAAAAATGTTGTACTCTCTTTTGTGGCACTCCTTTAAAATGTAAAAGTAGCAAAGAAAACTGGATTTATAAACATTGAGGTCAAGCCAAAGATGGTGTCTCAGTGAGATCAAAGTTGGAAAAAACAGCGACTTTCTAAAAATATATATCGCTTCCCTGGTGGAACAATGACGCAAATGTTATTTTTCAAGTTTCTAGGTAATGTACACAAACCCTGTAAAAAGCAAGGTTCGGAATTATTCATTTATGATGGCCCTGCGGGTAGGGGTCTATAATATGCCCGCTTGTAGTAAAAGGCGACTAATATGCAGAGAGAGGGCAACTCAATAAAACCTGTAATCAGTCTTACTGGGATATCGGGGGCTATGTCCCAGCTGACCTACTTTTCCCTACACTCGTGGAAATTATGTGTTATTATGAATTCACAAAATAGTAATACAAATCAATCTAGAGCTGAACTGCTCTTAAATAATCAGGACGGTTCTGGCCTTTCGGTTATTACCGAATCTTAAACTATGGCCACAGACATGGCGGGGCTGAGCTAGCCCCCCCCCCCCCCCCCATGTTACTGAAAATGTTGGTAAACGTGAGCGGTTGAATGGTGCCGCTCGTAGGCGTTAGAGTTATGAAAACGCACTAGCACCCACCAAATTCTCAAAAGAGGACAAGGCAGTTGGGTGCTCTTTATGGTGCGGCAGCCAGTGCCTTGGTAACCTGATGATGTGGTGGCATGACGGTAACAATCTTTTAAAGATGCCCTGACCACTGTTAAGCTGGACATAGCCCCCACAAGATTATCCTGCTACCATCTGGTCTTCTGAACAACTGAAGAGCATAAAGAGGGCCATTCTGAATGAAGTGTTTAAGCTTCAAGTTGGCGCTTTTAGTCCCCGCTTCACGGGCTGCGCGATTCGCCAAGGATGGCTTTCAATTGTCTGCGCTGATTCTAATACCGCAGAATGGTTAAAAGACATCGTCTCAATGGGAGGGAGCGAAACGGATGCGGATGTATTCCGTCGCATTATCATTATCGAGAATATCCGAAGAATTATTTCTGTTCAAAACCTGGCCCTAGACACCAGATACTGGAGAATTCCCAATCGGACAAGTACGGCCACAGTGGCAGAAATCGAAATAGCTGCAAATCCGGTGTCAGCTGAAACAATCCGTCACCACAATAATATTATCAGTTTGGCGTATGCCAAAGTGAAACTGCGGGTTAAAACTAACCCGTCTCTGGCCCGGGTAACAGATGAAGCCAGCGGCAGTGAGGAAAATTTTGCGGTGCAAAAGAAGGCTGAAAAAGAAACAGTCTGCACCTCAAAACCGGCGAACGTGACGCAAGGCTTGGAGGATGTACCAACTAAGATTAAACTAAAATCCACATCATAAGCTACGATTATCGAGACTCCACCGCCATCTCAAATCCGGCAGACAAATCAATTATGTAGTGAGAACCCTAGACCCGGAGTCGACAAAAGGACGGGCCAAAGTCAGGCATGTAATGGGGATGCTTTGCTCAGCGGTAACCTAAAGTCATCGGTGGAGGATAGGGGCCGCAAAGAATTTTTATAATGAAAGCCCTCCCAGCAAACACTCGTAGTTCGAGGCTTCTTAAATACTTCCAGGTGAATCCTCACCATGCCAAGGCAGCTTTGGATGTTCTTAGCAGAAGATTCAACAGAGATGGTTCTGTAAAAGGTTTAAGCAGTGCTGATGGTAATTCAATCTATACCACCGGTTCCCGTCCCAGATCGGCGATGCTTCTGAACTGACGTTCATCTCGCTCCCACAGTTCATGACGGCTGATTTGGTTGCAGTTTGCTACTGAGCCTAAATCCCTCATTGAGTATTGCCAACAGAAGGGTATCCCATGGGTCCTCTGCTGTGACGCAAACTCCCACTATACAGCGTGGGGTAGGACGAACATAAATAACAGGGGTGGGCACCTCCTGGAGTTTATTAGTAGTCACAACATAAATTTTAATCAAATAAATGAACCACTTTTGTTAACGGCATTTTGTTACGCCATGTCAGACCACAAACATATTGTGTTCGCCGGGGGGGTGAAATACCCCAAACGGCAATGAACCAAATTTGTGTTATTGCTCAACTGAATGTGAAATAACACAAATTTGTGTTATTGCATCACTTTGAGAAATAAGTCAAATTTTTTTCCCACGTTTGAGCAATAAGGCAAAAAGTGGACATGAACGCATCACTGACTTTTTTTGTGTTCGCACCGCACATTTGTGGTATAAATATGTAGATTTACCGCTGCAGCATAAGTCCAGTAATATATAAGCATACATACATACATTGTAGATACATTCTTTGTTACTCTCAACTGGCCATTATGTATTAAAACAAGTGTTATTCAAAAAGTAGATAAAGGTAGATTTAAGAGAAGAGAGTGTAGACGAACATCAACAAAATTATATCCTTTGTATTTCGCGACGACAGGGCGCTGCGCACCCCGGAGCGGCGCATGTGCCGGATCGCGGCGACCGGTCGCAGCGGGTCGTGCGCAGCTTGGCCCCAACGACTTAAGCAGGTTTGATATGAGCCCCTTGCGATCCTGTCTGAAATGAAACACTATATTTGAGCAATAAGACAAAATTTGACTTCTTTCCGATTGGTAGTAAATCAAACCTCAAAATTTTGCTACATTTTGTGTTATTTCACATTCAGTTGAGCAATAACACAAAGTTGGTGTTATTGCCGTTTGAGGTATTTCACCCCCCGCCCCCGTGTTCGCCATGGGTCACTTCTCTGATCATGAGTCCGTTTTCAGAAATCCAAGGAAAACGAAATGGGAACTATTTCGCTTCACCATGGAAGAAAGCGGCAATTGTTAGAGCAGAAGGTTGTTTAATGCGGCTAAAGACAGGGGAGACTGGGTCTTCTATAGAAATGCTATAACTTCCTATAATAGAGAACTTTGGAAATCTAAGAGGGCAACCTGGAAAGAACACTGCGAAAATATTAAATATCTCCCGACGCAGGCGGCTGTAAAAAACCCTTGTGAGAGGCCATAGCAACGTGATTGGTACTCGGGAGAACTCAGATGGAAGATACACCAAGCACACTGAACCGAAAACGTACAGGGTTTCAAGAAAAAAGTTTCATAGAAGTTCAAGCTGATATTTCTTATAATAAAAGAAAAAAAAGTCATAGATTCTAGAAAATAATTTTACAATTTATGAATGCTTCATGATGTCTGAGGATTTGTTCACATATTTTAAGAACAAGTACTTATATTCTAAGAAACATTCTTAAATTTCTATGACAAAAATCTTTGGAGAGATTTTAATGAACAATTCTTAAAATCCATGTACTTTATCTTTGGAAACATGAACTTTTTTGGTTCAGTGCAGCCATCGTCATATCGAGCAATAAGTCTTAGTTCGTTTCTCCCAAAGGAAATTTAGAAAATTTTGGATCAGCATATTACGGAAGTAAACTTAAAGAAACACCCTCTGTGTAAACACCAATTTGCGTACCAACCCGGAAAATCTACAGAGACTGATATCCATTGCCTTACTGAAAAAAATTAAAAAGCCAGAGTATAAAAACATAGCCCTGTATGCATTTATCGATATATAAGGGGCTTCCGATAATATGACGTATCAGGCCATTGAGGAAGCCATGATTAACAAGGTAGTAAGCCCAATGAGTGTAATGGGGTGTGGTTGTATAGTTGGGTAAGCAGCTCCCAGGGGCCACTCTGGCATATTTCGTTTAAGGGCTCACCGAGGTTTTTTTCGCAGCGTCTGTTCACCTCGTGGTGCGCCTACAGATGTGAACTCTCTTTAATGTAGACGACTCGGCAAAACGGAAAATTAATCGTGAGATTAGGTCATGTACCTGGAATGTCCGCACCCTTTCAAGGGAAGGTACCGCTGCTCGGCTGGTTGATTTCCTCGTTAATGAAAAGACTAGCATCACCGTAATACAGGAAATGCTATGGACGGCGCAAGGCAAGACGATCATCGGGCCTTGTGACGTCTACCAAAGTGACCAGACACGCGGCAAAGCGCGTGGTGGGAAAGAGACTGCGCCGCCAAGTACTAGCGTTCACACCCATGAACGAGCGTCTGACATACTGACTACACCTCGTCACAACAACAACAACAAGCGTTTAGTTGCGATCCGCATCAAGGCGAGGTTCTTCAACATAACATTTATCTGTGCCTACGCGCCGACTGAGGAGACGGACGACGTACAGAAGGACTCCTTTTATGATAAACTTGAATAGATATATGATCGCTGTACCCTGCATGATATTAAAGTCGTGCTAGGCGACTTTAATGCCAAGGTGGGCAAGGAGTATTTGGTCCTACAGTTGCAAAAATAATCTCCCCAACGGCACTAGGTTGATTGACTTCGCCGCGGCTCGCAATATGGTCATCACTACTATCAGGTTCCAGCATAAACGAATACACCTGGCTACTCGACTGTCCCCTTATCAGAGAACAAGAAGCCATATTGATCATGTCGTGATCGACGGCAGACATAGCTCCACCGTTCTGGACGTGCATACCCTGAGTGGTCCCAATATCGACTAGGACCATTATCTTGTTACAGCCAAGGTACGCACACGCCTCTGTGCAGTGAAAAAAGTGCACACAGTAACGGAAGGTCGATAAGCTGCATACGACACAAACAGCTGATAATTTTTCCACTCGATTTTCACACCTGTCATCGGAGAGCAATATTCGACCTAACGATGTAACCGAGCTATGGGAGCATATCTCTCAATTATTGCGCACCGCCGATGTGGACACTATAGGGTTCCAGCAATGTAGCACTGCCTCGGATAAAAAGGACGATGCAACCGAGGAAATGGTGCGAACGGGCGCAACCCGCAGTGTATGGCAACGCTATCGTGAGGCGAAGAAGGAAGAGAGATGAATTTTCAGAAAAAAAACGTGCGCCCGAAAGGCGGGAGTGTGAGAAGCTTGAGATGCTGGCTGACAGGAATGATGCCCGAAAAATCTACGAAAAGATCCGGCGGATGACGGAAGGTTCTAAGACCGGGGCAAATTCCTGCAAGGACATCAATGGTGACCTGGCAACCTAAATATAGAGTGCACTTAAGTTATAGAGGGAACATTGCTCATTGCTAAGGTGCGAGGAAGACGTTGAACCCGATGCCCCAATCCCTGACGATGGAAAAATCGTCCCACCACCCGACTATGATGAAGTGAGGTTAGCTATATTCCGGCTCAAAAACAACAAGGCGTCTGGAAAAGACGGACTACCAGCCGAGATTTTTAAACACGGAGGCGAAGCAGAATATGGTCGGACGAGTGCATGCCTCCACAAGAAATGCGATCCCGCTAACCGTTCCAACTACCGCGGAATCAGCCTTTTAAATATCGCATATAAGGTTCTTTCTAGAGTATTGTGCGAAAGGTTAAAGCCCATAGTAGACAAAAATTTTTTGAAAATTTGGTGGACTTTTGACCGTTTGTGAATAATTTTTCTTAAATTATTCTGTGTTTAAACAAGATGGAAAAGCAACAACAATTACAAGCTACCATGATTACGTAATTTCGGCCTTGCTCAAGGGCACTTATCAAATGGCTTTGTGTTTAGAAATGTTTCATTACCTATTGTTGGTCATCGAACCAAGAATCACGGGGATTAGGTAAGAATAAACAAAAACTAATAAAACGAATACATACTAAGTGAACATGATGGATATAAGCTGGCAATAAATTTAAACGCAGCTTGGTGTAAGAAGTACACACTGCAGGCTTAGAACTTCCTAATCCCCTTGGTTCTTGGTTCGATGACCAACAATAGGTGATGAAAAATTTCTAAACACAAAGCCATGTGATAAGTGCCCTTGAGCAAGGCCGAAATTACGTAATCATGGTAGCTTGTAATTGTTGTTTCTTTTCCATCTTGTTCACTAATAATAAACACAGAATAATTTAAGAAAAATTATTCACAAACGGTCAAAGATTTTCAAATTAATGACCACAAACTTATAACATACATAAATATTAATCGCAGGACATGGCGAAAAACCACCCTGTGAAAAATAAGGTGGCAGCTGTCAGTAAAATGATAGATGTCGCTCTAGTTGTCGATAAGGTAAGAATAAACAAAAACTAATAAAATGAATACATACTAAGTGAACATGATGGATATAAGCTGGCAATAAATTTCAACGCAGCTTGGTGTAAGGTCATGGATTTTGATGCGCTTGTAAGGCCAGCATAGGGCATGGTAGCGACGACGCATGACCATTACATACGAAAAATACGATGCGCGTGCAGAAAAATGCCTGTAACTTTCGTTATATGGTAAACTAACACTTTTTATACCTTTCATGAACATGAAATGGTATTATAACTTTGGTCCGATGTTTGTAAATATGAGAAGAAGAAGAGATAGACCCATCAATAAGTATACCGAAATGATCAGGATGACGAGATGAGTTGATTTAGCCATGTCCGTCTGTCCGTCTGTCCGTCTGTCTGTCTGTCTGTCTGTTTGAACGCAAACTAGTCCCTCAGTTTTTGAGATATTTGGCTAAAATTTGGTATGCGGCCACCATTTTCCAATATAGGAATCATTTGTCGGAACCAGTAAGATCGGACCAATATAACATATAGCTCCCATACAACCGATTATTCCGATAAACGGATTTTGGGCTATAACTCCTGTAATTAAACACGAAGGAACGTGAAATTTTATAAGTGTTGCTATTTTTATATGTGAAATATCGATGCTGAAAATCATAGAGATGGGATAAATATTTCACATAGCTCCCATACAATCGATTATTCCGATAAACGGATTTTGGGCTATAACTCCTGTAATTAAACACGTAGGAACGTGAAATTTTGTAAGTATTGCTAATTTTATATGTGAAATATCGATGTTGAAACTCATAGAGATGGGATAAATATTTCACATAGCTCCCATACAATCGATTATTCCGATAAACGGATTTTGGGCTATAACTCCTGTAATTAAACACGTAGCAACGTGAAATTTTGTAAGTATTGCTATTTTTATATGTGAAATATCGATGTTGAAAATCATCGAGATTGGATAAATATTTCACATAGCCCCCATACAATCGATTGTTCCGATAAACGGATTTTGGTAGATAACTCCTGTAATTATATAGGTAGGAACGTGAAATTTTGGAAGTATCGCTATTTTTATATGCGAAATATCGATGTTGAAAATCATTGAGATGGCGTAAATATTTCACATAGCTCCCATACAATCGATTATTCCGATAAGCGGATTTTGGGCTATAACTCCTGTAATTAAACACGTAGGAACGTGAAATTTTGTAAGTATTGCTAATTTTATATGTGAAATATCGATGTTGAAACTCATAGAGATGGGATAAATATTTCACATAGCTCCCATACAATCGATTGTTCCGATAAACGGATTTTGGTAGATAACTCCTGTAATTATATCGGTAGGAACGTGAAATTTCGTAAATGTTGCTATTTTAGAATGTGGAATGTCGATGTTAAAAATCAATGAGATTGGACCGTATGAGCTAAAGTTTCGGTATGAGCTAAAGTTAAATTCACACAGGCTGTACTGGGGATCAAACAGTGACAATCGTGACGCTTATTCATGAAAGGTATTTAGCCTTCGGCACAGCCGAAGACAGCTTTCCTTACTTGTTTTTAGATTATTTTTTGTTATGAATTACACAATAAAATAAGACTAGTAACACAATTGAAAGCGATTGAGAAGTTTTTTTTTTTAGTTGTTTAAAACAATGCCTAATAAATTTTTTTTAAAATTATTTATTGTAAAAAAAAAATTGTATTGAGGAGACTTATTCATCCTCTTTAACTGTTCCAAATATGAGCAACATCGCTTAAACCGATTGCGAGTAAATAAATAAAATCCAAAGGCCTTAGAAAAATTTCGAATACTAATAACTTCGAAAATAATTCGAATTTCGAAAAATAAGTATATAGGGGGTTTTTTTTATTGTTAACCGAAAAAAAATTATTGCGCAAAAAAAGCTCGCACATCGAAAAAACGTTTGCACAGTTGGCAGATTTTGACTCATATATAACATATCTAAAAACTAGAATGGTGTTTTTTTTTTCTTTTAAAAAATTTATAAGTAAACCCATCTCTTAAACTGTCCAGTGTATATCGTGCTCTTCCGTATTTGTTGCGGTCCATTATTTTTGCATTTTCTATATCAGCTGTATGCCCACTTGTTATGATGTGTTGTGATAAGGCAGATGAGTTTCTCATTTTTTGTATGTCACTTTCGTGCTCTTTTAATCTCACACCCAAATTACGTTTCGTGGTACCAATATATACCCCGTTGCAGGTTTCATTTTCTTTGCCCCGACACGTTGCTTCATATATAACATTATGCTGTTCAAGTTTATTTATCGGGCTTTTTGTACGTGTGAATATATTAGCTAATGTAGAATTTGATTTGTAAGCTAATGCTATGTTTGGGTTATTTTTGGTTACCGCTTTGCCGATGCTTTGAGAGAGTTTTGGAATGTATGTTACACCGAAATATTGTTTTATTTGATTTTCTCTATTTGTTGTTATTTGGATATGTCTATTGCGTGTTTCTCTTATTCCTTGTTCTTGCAGATTTTTTATTAGGGTGTGTGGATAGTTGTTGTTTTTCAATATTTCGTATATTTTCTGCAGGTTTTTGTTCCAGTACTGCTCGTCACTTATTTTTAATACCTTGTTTATTAGATTTTTTGCCGTATTTATTTTGTATTTCGTTGGCTGACAGGAATGAAAATTTATCAGGCCTGATGATAGGGGGTTTGTGCACCAGTCAAAAGAGAGACGGCCATTGTTTTTGTTTTTAAAAATTCTCATATCCAGATACTGCAATTAGGTTTGTTTACTGACCAATAAAAAGTTCAGAGCAGGTTAAAGCAGATCAGAACAGGGCAGCTGTCAAAATAGAAATAGAGCAACTTAGAGCAGAAATGCCATGAAACACTTGATTCTCGATAGTTCTTTTTATTTGTTTTTTTTTTTGTTTAAATCTTCAAAATTAATGCAAATTCACGTATACAAACACATTGATTTTCTTGCAAGCTAATTTTTTTGAAGTTTTCAAAAATTTATTTTTTCCCGACTGCCAATTGCTTCTCTGCTCTAACTTACTTACTTACTTAAAATGGCCTTTAACCGCCTAGGCGGTTTTGGCCGTCCAAAATGTTACGCCAGTCGGTTCTTTGTTGAACAACTGGCGCCAATTAGATACACCGCGTGCCTCTACTTGGTCCTGCCATGGAAGTGATGGTCTCCCTCTTCCTCTAATTCCACCGGCGGGTGCCGATAAAAATACCTTCTGTGCCGGAGCGTCTTCGTTCATACGCACCACGTGTCCTAGCCAGCGGAGCCGCTGGGTTTTAATTCGCTGAACTATGTCCACGTCTGCGTAAAGCTCATACAGCTCATCATTATATCTTCTTCGGTACTCGCCGTCGCCAACTTTTAGGGGTCCATAAATTTTTCTCTCCAATACTCCCAGAGCCGCCTCATCAGATGCTGTCCGTGTCCATGCTTCTGCACCATATAGCAGGACGGGTACGATAAGTGACTTATAGAGTGTTTTTTTTGTTCGTCGAGAGAGGACTTTACGTCTAAATTGCCTACTCAGCCCAAAGTAGCATTTTTTTGCAAGAGTTATCCTTCTATGGATTTCCAGGCTTACATTCTTGTTGGTAGTAATGCTGCTTCCCAGTTTTACAAAGTCCCTTACTATCTCAAAATTATGGCTGCCAACAGTGGCTTCAGTCTTTCGCACAATACGCTTGATAGGACCTTATATGCGATACTCAAAAGGCTGATTCCACGATAGTTGGCGCAGTTTGCGGGATCACCCTTCTTATGGATTGGGCAGTTACTTCTTCGGCTGCGGTACGAAGTGATCCGGAGATATGCTCCCACTGCTCGTGCTCTCCGCTGGGTTGAATTGTGCTCTCAGAGAGCAGGTGGGCGAGTCGTTCTGCGAAATCATTGGCTGTCTGTTGTGACTGCAGCTTTTCGACGTCCAGTTTTCCTTGCGTTTTTTTAGGTGCCTCCTTCCTTGTACTTAGGCGAGTACGAGTCTTGGCTGCTACCAAGTAGTGACCGGTGTCGATGTTTGGACCCCGCATCGTACGTACGTCCATAACGCTGGAAGCATGCCGTCCGTCTATCACGAAGTGATCGATCTGATTGCGTGTTTTCCGATCTGGCGATAGCCATGTTGCTTGATGGATCTTTTTATGCTTGAACCTGTTGTTGGCTACGACCATATTTCGTGCACCGGCGAAGTCGATCAGTCTGTATCCATTCGGCGAAGTCTCTTCATGGAGGCTGAACTTTCCGACAGTGGGGCCAAATACACCCTCCTTGCCCACCCTGGCGTTAAAGTCGCCAAGCACGACTTTAATATCATGACGGGCGCAGCGCTCATAAGTTTCTTCTAATTTCGCGTAGAATGCATCTTTTTCCACGTGGTGGGTTCTTTTTTAGTCAAGTTGCCCTACTAGATGGGCCTAACTATGGTTATAAATACTCACTAATTTTGTTTTTACACACACACTCAAAGCCAGCTGTCAAGGGTTGCTTTTTCTTTTCTTCTTCTTCTTTGATATTTCGAAAAAATTGCAAATGCGCAGTTAATAATTTTATAATAAGTTGAAATGGAGTTTTGCAGTGAAATTACACCTAATTTGCACAGATAAGGCAAGTATATAGTGCTAATTATTTTTGTTTTACAAGTAGTCTTGATTTGTACACAAAACTGCATATTTTCAGACAGACGCGCGAAAAGGCTTTCACTGGGAGAAAAACGTTTTAATTATTTAGTGTTATAAATATGTATTAAAATATCTTATATATTATTGTAAATGTAAAAAACTTTGTAATTTTTAGCTATTTTCTACAATAAAAACCAAACCTAAAGCCATCGTCTTGTTTTAGTTAGCAATATAAAGCTTGCGTCATTTATAACCATTACACCTAACGTGGTTTTGGGGTATTATTAACCATTACCTCTGCCTTACATTTGCGTTAATCATAACCATTACAGCTAACACACGTTTTTGCACACTCTCCTTCAGAAAATAACTAAGAAAACTACCCTAAAGTCACAGTAGGCAAGTCGGTTACATAACCCGTCAAATAATAGGCATCTGTCTAGTAGGGCGGTTACATAACCGGTCAAATAACCGCCATCTGTCTAGTAGGGTATTGTAAACAAAACTGTAATAAGTACCATTTCAAAACTAAACCATTAGCAATTTTGATGTAACAACCATTTTGCCTTAAAATGCTTTAAATTTTTTACCTCAAAGACCTTTTCTTGTAAATTTTTTATTTTTGTTGGTTACACTAAAATGACTGTTAGGGCCCGATTTATAACATAAAATCTGTGTTTTTAATGTCGACAATTTGTCCTCCTTTTTCCCCAAAAATGTTCAACCACTTAGTAATTTTTATGATTTTAGTGCATTCGTCCTCCTTTTGCGCTCAAAAATTCTGGTCAGCTTATTTTTGTGAAATGTCAATGTTACGATAAATGACTTCTACACTTCTTCAAATATCGAAAACATATAATTTAGCTACAACTATGACATAAACTGCTTTAAACGCAAGTGAATTATTCAGTTTCAAATTTAAAGTACCCATTAACCCCTTGTGAGAACAAAAATTTGCTGGAAATTGAAACAAATTTTATTTTTACTTTTATGTGTGTCATTAAATTGTTAACAAAAAATTATTAATTAATTGTAGCAAAAAGGAATTCGATACCGGACATTCATGGGTTGAATAGTTTTGCCATTTTAGCGAAATTTCGAGGATTTAAAACTATAAATTAATATTTTGCGATATACCTATTATGTGAACAATATGCTCAAAGCCTTTTTATTCATGTATTAACACTAAATTACAGTTAATACAAAAATGTGTAATATTAGAAGATAACTGGTTCGCAAGAAAAATATTTTTTTCGTCGCTCTTGGAGTTGCCGCTTCGTCAGTTTACCGGCGGGTTTTTTGTGAAGGTTGACCTAAAGGTTAAAAGGTAATTGTAAACTAAAGTTTAAGCGATTCTTTAAACTTTTTTTTTGGAATATTATAAACCTTCCAAAAGTTTAAAAAATATTTAAATTTCTTTTGGTTTCGATTTAAGAACTAAATGAAAAGAAGTCGAAGGGCCTAATTCTCTATTGCGAAACGAACGTTCGTTTCGCCTCAGAGACGAATCGTTCACTTGTTTGTAATATGTAAGACGATAGCTCAACCAGACGAAACAAAAATTCAAACAAAAACAAATTGTTTAACGTTCGCATATAAACATCTTAAAGCAATTACACTGACCAATGTAGCAATGGAGCAAGCATCGGCGCCCCATAGATCTTAAGATCAGTCAAACAAGTTGGATTCATCACACAGACACGTTGTGCTCTTTGTTTACCAAATGATTTAGTCGTCGCTGGGCAAGTGGCGAAACCACATCGCGTGGGGGTGTCGCTTGTTTGGTCAGCGAATGTTAAAAATATAGTTCGGACGATCACAGCGCGTGTATAAGCATTCTCACCTGCATTTACAAATCTGCCGACCCATGCAATGGAGGCAAACATATTGAGCACAAGCAAAAGCATGCCAAAGTGTGAATTGCATAACCTTTGAATCTGCGGGATTTGAATTCATCTACGCACTGCTTCATATTGCCATCGAATATGCTTATCTTAATTTTTGCAATACCCCTTCTGGCTAAAAAAAAACGAATGGCGGCGATATACCAACAGGTTATCATAACCTCTAACGAGATTTTTTGCCGAGCTTCTCTTTCCAACTTGTGGTGTGTTGCTTTTTGAGTTTTCCTACAAGTTGGCGGGACCTACAGTTTTTTGCCGACTCCGAACGGCACTTGTAAAGCAAATGAACTTTTTGCTGAGAAGCTTCTCATGGCAGAAATACACCCGGAGAGTTTGCCAAACTACTGCCGAGGGGCGACCCCATTTTGAAAAATTCTTTTTCTAAATAATTTTTGATGTTACTTTTGCCGGGCATTGAACCGCCACGACTTGGTGTAGAAGGCCGAACACTTAACCGCTACACCACGGCGGCCGTCTTCTGGCTAAAGCTTCCACTAAATTAGCTTTTTTCTAATCCATATTAGTCTTAATTTTACTAGCATCTGCAACATAAAAATGTTGGCATTATATGGGTGAGTTTGACTGCACAGTTCGGGAGTGGTGGGTGTCGTGTCATAGCAGTCGTTGCGCTGGACGATGATCTATGATCCAGACTTGTGCACTTCCAAAACACTTCTGTTTCATTGGTCTTTTGAGACTTATCTGTCTTGATTATTGTTGCAGCACCTTTTCCACTAATGTTATTTGCTTGTAGATAATCCAGGTTTTTAATTCAGGACTATTAGGGAAATATATTATTATAAGACCACGAAAATAAAACAGAAATGTCAACAAATAAATTTGACTTGAAAAATACATATTTTATTTTTGAAAAATGTCAACGGTCAAAATAAGTGTTCCCAGAATTAAAATTTTTTTTAAAATAAATTGAAGAACTTAACTGATTCTTATAAGTTTTTAAATAAATTACAGATGGCAGCACGTAATTTGACAAATAGTTTCGACTTCTACTTACGTTGCCGAACGAAAATGATAGAGAATGTAAATTCTAGACGATATCGTCCCGAGACGATTCGTTCGTCTGGGTTTTCGTTCATGATACATAATGATGCCCTATTTTTTTTTTTGGTTTGTTTCAAAGTCATTGAGTTTTGCCCACAAAAACTTTATGTACGGCATAGCTCCGCGGTAGAGCAGTCGGCTGTGACTCCTGAATGCTCTCGTTCGAATCCTTTCAAGTGCCACATTCTTAATTTTAAATTATTCTTAAAACTTTTCGGTTTAAAATTTAAACTTTTTGGTTTGAAAATTAAAGCTTTTCGGCTCAAAATTAAGGAGTGTAATGGAGTGTGGTTGCTAAGTGACCTTGCTCAATCCCGACTTTTGCGTCCTCGTTCGTGTACTCTGGGCAACGTGAGCTACCTAGGCTCGCGGCAGAAAGCGAGGGAGCCCCGGTGGGGCCACTCTGACATACTTGGTTTAAGGGCTCAGCGAGGCCTTTTTCGCAGCGTCTGTTCACCACATGGTGCGGCTGCAAGCGGAGGTCTGTCTTGTAGCAAGCGGCTCGCTATATAAATGTGTGAATATTTTTGAAGTTAACTTCTTAGGCGGCGATATGAAGTTTTGATTGAGAGTAAAATTTGAGAAAATGGATGACGATGAAACGGAAGCTATTGCACGGAAATAGAAATTGTAGCCTACTTTCAGGCGTATGTTGCAGACTTTCAGGCGTAGGCGTTTTATATCTCGGGAACCGCTCAACTGATTTGGATAAAGTTTGAAATTATAGATAGTATGATTCACACTAAGATTATGTGCGTGGGTGTTGTCCCTTGGGGCGGTTCATAGGGTTGCCACCAATCTCTTTTTTTTTTTAATATTGATCAAGATATGCCAATATGGGTATCAAATGACAGGTATTTTCGACCATATTCCAGCTATGGAAATCTTAAGCACGGTTGCCTCCTAGGGTTGCCACCTAACCGCATTTTTTTATTATTTTTCTCTATATCTCGGGAACCGCTCGACCGATTTGGATAAAGTTTGACGTTATAAATAGTATGATTCATTCTAAGATTATACGCGTGGGCGGCGGTTCACAGGGCTGCCACCTATTTCATTTTATTTTAAATATTGAGCAAGATATGCCAATACGGGTATCAAAAGATAGGTATTATCGACCGTATTCCAAATATTTAAATCTCAAGCAGGGTTGCCACCTAGGGTTGCCACATAACCGCATTTTATTTATTTTTATTGATATCTCGGGAACCGCTTGACAGATGTGGATAAAATTTGGCATTATAGATAGTATGATTCATTCTAAGATTTTATAGGTGGATGTTGCCACTTGGGGCGGTTCACAGGGTTGCTACCTATCTCAATTTTTTTAAATATAGAGCAAGATATGCCAATATGGGTATCAAATGAAAGGTATTTTTGACCGTATTCCAAATACGTAAATCTCAAGCAGGGTTGTCACCTACGGTTGCCACTTAACCGCATTTTATTTATTTTTATTAATATCTCGGGAACCACTTGACCGATGTGGATAAAATTTGGGATTATAGATAGTATGATTCATTCTAAGATTATATGCGTGGGTGTTGCCACTTGGGGCGGTTAACAGAGTTGGCAAATGTCTAAATATGTTTTAAATATTGAGCAAGATATGCCAATATGGGTATCAAATGAAAGGTATTTTCGACCGTATTCCAACTATGGAAATCTCAAGCAGGATTTCCACCGCATTTTATTTATTTTTCTCTGTATCTCGGGAACCGCTCGACCGATTCGGGTAATGTTTGACATTATTTATTTATTTATTTATTTATTTGTAATTTGAACAGTTACAAATTACAACAGTAGTCTAGTGTATAGGAAACTTACAGACTACGTAGAATAATACAAACTAATTAATTATAATTATGAATGAGAAATTTTAGATTTAAAAATAGACTTAGATACAGAAAAGTCGATTTCTAGGGAATTTGAGCGAATATTAAATTCCGTTAATGTTCTTAAGATGGGAGCGTTAGAAGCATAGAGGGTCCGAGTAAACCCCGTGTAAAACATGTTACTATTTCTAAGCGGTCTGTTAGGAACATGGAACAGAATACTCTCAAGGAGAGCTGGCGCATCGATTGAACCATTAATAATGTCGAAGACAAAAGTCATTGACAACAAGGTTCTTCTACATTCAAGAGTCTGAAGGTTGATGAGAGCACATCTGGCTTCGTAGGAAGGAATCGGATCGGAAAAGTTCAAAGATCGCAGTGCAATTCGGACAAAGCTTTTTTGCACGCGCTCAAGCCTCCTGATATGACACTCATGATAGGGTCGCCAAATGAAACAGGCATATTCTAACTTGGAACGAACCAGTGAGGTGAACAATATTTTAAGAGTATAGGGGTCCGTAAAGTCAGAGCTGAAACGGCGGATAAAAGCTAAAACAGAATATGCCTTTGCAATTGTAGAGTTTAAGTGAGTCGTGAACGAAAATTTAGAGTCAAAAACTACACCCAAGTCTTTAACTTCCGTAACACTCGCGAGACGAGAAACATCAATGGCATAAGAAGTGCAGATGGGATCTCGCGATTTTGAAAAGGTGACATGAAAGCACTTACTAACATTCAGCGGTAGATTATTCGTGTTACACCAGACAAATACATTGTTCAGATCGGATTATATCTTATCTGAATCTGTGGGGTTTGAAATGGTAGAGAAAACCTTTAAATCATCAGCATAAAGCAGAAAATTTGAATGTTGGAAACAGACCGAAATGTCGTTAATAAAAATGACAAATAGTAATGGTCCAAGAATACTACCTTGGGGTACGCCAGAGGTGGCAACGAAAGAATCTGAATGCACATTTTCTATCACGACTACACAGTACCTCTGATCAAGATACGATTTTAGCCAAGAAAGAAATATTGAGTGGAAACCTACATTGGCCAGTTTCGAGATCAATATTGAATGGCTGATTTTGTCAAACGCCTTAGAAAAATCAGTATAAACTGCATCGACTTGAAGGCGACTATTGAAAGCTGATAGGCAGAATTCGGAGGAAATCGAAAGGTTTGTCACAGTCGATCTCCCAGACACAAAGCCGTGCTGATTATCGTTGATCAGAGGCCTAACGGCAAAATACATTTTCTGTTTAACAATAAACTCAAAGAGTTTTGAAATTGTAGACAGCTTAGCGATGGGCCTATAGTTGGCAACATTACTTTTGTTACCGTTTTTGAAAATAGGGTTAATGAAGGTTATCTCCCAAGCAGCTAGAACCTCGCCACACTCAAGAGATTTGTTGAAAATTAGAAGAAGTGGAGTAGCCAAAGCCAAACAGTTTTTGAGAAGATAAGACGATAAGCCGTCAATATCAGTCTGGGTTGATAATTTTAAATTTTGAATGCCAATAACAACGTCGTCTAGCGATAGAGTCAGGGCACCAAAGTTAATCGGACTCTCTACAATTGAGGGGAAACCCGTTGGTGAATCAGACTGGGGGACAAAGTTGGAGCGGAAAAAGTCCGCAAACAAATTAGCCGCCGCAGAGGGTGAGGAAGCTCGATCCGTATTGTAGAAGACTGATGAAGGAATATTCGAACAAAGCCTTAACATAGTTCCAAAATGCCTTGAGGTTTACTTTTATGTCAGATTCATAGTTAATAACAATGGACCTGTGGAGCCTCTTGCCTAACGTTTTGAATTTATTGGAGTAATAAACGTACTTGCGTTTATGAACAGGCAACTTTGTAAATTTAAACCTTTTGAAAAATTTGTTCCTCAGATTCTTTAGTCGCTTTAGTCTCTTAGTATACCATGGAATTTTATAACAACTCTTATTTTTAAGCGGTATATTACTAATACAAATTTGGTTTACGGTATTTTTAAAAACGTTGAAACAACCAGAGCTAGAAAGTGGATCAAGACATTCAGTCAAAGAGCTGTTAAAATTATCACTAGTGAAAACAAGATCTAGCGTTCTAGATAACTGATTAGAGAAGCTGTTTTTCTGGGATAGATTAAAACTTAAAAAATTATCAATAAGATACATCTCGGAGGTACTGCACACATTCGTAGGGGTTAGAGTTGAACTACCGTTCACACGTGACCAAACAATATTAGGCAATTAAAGTCGCCAAGGATGCAAAAGTTTTCGCCATCATGATTCTGAACTATGTCAATAATGTTATTAACGTGTGATTTATAGATGTGATCCAAACTTGCAGGAGGAATGTAGGATGCGCAAATAAAAATTTTAGAGTTTCCAAGAACAGAGACACAAAGTTGATCTAGTAGCGAATCCTTATCACTGAGATCTACTAATGATGAACGTATGATTCATTCTAAGATTATACGCGTGGGCGGCGGTTCACATGGTTGCCACCTATCTCTTTTTTTTTTAAATATTGAGCAAGATATGCCAATATGGGTATTAAATGAAAGGTATTATCGGCCGTATTCCAAATATTTAAATCTCAAGCAGGGTTTTCGGTCGCATTGACAATTTCTAGCAGGGTTGCCAGCTAGGGTTGCCCCCAACCCGTATTTTATTTATTTTTCCTTATATCTCGGGAACCGCTTTGCCGTTTTGTATTAAATTTGACATTATTAGTAGTTTGATTCATTCTAAGACTATATACATGGCGGTTGCCACTTGGGGCGGTACAAAGGGTTGCCACCTATCTATTTTTTTTAGTGTTGAGCAAGATATGCCTACATGGATATCAAGTGAAAGGTATTTGCGACCGTGTTCCAAATATTTAAATTTCATGCAGGCCTGCCACCTAGGCTTCCTATCTTTCTTCGTACAACTCTCTTTCCTACCTCCCTCCCTTTTGCTCTTCATTGCCCTCTTTACTTCTACCACGCCGCTCTTCCTCTATATCCCATACGTATTGGCCCCTGTTAATTTAGGCCTAATTTACCAAATTTTGGTGTAGGATTCGTGGTGGGAAAGAGACTTCGCCGCCAAGTAGTAGCGTTCACTCCTGTGGACGAGCGGCTCGCTGCGTTCCGCATCAAGGCGAGGCTTTTCAACATAAAATTTATCTGCGCCTATGCGCCGACTGAGGAGACGGACGGCGCAGAGAAGGACTCCTTCTGCGATAAACTTGAACAAACTTATGATCGCTGCCCCCAACATGATATCAAAATCGTGCTCGGCGACTTTAATTAAGGTGGGCAAGGAAGGAGTCTTTGGTCCTACTGTTGGAAAATTTAGTCTCCACGATAAAACATCATCCAAAGGTACTAGGTTGATTGACTTCGCCGCTGCTCGCAATATGGTCATCAGTAGTACTAGGTTCCAGCAGAAACGAATACACCAAGCCACCTGGCTGTCCCCTGATCAAAGAACAAGAAACCAGATTGATCATAACACGATTGACGACAGACATAGCTCCACCGTTCTGGACGTGCGTACCCTACGTGGTCCCGATATCGACTCGGACCATCATCTTGCCGCACCCAAGATACGCACATGCCTCTGTGCAACGAAGAAAGTGCGCACAGTAACGGAAGGAAAGTTTGACGTCGAGAAGCTGCGCATGACACAGATAGCTGGTAATTTCACCACTCGACTCTCACACCTGCTAGCAGAGGGCAATCCTCGACCTAACGACGTAACCGAGCAATGGAAGCATATCTCTCACTCATTGTGTACCGCCGCTGAGGCCACTATAGGGTTCCAGCGACCCCGCAAGAACAACTGGTACGATGAGGAATGCAAAACTGCCTCGAAAAAAAGGACGCTGCCTACAAGGAGACGTTGCGAGCGGGCGCAACCCGCAGTGTATGGCAACACTATCGTGAGGCAAAGAAGGAAGAGAGGCGCCTTTTCAGAAAAAAGAAAAGTGAGGCCGAAAGGCGTGATTGTGAGAAGCTTGACATGCTAGCTGACAGGAATGATGCCGAAAATTCTATGAAAAGATCCGGCTGATGACGGAAGGTTTTAAGACCGGGGCAAGCTCCTGTAAGGACAATAACGACCTGGTAACCGACGTACAAAGTGTACTTAAATTATGGAGGAAGCACTTCCGCTCACTGCTAAATTGCGAGGGAGACGTCGAACCCGATACCCCAATCCCTGACGACGGAAAAGTCGTCCCACCACTTGAACTGAGGATAGCTGCATATATCCCGGCTCAAAAACAACAAAACTCCTGGAAAAGACGGACTCCCCGCCGAGCTGTTCAAACACGGAGGCGAAGAGCTGGTAAAAAGCATGCATCAGCTCTTATGCAGAATATGGCCAGACGAGTGCATGCCTCCGGATTGGAATTTAAGTGTGTCTTCTTAATATCGCATATAAGATTCTTTTTAGCGTGTTTTGTGAGGCTGAAGCCCATCGTAGACAAACTGATTGGACCTTATCAGTGTGGCTTTAGACCTGGTAAGTCTACCATCGACCAGATTTTCACGATACGCCAAATCCTCGAGAAGACCCATGATAAAAGAATCGACACACACCATCTCTTTGTCGATTTCAAAGCCTCTTTTGACAGCGCAAAAAGTTGCCTGTATGCCGTTAGGTCTGAATTTGAATTCCCTGCAAAGCTTATACGGCTTTGCCAAATGACTTTGAGCTATACCAACAGCTCTGTCAGAATCGGGAAGGACCTCTCTGAGCCATTTGAAACCAAACGAGGCTTCAGACAGGGCGACTCCCTTTCGTGGGATTTCTTCAACCTGATGCTGGAGAAGATAATTCGAGCAGCAGAGCTAAACCGCAAAGGTACAATCTTTTACAAGAGCGTGCAATTGCTGGCGTATGCCGATGATATTGATATCATTGGCCTTAACAACCGCGCCGTAAGCGCTGCCTTCTCTGAACTGGACAAGGAAGCGAAAAAAGTGGGTCCTACGGTCAACGAGGACAAGACGAAGTATTTGCTGTCATCACTGTCACTGTTGATAATTACAAATTTGAAGCTGTGAGGGACTTCGTCTATTTGGGAACCAGTATCAACACAGTCTAGAAATCCAGCGGAGAACCACTCTTGCCAACAAGTGCTACTTTGGACTGAGTAGGTAACTGAGAAGTAAGGTCCTCTCTCGAAGTACAAAGATCACGCTCTATAAGCCTCTCATCATATCTGTCCTGATGTATGGTTCAGATTCATGGACAATGCCAAGAGAAGACGAGATGGCCCTTGGAGTATTTGAGAAAAAAGTTCTCCGGAAGATTTATGGTCCTTCCCGTGATGCCAA
Source organism: Campiglossa producta (assembly GCA_964058755.1). Lineage (NCBI taxonomy): Eukaryota > Metazoa > Arthropoda > Insecta > Diptera > Tephritidae > Campiglossa > Campiglossa producta. Next base: position 93,382,537 of record CAXKVI010000001.1, read on the forward strand.
CGGCGAGAATCGAAGGAAATTTAACGATGAGCTGTACGAGCTCTACGCAGATCTGACCATAGTCCAGCGTATTAAAGCCCAAAGGCTCCGCGCATGTTATGCGAATGGACAAAGAAGCTCCAGCACAAAAGGTTTTCTTATCGTCGCCTGAATTCGGCAGCAGAGGAAGGGGGGGAGGCCTCGACTGAGATGGAAACAACAGGTGGAGGATGACTTGAACTCCCTTGATATGCAACGGCCAAAATCGCTTAGGCGGTTAAGCGCCAATAAATGATGATGATGATGCTACAAACTTAAAACTTGCCGGTTTAAAATTGAAACCTTTTTGGTCTACAATACTTGTTTTGTTTTCATTTATTTTTGAAAGCTTATTCAAGATTGAATTTTGCTCACAACATTTATGTGTGCGATGTTGCTCAGTGGTAGAGGAGACGACGTTTTGGTTCGAGTCCCAGCCTACGGTCAAAAAATTATTTTTTCTTAAAAAATTGTTGAGACATTTCTGATTTAAAATTCTTTTAACCAATTTTCTTGAAAACTGGTCTAGTTTAACTTGGAAACCAAATTCCGTTTGGTCACATATGGCCAAAATCGCGGCCTGTTACGTTACAATGAGACTCACTTTCCAATACAAACTACTACTTACACACACACTTTCTATAGATATGAAAATTTTTGTAGGTCTTATTTAAGACTTATGGACCACTTTGTATGGACTGTTACGTTTCGAAGTTCCTTTACTTGTTTGAAAAAGTCTACGCTTCTGTCAGATTATTTTCAACATGTAGTATATAATATTAAAGGTTTAATAAATATGTAATAAATGAAAAATAAATTACACTGAAAAAAAATTGTCCATGCTTTTTATACACATAATTGCTCGGACTGTTACGTTACAAAAAAAGACTGTTGCGTTACACGTGCGATTTGCGTTTAGATGAAAAGCGCATTTATGCATTATTTATAGCTGGGTTGTGAATTTCGTTGTAATTAACATAAAGTCAGTTGTATTCGGATCAGACATCCAAAAATTTCTAAAGAAAGAACATGGTCCAGGGGAGGAAGACGGAAAATCCACTTTATACGGAAGTGATTTGGGCCATGGTTTTTTTTTCGATTATCTAACTCTCCTACTAGTGGAAAAAAAAAATTTTAAATATCCAGAGCATTCTTTTCTGCAGCCATTAAAGTACATTTTTTTTGGTTTCTTTTAATTATTTCGGTAATGTTAACATCTGTCAAAAATTTTCTTTTATAGTTTGCTGGTGGGGTAATGCTCCATCAAAAGTATGTTATCAGTTTTTCTTGTTAATGCTATAGTTTTTCCGCTATAATCACGTTTTCCCAGTGCATATTACAAAAAAGATGATGCATTTTTTTTCCGATTTCGAAAGAATGGTTAATGGATATTAAAGTTTGGTTTAACGATTTTTTGTGAAACAAGATTAACCCTTAAAAAATTGGTGTGCAAAAGTTCAAATAAAAAGACTGTTACGTTGCAAACAACTTTTGGCTCTGAACAAAGCCATAACTACAAACTCTACTAATATTGCAGTTTATTTAAAAAATAAACAGGGAATGCTCCAAGAAAATTGTTTTTTTCTGGTTTGTTAACGAGCTAGATTTTGCAGAAAAAAAAATATTTTGAATTTTGGACTGTTGCGTTACATGAAATAATGGGGTCGCATTCATTGTGATCCAAAATGCTCACAACATTTGTCTCCTCTAAATATTTTATCAAATTATTTTCAATTAACCTAACACCGTCTGAAAAAGATGAATAGAGCGTTAGAAATAATATAACTGAAATGCAAGGTACTTTTTCGTTAAATTTTAAAAATTTTGTTCATTTACAAACACCGCAGACTCTATCGTATATTTTCGAAGGAAGTAAAAGGTTGCGCGTTGTCTTCGAGCATAGCATTCTTTGGCATGTGTGTAACCCCAAACAATCAAAAGCACCCAAAATTTAAACAAACAATATTTTTTTGTTGTTTTCTTTTTTAGTAGTCCAAAAAAGTTTAAAAGTTCGGATAAAATTTTTAACCGTGCATTATTTTCTGATAACAGGCAAACAATTATTTTTCACTAACACGAACTATAAATGATGACAGATATTTCATGGTGTTTCATTTTATATCGAAGTGCCATACGAAAACGGACACTTTTGAAATTCTGTAAGAAAACTAACACTTTCAATTAGTGTCTGATTACAACTAACTCTTTCAATTTGCGTCTCTCGCGAACTAACACTTTTATTTACGCGACACTACGTGACACGACATAGTTGATGAAGTAGGCAACTACTAGGTCGCGTCGCATCATGTCGCCAGGTGTACCCGTACCAGGGATGTGATATATGGGCTTTTCCTACCAAAACTGGTAGGTTTTTTTCCTGTTGAAAGGATGGTAGGACGACTTGAATTTTGGTAGGTTTTACCGTGGTTTAAGTAACATTATGGTTTTGCTGCAAAGTCAAATTCTTCAAGGGCTTTATCATTCTTGTGGGTTGGAAAAAGGGATTTGCATAGAAAAATGTATGATAACTTTTGATTTCGATTTTCTTATCATACATCGTCGCTCCCAACGGTGACTAGCGCGGTTCGTTGTTTGCGTGGAAGACTAGCATGGTTCGTTCTTTGCGTGGGAAACTAACATACTTCGTTCTCTTCTTGGAAGACTAATACTATGGATACACACACGGAGATTACCTCCAATAAATCTTCTTTAAACCAGATCCATATTTTACGCTGATACACACAAAATTGAAGACTAAAAATCAGAGCACTAGATGGCTTTGGTTGTAGTACTTGCGGTTTAAAATAGATGTCGCTCTTCTTTGGTGACATCTAGTGTCCAGTAGCGGCGAACTCGTAATTTTGGTAGTGGTCGTTGCGATTGTTTGTTTATTGATCGATGACAGTAGCGGTCATTGTGTATCAATAACAAGTGTGAACTCTTCTTTGACAACACACATTAAAATGTCGGTTTGTTTACATCCTGCACATATTAAAATGTCGCCAGCACCGAATAACAGAAAAGCAATGGCGTTGTTTAACATCCTACACACATCAACATGGCGGTCTCCTATCTTTTACCTAATGGTAGAAAAGAGGTGGGAAGATGCAAAGAAGTGAGACAAAAAAGGAAATTAAAAACAGGTGTTAAACTCATTTTGGAATTTTGACGTCTATGCAGAAGAGCTTACACTTTGTATTGATACACAATGGTAGCGGTCAAATAGTTATGATATCTGCTCAAATCTTCTTAATTTTTGGGAGTTTATAATGAAGATTATGCTCAAGTTAACTCCTAAAAGCGGAGATAATTCGGAATTTGCGCTAATGTATCAGCCGTATAACACGCTTCAGTTCTCTGCGTGGAAGAATAACACACTTCGTCCTCTGCGTGGAAGATTAATGCTATGGATACACACACGGAGATTATCTCCACTAAATCTTCTTTAATCAGATCCAAATTTTACCCTGATACATACAAAATTGGAGATTAACAGCATTGAGATATACTACTTTGGTTGTTATTGCACCATATTCTTACCTACTCGGCGACATCTAGCTGTCGAAAGTCGGATCTTACAAACCAGCGCGACGCCTATCTGTCAGCTACCCTTATTTTCCTAGTATTTCT